>JARPMJ010000413.1:0-195000 GCA_033366665.1 Phoxinus dragarum | reverse complement strand
TACTGTTCTTGGCATTATGGGAAATGCCCGCCATGGCCTCTCCCAACACCTGCACACATCAGCATTACACACAGCTTTAGCTCAGCACGGGGACGGGGTGACACAGGTGAAATATAGAAACACTGTGATCTCTGTGGCACCTTCGAGTTCTCCATCACACTGTCAATACAGTCGAAGTAGCCCAGATCATTGACGGCTTCTGTAGGGTTCTCCAGCATTCCTCCAACCGTCTGCGGCACACACACACACACACACACACACACACACACACACAATACACCACACAGATGTCAGGGATGCAAGGCAGTTTTTGGTATGTTCAGGTTTTAGGATTTTTAGTTCTTATCTGTTCAAGTGTTTATATTACCAATAAGTTTGGTATTAGTTAGTTATTTAATGCTATAAAACGGGGTGTGACGTGATGATTGACAGCTGTGTTAGCGAATGAGTGTGCAGGAGTGTGAGTGTGGGCGGGACCTTGACACCGCGGCTCCACTACTGCAGACTCGGCCTACGAACTATGGAATCGCCGCAAGATTATAATAGTTATTTGTGGGTTTATTTTGGCTTAATTTTTTTGCATTGGAAGGAAATAGAGACATGTTGTCAATCTTTTCTTCTTCTTCTTGTTTTCCTATGGTCTGAATAAAATCAGAAATAAACAATTAATTTGTTTGTTATTAAAAATCCAGTGCTGTTTTAGCCCTTTTCTAAGATATAAACATTTCGTATAAAGTTAATAATAATAAAAAAAAAAGATTTATACTGTTCAAAAGATTGGGGTCAGTAAGTTTTTTTTTAGGCAGTAGAAGAAAAAAAAAAGTAATTATTTTTTTTCAGCAAGGATGCATAAAATATTAAATTGATCAAAAGTGACTTAAGAGGTTTATAATGTTACAAAAGATTTCAAATAAATGCTGTTCTTATGAACTTTCTGTTCATCAAAGTATCATGAAAAATATTAATCTCAGTTTCTACAAAAATATGAAGCAGCACAACTGTTTTTTTACATTGATAATAATCAGAAATGTTTCATCATATCGAAATGATTTCTGGAGGATCATGTGACTCTGAAGACTGGAGTAATGATGCTGAACATTCAGCTTTGATCACTGGAACAAATTACACTTTACTATATATTCACATAGAAAACTCACTGTTTTTACTGTATTTCTGATCAAATAAATGCAGCCTCGGTGAGCAGAAGAGACTTCTTTTAAAGGCCTTTAAAAATCTTACAGACCCCAAACTAATAATCGGTAGTTTAACTGGTCTAAATAACAAATCTGAATGGATTCTGTATGTTTTAGTTGTATTATTGTGGAAAAGAAATATCAAAACTATGCTGCCTCTAAAACATGCACTGTTGCTTTGCTTTGATTTCCAATATCCTCCAAATATTACATTTGTAGGATAATGTAACAACAGCACAACTGTAAATTACTGCTGCTCAATATCCAACAGGATTTCAAGTCATGCGTATAAATATATGAAAGAGCATGGTATATACAAACTGAATATTTTTCATCTAATTAATACTGTAATTAAATCATTTGGACAAGTTATGGCACAAAAGGAGTGTCATTGTCTCCTCATAAACACTGTTGAGATTGAGATCAGTGCAGAATATGAGCGAATGCAAACGCTGCATATGAGAGTGAGTCACTCACACACACACACACACACTGATGAACAGAGAAGACGATGAGAAAGGAGAGGTAAAAGAGAGAGAAGCAGCACCTCAAGCTCACGGAGAGCGTTGTCACACTCCTTCTGTCCCGGAGCCTGCTGGGTACACATGCTGATCAGCTGATTAATGCTGTCTGTCACCGCACTATCGAGAGAGAGAGAGAGAGAGAGAGGGAGAGAGAGACATTAGAGTTTGCTGGGAAGAGAAGGAATAGTGTGAGAGATCTATGAAGAACAATCCACCCACGTGCGCTACCACACACTGACACTCTCTCGCGCGCTTTCTCTCTCTCTCGGATGCTCTGTGAGGGAGTTTTAGGAATGTGAGCAGTGAAAAGCCATTAACTGCTTCTCACACACACACACATCAGAGTTTTGCTTTTGTAGATGCCCATTACATAACTGTGCTCATTCCAACCTAAATGTGTATAAAAGCGAGCATGCCACTTATGTAATGTGTGTCAATAGAAGAGCTGTGTGTGTGTGTGTGTGAGAGAGCACAATTTCTTCCTTACTATCACAGGCTCTGTTAGGATAGCATGCCATCACAGAGCACAGCATCTGACTCCATCTCTACAGAAATGCTTGGACACACAGTGATCTGCAGATTAGATGCACTCCTGACACAGAGACGGCTTCAAACAGCGGCTGGATAACTACATATACGGTTTAAAAATGTTTTTACCGTGATAACTGTGATATTTAAAACTGAAATAGTGATATCATGTTAATAGTACATGTTCAATAATGTAAATAAATAAGCTGGTTGACACTGACAGTAGGTGGCGCTATTGCACCGTAGCGCTGGTTGCCAGCCGTAATAAAGCGTACAGAAGAAGATGGCAGCCTGCGTCTGAAAAACGATTACGATAACAAACTCTTCCGTTCCCTCAGAGTCAATCTTTGTTTATTTTGTATTTTCTCTTTTTTGGCCAAAGTTAAAAAGGATTTTACTGATAGCATTATTCATTTACTATAGAGATAAAACATCATTATGAGTTCTTCTGGCCACGATAACGGTGTGGTGAGAGTCTGATACCGTGACAGCCCTAGCATGCACTACTTTTATGTTTTAAATGGAAGGTCCCACTTTATATGAAGTGTCTTTAACTACTATGTACTATCACTTTAAATTAAAGGTGCAGTAAGCGATATCTGAGAAACGCTGTTGAACGTGGATCGGACTGAGCAGGACATTACATTACATCGGACTGAGAGACATTACAAAAGAGAAAAGCTCAGAGAAATATCACTGGAAATAAACGGTTATGATCAGGCAAGAGTTTTAGGATCCGCGTTAATACTAGGAAAGCTGTCCAGCGCTGCAGAGAGCTCAGCGGGAAGGCCTGATAGCGGACACTGGTGTTGTTTCTACTCCATACGTGAGTAACACTGGTTTTGCTTTGTTTCACAGAACCAAGATATGCTGTTGTTGTAATGTTAGCTCCAGTAACAGGACAGTTTGAGTTTCACTGAAGCTTCAGCTATGATGAAGAGACATCCACTCTTGCATTGTGTGTTTGTGGGCGGAGCAATGAAGGGAGGGTGTGCTTGTGGGCGGAGCAATGAAGGCAGGGTGTGTTTGTGGACGGAGCAATGAAGACAGGGTGTGTTTGTGGGCGGATCAATGAAGGCAGGGTGTGTTTGTGGGCGGATCAATGAAGGCAGGGTGTGTTTGTTTGGGTTGATTTCAAACAGCAACTGTGATTCTCAGAAACCCTTACTGCACCTTTAACCCTTATGTGCTGTTGGGGCTGTTTTCAGCCACTATGGGGTATTTTTTAGTCTTATTTTGGCCATAACTTTCTCTGTGTTTCAGCAAATGGAATGATTTTTGGTGACAAATCTTATTTTGACACACATTTTGGGAAAATGCTTTGAAATTTTTCAAAAACTCAACAGTACACTCTGGGCAAATTCACTACCCTTTCGTTATGTTCGTGGCTGAAAACAGCCACTACTTTAAACTGCTGTAAAAATTGATCAGATAAATATTTTTTTGAATTTTTTTTTTGCATAAATCTATTAATCAACCTCAGTCCTGTTCAAAAACTACTAAATGTTTTTAAAAAAATCAAGATTTTAACTCTTTAATTGCCAAATTCATAAATTATGTCGCTGATTTTGGGGGTAAAAAAACACAAAATTACTTATTTTCAATATAAAATGTGATTGTGGACTGGATTTTTTTTTACCTTTTATCACAGTCTTGGACATGTCAAAGATTAGAAACAACATTGGTTTTGATGCATTGTTAGTTTTTGTGCAGCATCAGATTTTAACTTTTTCTCCCTCATTTACTGTTCGTGGCTGTTTTTGCCCCATTGACTTCCATTATAACCACATTTTTTGATTGCAAAGCCATGACACCATAAAATCATGCATTTTTGATTGTTGGTGGTTTTCCCTGTTGGGAAGAGGTAAAATTAGTATTTTTTACTGTTGATAACCAGGTGGCACCATTAACCCTTTATATAGGCCTGTGCAAAAAAAAGCTTAGTTTCTGGCTTTTACATGGAGTTATATGGAGTATAATAGCATAATAAAGTGTGTGTGTGTGTGTGTGTGTGTGTGAGAGAGAACTCACCTTGATGCGTCTGAGAAAATCAAAATATGCACCTCAGCTCTCAGAACTACATGGAGTAAACAAAAAACAAAGTAAGTGTATTTATGCATCTGCCTTTTGATGGTGAGAAATGCAGACTAAACAAAAACTAAGCAAGTGGATTTGAACACTTGCATGCAAGCCTGCTGGTCATTTGATGGTGAGAAGAGCAGCAAGCAACATGAGAAAGGGCTTGACTTGCAGTGAAGTTTTAGAGATGATTCTGCAGCCTGACCCCTCCAGCGAGCTACATAGGATGGTATTGTCTTCTCCCTCTGACTCCACAGACTCAGGAGAGGCAGACCATTATTTGGATGTGGCACCCTCATCATCCTCTCTAGCTTCCACTGAAGGCGAGGGGGATTCGGAGGATCCTGGATCTGGGTGGATTGGGAGAAACGGCGAAGTGTGGTTTTCCACCAACGCGGAGACAACTCCCTTTCTTCAGCCTGCCAGAGTCGACTCCAGGGCCGACGAGATTATTGACCTCATTGTCAGCATGACCAACCTCCAAAACGCAGAGCTCTGGTGATTTCTTGAATCTTGAGAGGGACATGGTGGCTCTAAAAATCGCACGACCACTGCGATCATCCCACAGGCAACGTGTGGACTCCCCTCTGGACCTGTAGACACCGGCCAAAATCAGTAGCCCCATGTAGGCACGGAGATCTGTGGAGTCCACCCCGGTCCAGTTTCTCATTGTGCGGCGCCCGTAAAAAACAGATTGAACACAGAATCAATGTTCTGGACCCTTGCGATGGCATAGCGCGTCGGCCATGAAGTCACGCCTCTGGCAGGCTGAAGAAAGGGAGTTGTCTCCGCGTTGGTGGAAAACCACACTTCGCCGTTTCTCCCCAATCCACCCAGACCCAGGATCCTCCGAAATCCCCTTTGCCTTCAGTGGAAGCTAGAGAGGATGATGAGGGTGCCACATCCAAATCATGGTCTGCCTCTCCTGAGTCTGTGGTGTCAGAGGGAGAAGACAATACATCCTGCAGCTCGCTGGAGGGGTCAGGCTGCATGATCATCTCTAAAACTTCTCTACAAGTCAAGCCCTTTCTCATGTTGCTTGCTGCTCTTCTCACCATCAAATGACCAGCAGGCTTGCAAGCATGTGATAAATGTCCACTTGCTTTGTTTTTGTTTAGTCTGCATTTCTCATTATCAAAAGGCAGATGCATAAATACACTTACTTTGTTTTTTGTTTACTCCATGTAGTTCTGAGAGCTGAGGTGCATATTTTGATTTTCTCAGACGTATCAAGGTGAGTTCTCTCTCTCACACACACACACACACACACACACACACACACACACACACACACACACACACACACACACTTTATTATGCTATTATACTCCATATAACTCCATGTAAAAGCCAGAAACTAAGCTTTTTTTTTGCACAGGCCTATATAAAGGGTTAATGGTGCCACCTGGTTATCAACAGTAAAAATGACTAATTTTACCTCTTCCCAACAGGGAAAACCACCAACAATCAAAAATGCATGATTTTATGGTGTCATGGCTTTGCAATCAAAAAATGTGGTTATAATGGAAGTCAATGGGGCAAAAACAGCCACGAACAGTAAATGAGGGAGAAAAAGTTAAAATCTGATGCTGCACAAAAACTAACAATGCATCAAAACCAATGTTGTTTCTAATCTTTGACATGTCCAAGACTGTGATAAAAGGTAAAAAAAAATCCAGTCCACAATCACATTTTATATTGAAAATAAGTAATTTTGTGTTTTTTTACCCCCAAAATCAGCGACATAATTTATGAATTTGGCAATTAAAGAGTTAAAATCTTGATTTTTTTTAAAAACATTTAGTAGTTTTGAACAGGACTGAGGTTGATTAATAGATTTATGCAAAAAAAAATTCAAAAAAATATTTATCTGATCAATTTTTACAGCAGTTTAAAGTAGTGGCTGTTTTCAGCCACGAACATAACGAAAGGATGGAAATTTGAACGTTGCACAAGGGTTAATCAGTTCATACAATGCACTTGTTGTGTACATTAGAGGATGGATACCCGACCAGAGCCCGACGTCGGACAGATAATTAGAAATTATGTTTGGGTTCGGGTCGGGCTCGGTCACATCAGCGCGATAAGGCATTGAACATTTTAAATTTAAAACAGCTTATTATGTAGGTACCAAATGTGCCTAATGCTTTCACTTGATCGTTTTTGTGATTAAAATGCATGTAAAATATTACCATAACATCGGTCTTCCCTGTATGTGGACATTTGTTTATGTGGCCGTGACAACGAAACACGTGCATAATGTGCGCGCGCCTGTGTTAAGAGCGCTTGTTGCTCCGTGCGCGCTGATGCGCTCATCCTGTTGACATTTCCGATTGCCTTCCTACAGTTGCTTAACAAAAGCGGGCTTTCCACACAAACAAATGTACAATTGTCATTAGTATGAGAAAAAAATGGGATTTTAACTGTCGGTCTCGGGTCGGGCTCGGACATAAATATCTTTATGCCTGTCGGGCTCGGGTCGGGTTACTGCTCTGTCGGACGCGGGCCGGGTTACTGCTCTGTCGGACGCGGGCCGGGCTCGAACAGAAAAATTCGGCCCGATCCGCACTCTAGTGTACATGCAGGATTTTACATTGTACTTAAATGTAAAAAAATTCCTGTAATTAATTTCTGTAATTACACTGTTGACCCTTCCCTTAGGCTGCATGTCCACCTAACCTGTCCTAACCTCCCCGTATCCCACCTCAATAACAGCAAAAAAATCAAAACAATAAATACATTTGACCAAACAATTATTTTTTGATGCAAGTGCACTGTAGTTAAAGACACCTCATTTAAAGTATGACCAAATGGGGTATTACCAAAGTCATCCAAACCTTTCAATCACGATTTCATATTGTTGTATGTAACCATCTATACTGGAAACAGTTTAATGACAAAATGGTAATTGAAAACCAGGAGACAGATGGCAGGAGCCTAACCGAGCGGCAGCGGCGAGCTGGTTTTTCAGGTTGGGTGAGTTGGGGTCTGTAGACAGAACTTTAGCAGCCAGCAGGAGTTTGCTGGAGGACATGGAGATGGTCTTCAGGTTGGTGACCACTTGAGTCTGGTCCTCTTTAGACTATAGGAAGAGACGAGAGGAGGAGACATCATTCACCATTCAATCTACTCATTCATTCATCCATCTATGAAGTCTCAAACGACTCTCTCAGGACCTTGTGCTAATGAAAGAACAGTTTAATGTAATGTAATGTAACGTATAATACACAGCATACATGTGATTGTCCAGCCATGTCCACTCCGGCCTGCAGGAAGTGGTTAAAGTCTTGCCCGAACTTCCCGGAGGCCTTGGTCAGGTCCTGTGTGTTGCCCCGGGACGCCTGCACCAGCTCATTGGCCGATTGGTTCAGGCCCGCCGCCGCCTCGTTCAGATTACCCTGAGCCTCCTGGAAACTCTTCCCGCTCACTGGGAACTGAAGACACGACACAAACACAAACCATTATTTACAATAGGAACAGTAACTGTAATATGGCTCACTGTAATATTACAGTAAAAGGAAACTTTGTCACTGTCGCATCTGGCTTACTTATTAGTTAAGGGACACTTAATATTCAACAATATTATTGGTCGGACTGCACTGACACTGTTGGATGAAAACTGAACTGAGCTGGACAATGACATCTTTTTTTGTAGAGCTGCTGTATAGATCTTTACAACAGAACTGATCAACACTAAACTGACTGGCATTATTTTCCTGTTATCTCTGTAAAGCTGATTTGAAAATCTGTATTGTATAAAGCACTATATAAATAAAGGTGACTTGACTAGTAACTTGAAGTTTGAAAGTTTTGGACGGACAGTTAGATGATGAATGGACAGATGTCTGGAGAGATAAATGGATGTATGTACTAGGGCTGAACGATATTCTGTTTTAACATCGACACCGCGATGTGCGAGTGAGCGATAGTCACATCGCCGAAACATGCGATGTGAAGGGTAGTAGCACAGCAGTACGAGGGGGAGATATTATATGCGCTTCATGAGGCACGCGCGCGGTCTCTTTTTCTCTCTGTCGTGCACGCGCTGCGCGGTTTGGAGCACAGTCTCTGTCTCGCGGGCGCGCTCGCTCTAGATTCCGGAGATTTTAACTAATTCGCGGGCATCAGTGAGCTGCTATCAATATGCGGGAGACTCCCGGAACTTCTGGGAGACTTGGGATGTCTGTATTTCTATACTGAAATAATATCGGCATTATAGTTATTGATTTTTCATTAGGCTCAGCTCTTGGTGCCCTACGCACAGCGCGTGATGCGCGTGGTGGGAGCGACGGCGCTGGCGGTAAAGCTGCTGTTTAAATGTGTTTGGCTTTTCTGTTTACAGAAACATGTTCTCTAATCTGTTTAGAAAGATTTAATACAAAATATATTAAAGTTTTATTTCATTTTGTTTATTTCATATGATTATGATGAGGACCAATACCAACACTGTTTTACTTTGGCACTTTGGCTAAGAAAAGTTGACTTAAAAGATTGTGAACCAAAATGCTTATAAGTTGTTTTAAAAAACATATATTTATTTTAAGTTATATTGTTGTAAACCAATCAGGGGGGTTGGTGTAAAGCTGCTGTTTTATTTAAAAATGTGTTCTGCTTTTGTGTTTACAGAAATGTTCTAATTTTGGAATAAAATATTAAGTGACCTTTTTGTCACTTGTAATGAAGCTTGCTTATTAGTAAAATTATTAATCATGGAATGGTAATTATTGACTTTATGGCTCTCAATATCGCAATATATATCGTTGGGAGAAAAAAATATCACAATATATTTTTTTTCCAATATCGTGCAGCCCTAGTATGTACGGATGTATGGATGGACGGATGGATGGAAGAATAGGATAAATGGATGAATGGACAGACTGATAGATGGGACAGACGGATAGATGAATAGATGGATGGATGGATAGACAGATTAATGGAGAGATAGACAGATTAATGGAGAGATAGACAGATTAATGGACAGATAGGCAGATGGATGGATGGACTGATGATGGATGAATAGAAGTATAGACAGAGGGATGGACGGACAGATAGGTTGAAGGATGGAAAGATGGACGGATAGATAGACGGACGGATGGATGGCTGTATGGATGGAAGAATGTATGGACGACCAGACGGATTCTGTTCAGAGTTTTGTATTCACTTTTGTTTATCAAACAGGGTTCTGGATTCTTCTTCTGATATTCACTTCTGCTTCTTGAGCGCCGCCAAGCTGTAGTTTAATGCAACAGCAGTTGCTCTTGGCATGTGACTAAAAGCACAAATCTCATTAGATGGCCAGTTTTCCTCACAATGGGATGGTTAAGAGATTAGTGCACGTCTTTGTGAACAAATTGTTGCACTGATGGCATGCAAATGTTTTTGTCATTCTGAACAGATACTGTATTCATTCAACTTCAAATGTGTGTAACACAACAAACGTGTGTCTGGGTGTGAACAGGCCTTTAGAGCTGGACAGGTTGTGTGTGAGCATGATGTGAGTTTGACCAGCCGACATCAATTACGTTATATAAGTCACTTTAGACTTAAGTCACAAGACCATCCAGATGACAACAATATTGCAAACTAGATTGTGAAAAATACTTTGTGAAATGTCTGAAAGGATATTGTGAGTGTGTCCATGGCCTTGAGAACTCACTTTATCAGACAGGAGTTTCTTGCTGGCTTCTCCTACAGTTCTGATGGCATTATCCACGTCTCTCTGCCCCGGCAGACAGTTCACAGAGCGGTTCAGTGCCTGAGAAACAGCCTTAGCTACCTGAAGACACACACACACACACACACACACACACACACACACACACACACTCTAGTCATCAGCACAACATTTAAGGCGCTTCTCCAGTTATGCTAATCATAGACAAACAACAGGCAATTTTCTTTTCAAAATAATGAGCGCTTCAACCTACAGCAGAGCAAATCTCCCATCAGCAATTAAGAGGGAGTTTCTGTTACTGAATTTAAACCCACTCTATTGAGCTTTTCTTATTAAGTGCTGGTTTAACCTGCGCCAGTCTCTGCTGGGTGTCAGGGTCTCCTGGTTTGGCAACGGCTCTCTTGGTCTCCTCGATGAGGCTGGCAGATTTGTCCATGACATCCCCGGTGCAGTCCAGCATGGCGTTTCGGGCATGAGGGTCCTGGGTGTTGGCGGCCACTCCACGAGCAGCTGAAGCCAGCGAACGCAGAGCCTGAGCCACGTCCCGAGCAGCCATACCTGCAACACACACACACACACACACACACACACACACTTCAGGAGACTGAGGGAGCCCGCAGTGAGCAGATTAATGCAGTTAATGGGATTCAAACATGTGGCTTGAGTTGTGAGCTAAGATCTCTGAAAATGGTCAGCGGTCCCGGCGCATGGTCTAAAAGGGTTGTCCCTATTCTCTTAATGAGTAATGGTTGTGTTTTGGGGCGTAACGTGCAATAAACCAATCAGAGTCTCATCTCCCATTCCCTTTAAATGCCAGTTGCGCTCACACCATGGCAGATTCGCTATTTACATGGTGGAAAAACTGAACGCTTTTGTCAAAACTAGTCCGCGCCATTGACCAAGTGATACCGGGTCTAAAGTCAATGGCGCAGGCCATTTACAGCCAGAGTTGACCATAGACCATAGTTGCTCAAAATGGCAACGCGCCAACAATACGCCTGAACACACCTGGTTTTCAGACCAGCAGCCCATGGGCGCACAGATGGGCCACACCACCTTTCTGTGTTTGTTACAGCAGGGACAGAAGCACATTATATTACAGGAAGGGGGCGCTGCATAACACGGTACTGGACATGATTTGGTCATAACCTCTATGTAGACTATGAAAATGCAGAAACAAGCGTATAGTTAGTGGTGTGTGGGGCTGATGGGGGTTTACCTGTGTAGTTCTCATTGCCTTGGGTGGCTTCACTGAGGAGCTGAGCAATAGCAGAGCTCACGGCTTTAGTGCTGGAGCCCAGATCCTGAGAGCACTTCTCCAGCTAAACACACACACACACACACACACACACACACACACACACACCACACACGTCACAAAACTGCGTTACAGGAACCCCATGTTTCTATTTCAGAAAGCATGCTTGCACAGGATTAGGGCAGATCATCAATGATATAAACTAAAGGAACTCAGTGATTTTTACTCACAATATACATTTTTATAACTGAAAATAAAACTGAATTCACTAACATTGCATTGGAATGTAACAGTACACAATATGAGGACAACAAAATTCAGCTGTGTAAAAGCCAAGTAAAAATATCCTAATTGAAAGGCCTAATCCTGGCTTTCTCATACAGGAGAAACTCGAAACATTAGAATATGGTGCAAAAGTTCATTTATTTCAGTAATTCAACTTAAAAGGTGAAACTAATATATTATATAGACTCATTACATGCAAAGTGAGATATTTCAAGCCTTTATTTGTTATAATGTTGATGATTACAGCTTATGAAAAGCTTTTCACAATATCCTAATTTTGAATTTGGGGTTTTCATAATCTGTAAGCCATAATCATCAACATTATAACAAATAAAGGCTTGAAATATCTCACTTTGCATGTAATGAGTCTATATAATATATTAGTTTCACCTTTTAAGTTGAATTACTGAAATAAATGAACTTTTGCACCATATTCTAGTTTTTCGAGTTTCACCTGTAAATCCAGGCTTTTCTAGACAGTGGGAACCCTGGCTCTTCAAAAAAATCAAAAAACGAAAATAAATAAATACAAATATGAAATATATAATTATATTGTGTAATTGTTCAAGATTATTTAAAATGGTTGATTTGTCTTATTTTAAATCAAAGTTATCTTGAGCCCCCCTTGGAAGTTTGCTGAGAACCACTCGTTGAAATCACTTCCTCAAAAGATCAACAGAAAGAAAAGACCATTAAATACCAGTTTATGTGTGTGTGTGTGTGTGTGTGTGTCTAGCAGTTGTTTTTGTGACATGAAGCACCTGGTTTGTGGGTTTAGGTGTGAAAATGAACACAGATAAAGATCATGCTTGCACAAAGTTTGCACAGTTTGAACACAGACTCATTCTTCATTATCACCATTCTCCTCATTTATTACAGTAGTAAAGTCATCAACACAAAACACAAAAGGAAGTTGGGAAATTATGTAGTGACTAAAACGATCTTGGTCTAGTTTCCAGCAGTGCTCACTCAGGACATTCTCTGTTAACAGTCCTGCAGGAGTCTGCAGGTGTGCTGGACACGTGTTGGCCAAACTTTGATAAACATACTCTGTGTGTCTATCGACTCACCGTTTCTCCAGGCAGGGGTCTGAGTTTGCCCTCAGCAGCTGAAACTTTGGCCTCCTTCATGTCCCTCTCCAGCCCCCGTACCAGTGTGAGAGCGTTATCAATCTCCAGAGGACCACACGCCTCCTGAGCCTGAGTCACACACACACGCACAGAAACATTAGTCGCAATCGCATTTTGGCCTTGAATATCAATCAGTAAGAGTGTTTTTTTACCAGGCCACAAAGGAATCTGTACCCACCAAACTTCATAAAAATGGAACGTCCATCATTTTCAACATGTGTTTCACATTTATAATTTATTTGAGCAAATTAGACAATCCTCACAGATGCTAATAATAGCATGTTACACTCTTTTAGCACAGTTTACCAAAGTTACACTGTAAATCCATTCTGTAGAATTCAACAGACTTTCCCCAAAAATACAACTAAAAAAACAAAACAGATTCTGTCCATGTTTAATTATAATAATTTAAATGATATATAAGCTAAAGGAACACTTGGATTTTTACTCACAATATACATTTTTATAACTGAAAATAAAACTAAAATTCACTAATTGGGTGTAAAACTGCAGTACACAACATGAGGACGACACATTTCAGTTTAAATCAGTGGTTCTCAACCTTTTTGACTCTGATTAATATTATTTCTGTAATATTATATCTACAGTATATAAGGCTTGTCACTCCTATAAATTATTTTTTTAAAGAGCTGAATGCTCTTCAGGGATCCTTTTGATGATCCCTGATAATCACGATATATTAAATGATAATAACAACATATTTTAATTTAAATAATAATAATTAAACAAATCAAATAAATATATTACAATTGCAAAAATTCCATTGTACTGTAAAATAAACAAATATTTAATAATAATTATTATTATTTTACAGAACAAAATTGCAATATTAATATTCAAGGCTGGCTTAATTGCTCTGCTTTCACAGGGAGACCCTAAAGCTTCTCTTTTATTGACCACAGATTTATAAGTCATTTTGGGGAGTTGGTTGGTGCATGTTGCATTTTCAAATATATGTTAAAAGCGACCCACATTAAAAAAAACTTGATTACACAAAACCAGCCCATCACTGGTCTCGCACGGAGCCGGGTTACCTTGAGAGCGGCCGTGCGGAGCTCAGCTAGAGCGTTAGCCAGGTTTTTGGCGCACTGACTGAGCTGCATGGCAGACGCCTGGTCACTGATGGTGGGAACTGTCGCTTTGGCCGCGGTCACCATTTTCGCGCCGGGCTGATGAAGAGAACAGACATGATGAGCTCAAACGAGGCCGGTTTGCTGTTTCGAACAGGAAGTGGAGGTCTGAAGAGAACGCACCTGCAGGAAGTTCTGGCTGGCTCCGATCAGGGCGAGCTGAGCGCTGGGACTGTCGGGCTGAGACTGGCTGCCTCTCACACCCTGAACCAGCTGAGGGATCTGATCCGCCACCGCCTGTGGAGCACACACACACACACACACACACACACACACACACACACACACACACACACACGTGGGATATTCCTTCATCCTTCAGACCTCGTGTGATTAACTATACAACCGTTTGACTCACAGGATTACGTGAATTGTCTCCTTTTTTCCCCGCCTTATTTGCCATTGGCTTGCTTAGTTGGGGACATTTAATTTAATATTCAATATTATTGATATTTATTGATGTTGTTTTACAACAAAAATGAACCATCACTGAACTTTCTTAAGCTGGACTGTGACGCTATTTTCTTCTAGACATAAACTTTGTTGCATTATTTTCCTGTTATCTCTGTAAAGCTGCTTTGAAACACTCGGTTTTGTAAAAAGCACTATATAAATAAATGTGACTTGACAGAATGATGTTTTATGTTCCGCTTTATGTGTGTGTGTGTGTGTGTGTGTGAGGCGCTTGCTCTGTGGTCTTCGCCCTGCAGGAGAGGTGTGTGTGTGTACCTTGCAGCTCTGCACGAGCTGTTGCTGGGCCGCTGGGTTCTTGTTGGAGGAGGCGGCGTTCTGGGCGGCAGCCACGGTCTGAGTGGCGGCGGCCGCGGCCTGTTTCGCTGCGTTCTGAACACACACACACATATATTTATTATAAAGCCAAGAATCCTTCAAGGAAAGTCAGCTCACTCGGTGCCCATATTTGCAAAGCCTCCGGTCAGATATTTCGATTATGCAAGACTTCTATCTACTTGAATGGGGGTTCTTGCCAAACTTACATTTAAACAACACATTTCAAATCTGCCATGAACTGACCCATTAAATGTTGTTTTCTGTCCTCAAATAGCATACAAAAAAGGTTGGTGCAGCCAATGTGCATCTGAAACCTCAGGATACAGAACTGTACGTGTGCCTCACGACTGATTCTGTGGAAAGCAGGCGGTGGGACTTATTCTGCCATATTGTGTTGCACTTTCTCCCATTCATAAGTAATATGAGTCAACCGTCTTTGTATATGTAGATTATGTACACTACCGGTCAAAGTCTGGAATAATTACGGCTTGTTTTAATGTTTAAATGATTAAATATATAAAAAAAAAACAGTAAAAACAGTAATATTGTGAAATATTATTACAATTTAAAATATCTGTTTTCTATGTGAATATATAGTAAAGTGTAATTTATTCCTGTGATCAAAGCTGAATATTCAGCATCATTACTCCAGTCTTCAGTGTCACATGATCCTTCAGAAATCAATAGACATTGCTATGGTTTTCTGGCTGGTAGATGCTAGGCTTTGTTAGAGCTAGTTCTCTAGGGCATTCCTTGGGTTTTCTGGAAAGTTACTAGAGTATTTTGTCTGGAGGCTACAGTCAGGTTGCTGATAGGACAGGCAGACAGTTAGATAAAGAAATATCTAGACATATATCACAAAGAATGAAGCAATAATTCTTCAAAGTCTTGCACTGCTCTTTTTACTGCAGATCATAAGCAAGCTGAAATGCTATAAAACAGAGACACGGGTCTGTGGAGTTTGCAAATCCTGCCGCCAAATAGTTCTTCACTCTCACAGGTTGCAACAAGTCACTGGTGAATCTGCACCTCTGAGCTATACATACTGCAATCTGTGAAAACTTGAGCAGTCTCTCTCCCTGTAGCCTTTGGCAGGATTTAACCTCATGAGCTGCAAAACCTCATATAACTTTACCCAAATAGGGCTGCAAAGAGATGTTATAGTTGGCAACACTTCCAGAATTCAGCTCAGCACAGCCAATGATTTTCAAAAGAGAGTGTGACCTAGTGTAGCGACTTCGGTACTGAAATGTAAAAATATATGACGCTTTGAGCGGAATCGTGAACACCTCTGATTGGTCATTGTGTTCACGCGCTCATTGGATATGTCTGTGATTGGCTACAATGATCTTCGCTAACAAAAACATGTAAATGTAATCAATGACGCTCTTCACCTGCTTGTGCTTTCAAACGCTCCCGTGTGCTGATCATTGTAGCCAATCACAGACATATCCGATGAGCGCGTGAACACAGAGGCCAATCAGAGGTGTTTACGCTTCTGCTCAACAGCGTCACATTTAGAAAATTTTAGTACCGAAGTCGGTACTTTCGACAACACTAGTGTGACCTCACGGTTGGTGAAGGTTTGGGCTTGTGTGGTTCAGTCCTCACCTCCAGTTTGTTGACGAGCCTCTTCTTAATGGCGTTCTGTGCGGCAGCGTTGGTGGCCATGCGCAGGCCCTCTGCAGCTTCACGCAGCTTCTGCTGCTGCTCCTCACTGTCCGGGTTAGCAGCCGCTCCCTGCCGATACACACACACACCACAACCATCACACTCCACTCACACACATTCAGTCTTAAAGCACACACTGATCCGTCTTCTGTCCCACCTTTGCAGCTTCCACCATCTTGGCTGTGGCGTCGGCCAGGAGTTTGGCGGCAGACAGGAGTTTGCGGGAGTTCTCCAGGTCCGTCTCGCCCTCCGCGTCGGCCTTGATAGCATTGACCAAATCTGAGGTGGCCTGAGCGAGGATTCGCGCCTGCCGCACCATCTCCCCTGCACAGACAGCAATGCATTTTGTGTGTGATTTATACGTGCGTCAACATCTCAAAGTCTGAAACTAAAGTAAACTGTCTGAGTCTGGATCATCTGCAGAGGCTACGCTAGTCACGCTAGCTGGAAGGCCGCCTAACAAAGCATGGCAGTAGATCAGTAGATTCAGATGGCACGTCGCAGCCACAGCATTGTTTCTTGGTACAGAACAATAATGGAACACGATCTACCGTCAGCACTAGTCTTTGTTGTTCGTTTGTGGTGTAAAACAATTTGCGTAACAACCTAAATCAAGGGGCTTTCGCACCGGAGGAACCGTTTCACAGTTCCTAGAACTATTGGCGGAAGTTGACGTTTTTGGCGTGTTCGCACCGCAGGAACTAGGAACGATTTTAGTTCTAGGAACTCCTTTTGGAGGAACTAATTTACTCCTACTCCAGCGTCGGTCTAAACCAGCACTATAGGAACTATCCGTGTCTTTAGTGACGCTGACTTGCCGAACGCACGCAAAACACCAGCACCCGCCATTTACAAAAAAGCTTTATAAACACATATTATAGCCTATATGTTTGTTTAAATAGGTTTAAGAAAAAAGTAAAAAATTGTTTAAGAATGTATGTAAATGCCTGTGTATATGTATGCATGTAGTATGTATATGAACAATTTAAATTTTAGGGCTACTGAGGAAGAACACATTTTACACTAATCTATCAACAACTTTTTTTCTCTCCACAAACCGATATGTTATGCTCACGATCAGACATAGCACTATATCAAATATATGCTCCTAAATATTGCCACTTTATGTTTGGAGCACTAGGGTAGAGAAATGTGGCCAGATAATGAAGAAAAAAAGCTTAAAGGCCCACTGAAGTGCCTTGGAACGCGTAGCTTCCCACTGAAACAGGAAGCTGAGGCGGGACATATTGAATGGCACCTCCCCGTTTTCAAATAGCCAATAGCGTTAAGTTTACCTCACAGACTGCAAGTCGTACTGGAAGCAAATCCGAGCGCTGATGATACGTTGGATTCAATAGGAGAGGTGTGAATAAATTCTAGCCATTTCATTCTTAACCAACGTAGAGTTGGCAAACGTAATAAACTCCCACTCATATTTCTCCGTGACGTGTCAACGGTCGCTTTTCCCAGCTTGTATTTATAGCATAGGGGGCGGAGCTTTAGATTCTAGAGGGCATTTGATTGGACAGAAGATGTGACGAGAAGCTGAAAATGTCATACAAATCTGTGATCCATTTTAGCGGAAGTGAGAGACTAAGTTTTCTTAAATGTGATCTCCTAAATGTGAATCTTGTCATTGTTTTGGAGCCCACCAGCTTATTCATTACCTTAAGGCTAACATATTCATACTAAAAGCTAAGAAAAATAAAATGTTGATTTCAGGAGGCCTTTAAACTCGTTCCTAGTACCTGCGTCTCCCATGGAGCTGAAGATGTTATCCGTCACATCCAGGATGCGGTCGGTAGCCTCTCCGTGCCGCCCGATTGGCTGTCCCCCGCTGGCGTACTGTCTGATGTGCTGGAGCAGCTCGTTGAGGGCCTGAGTGACCCCTGTGGCAGCGACGCCCACCTGTTTGAGCAGCTGCTCGTCATGGGTCGCCCCCTGCGACGCCTCCAAACAGCCCTCCACAGACTTGGCCACCAGCTTCCCAGCCTCGATGAGCTGCTCCTGACACCCGGGGGAGCTGATGGTGGGAGCCACCACCTGTCACACACAGATGAAACACACTCTTGAGCGTCAGGTGAGATCGGCGAGTGTGTGTGTGTGTGTGAATGCGTGTGCGAGCGCTTACTCGTGTGCAGGCCACCAGCTGTGATGTGGAGAGGGCGCACTGGGTGGCGGCAGCGATCACTCGGTTCTGCTGAGCTGAATCTTCAGTTTTCTGAGCCACATTCTTGGCCTTTAACACCAGCGCCGCTGCTGCATTAGCCACAGCCTTCGCCAACTGCATCAGCATGTCCTGCATACACACACACACACAACATCAGTTACACACATCAATATCATAAATCATAGATTTTACTTCTTTAATACAATATTTTTCATTGCAAATGATACAAATTGTCAGCAACAATTTGAGTAAAAACATGAACTGGACAATGAATTCCAGAATTTCTTTGTATTTGGTATGTGAGACTTTAATGACAGCTGGCTTGTGTAAAACCAGATGATTCTAGTTTGCAGGCAAGCTGACAAGTAGTCAAAATAGTTATTTAGCTATTCGTTAGGGTATTTTTTTTTTTTTAATCTGGGAAACAAAACCAAGTAGTGTTTTGCCCACATGATAAGTGTTCTTCATACAGAATACAATTCACATTCATTTTCCAATATGTTCCAAAAGGTTCTAATGTCACTTGAATTTTACAATGTGAAACCATAGAAAAAAGCCACACACACACACTTCACAAACTCAAGCTTTTAGACAAATTCACCTAAAATTGTTGCTCGGCTCCATTCACATCAAACAACAGTTCATTTAGTTTGCAATGCCCACTTTCTATGATCCAATCAATTCCCAGAGGTGTTTTAAAGCCCTCTATAGGGTACAAAGGGAACATGAATCATGATGACTAGACACTTAATTAAATAGTGTATTCTGACCTTGATTTAGATGATTATTGATTTTGTACTGTTTTTAAACAATTTTACCAGACATGTAACCAGAAGACTTACTATAAACACTAGTGAAAGACAGCACCAGCAGAAAATGTCCAACTAACCCACTCTAGCGCAACACGCCGCAGATCCTTTACATGCAGGATATGGCGCACTAATTAACGCCGTCATTAAAATAAAGAAAGTTATAATACATTGATTTTAGTCTGATCGGTGTTCTGAGAGGAGATCAATGTCATCTTAGAAAATCCAGCTTTATTAATGAGAATTAAAATGATTAAAATAAGATAAAATACTGAAGCAAAGAACAAAGATCAAGTTGATTAGTAATAATAAGATGCTATTGAATCCTACATATTACAGAGAGCTGTAAAGTTGTCAGATCCAGCTCTGGAATCTCTATAAAGGCTTAAGACTGAAGAACTAGTGGTGTTGAACATGAATAGAGGCAGGGCAGAGCTAGAAATGTCCTGTTCAGTTTGACTTCTGTTAAACCTCACGTTTCTTAAACGCGATAAAGTTGTTCTGATAAGCGTTCCATCCAAATAAGGACAATAAACCGTGCACAAGACTGTAGCACAGCTTCCCCTTCAGTTGGACTGTGTGAAGAGTGATAAGACATATAAAAACATTAGAGCTGACGGAAGACTTCACTAACTCTGAGAGGCCTCTGTATGCTAATCGTTCAGGATCATCTGTATGCTAATGTCATTTGAAATATTGACAAAATTAGCGTATTGAAGATGGATTTAAAGAGCCCCTATTTATGCTATTTTAAAGAGTCTCCTACAACAGGTTTACATGCATCTAAGGTCAAAAAACACTTACATTTACTCATAATATACATTGCAGTGTCCCCTTATTTCTCAGAGTCTGAAAATGGTTTGTTCGAAGTTTCAATCTCCCCTCCTTTCAGCGAGCAAACTCTGCTCTGATTGGTCAGATGGCCCAGTCTGTTGTTATTGGTCTACTCTTGTCTGATTGGTTAGATGGCCAAGTCTGTTGTGATTGGTCTACTCTTCTCTGATTGGTCAGATGGCCCAGTCTGTTGTGATTGGTCTACTCTTCTCTGATTGGTCACATGGCCAAGTCTGTTGTGATTGGTCTACTCTTCTCTGATTGGTCAGATGGCCCAGTCTGTTGTGATTGGTCTACTCTGCTCTGATTGGTCACATGGCCAAGTCTGTTGTGATTGGTCTACTCTGCTCTGATTGGTCAGATGGCCCAGTCTGTTGTGATTGGTCAGATGATCCAGACACATTAGAATATCTGAAAACATTTTTTTCCAATATCGTGCAGCCCTAATGATAGCCATTGCTAGTGGTCTCCATCACTAAACATGCTCTCTGAAAGGGATGAGCTCTTCGATCTGACTCAATGCGAAAAACTACACCAATTCAAAGGGAATTTAAGACATTACTAATGGTTACAGATCTGTCTACACAATTTGAGAATTTTAAGAATTAATTAGGATGTAATTAAATGATGAAATCCCTCATGCAGAGAAACCGTGCTGATGATTGATTTCCTGAGAATGACCCGTCACCACACTATGATCTCACACCCGACAATTATGACTATACAACATACATTATGATCAAGGTCAAACCATGATCATTGAATCATTGATTTGGTAATGATCACTATATTTCATTACAGACACATTAGTATGATTGGCTGGTGGATATGAATTGTTCTTTCAATGCATTGTTACCAGCATTTGACTATAGCGTGTCCGTCTGGAGTGTGTGAACGCTGCTGTACCTACAGACTGACGAGAACACAGGTTAATGCACTACAGTCACAGTGTGTGTAGCAGCAGGCAGAGTGAGTGTGAGTGTGTGTCACACCTGGAAGTGCTGATCCGCGTCGGTCTCTCCGATATGCTGCAGGAGTTCACCGCTGGCCTGACCCACATTACCCGCCGCTTGCAGGAGGTTCTGTCGTGGCTGAAGACATCATTACAGTCAATATTACAATATTTATTTCAAAAACAACTCAAATAACTTAATAATCTGAATCATTAACCATTACAATCCTTCCCACTCCTACTACTAACAGACCAATGAATGCCCCACATCATCAGCTGCATGCAACATTCCCAACCCCATGTGACTGGCTATCGTGAGGTGATACCTCAGCAGTGGCGGGCTGAGCGGTCTTGAGCATATCAGACACGGCACACGCCAGGTTCCTCGCAGCTCCCAGCAGCTGCTGGCCATTCCCCCCCTCGTCCTCCATCAGCGCCGCCAGCAGCTTGACACCCTTCGACATCTCCGTCAGGTTGGAGGAGATGGTGGTGACGGCACAGCCCACAGCGGTGTAGTCCGTCTCTGCTGGGTCACCTGAGAGACACGCTACACTATATCACACCATCAAACTATGTGGGAACTTACTGCAGGGTTTACTGAAGACACTCAGCGCTGAAACTGCGTGGATACAGTTATTAGTTTGCGGCTGATCTTATTGCATTTGCAGCAGTTTCCCTTTCAGACGCTTAGAAATTTAGAAGAGTAGAGTTTTTAAATGAATTAAGGTTTGCAGTAGTCAAATTTGTGGTGTTTGAAGTGGTGGATTGTACTAATATTGTACTTTTTACTCCCCTACATTTCATAAAAACACGTCTTTGCTCGTTATTTTGAACTGAAGAAATCGTCCCCCACTCGGAGACGCAATAGCGGTGTCCGTTTCGTGAACGAGCCGAGTCTTTCACAGATCGCACCGGACGATTCGTTGGGGAATCCGATTGCATCTGCTCTCGAGTCAACAACTCACGGATTCAAATGATCTGGTCAGAGAGAGTCTCCAGTTTATAATTCACTGAATTCAACAGACTAACTCAAAATGAGCCACGAACGGGAGATCCTCTGAGATTGATGTCACATGAGAAAAGTATGAGTTTAAGCTCACTGTGTGAAATGCTTGAATGTGGACAAGGGTTTTAGCTAAAAACTAAACGTATTGTTAAAATAACGCAAATTAATCCCATGCATCGTCCCCGCTGCCTTAGCAGTTTAAAATTATGTGAAACTGGTATGATTGCATAGCGTTCTTAAAATGTCTGTTTATATATTGAATGTTTATGTCCACACACATTTAGTTTTTCCTCATTTCTATATACACTATTTGGTATATTTTGTTATTTTCACTTGTTTGCACACTTGAATTATCAACAATTATCAGTAGCAGTTATCAGTCCATGGCAAGTTTTAGTAATAAAATAAAATGTTTTCTTACAGATCAATACATATTAAGTTTCTGCATAATCTTCCTTATTGACTAGTAATGGCTACTTGACAATTCATAATTCATAATGATGTCAGACTGAGCTGTATCCTATTAAATATCTATCTGTGTGTCTAGTACATTATACATTATACACCCCCCCATTGTACACATTCATGAGTCACCAATTTGAAAAGGAGTACTTAATACTTTTACCGGAGTAATATTTTATTAGGGTATTTGTACTTTTACTCAAGAACTAGATTAGTGTACTTCGTCCACCACTGGGTATTTGCGCCATTATTTAACCCAAAAACTCAACGTCTCGACCCATTAAGTGCTTGACATGCTGCCCTAGTCACTGCTAGGAAGGCAGAATCTGGTATTCTGGAAGCATACCAGAGGAAGACATTATCTGAACTCTGCTTGTTTGCTACGCCCGTTTAGTAAATCTGGCCCTAAGTGTTTGATCCCCAACTGATCAAGCCACAGGGAAGCAGAATGGCAGGTGTCATTGTGAGTGTGTCACCTGCAGTCAGATTGACCATGGAGGCAGTTCCCGCAGTGATGGCGTCCACCTGAGAGTGAATCTCATGTTTGGACTCATCCATTTTGTTCTTTCTCCAAGCTTGAGATGCCTAAATGTTACAGAGAGAATGTTTGATGCAAATACGAAGCACATTCATGGATGCATGCATCACTTTACAGCAACGTCATACATGTTATGAGCATTATATCATCTTCGCATTCAGACCTGGTTTGGCACGAAACTTTTCTAAATTTCTTTCTAATAATTAATTTAGCTCATATTTTTTTTATTTCACCTTCTGCATAGGATCAAAGTAAAAATCAGAAGTATTTTAACCTCCAGACTAATGAAAAAACAAAAGAAAACTACATCTTGAGAATATTAACAGAATCTTTAAAATCAGAATCAGAATAATCTTTATTGCCAAGTATGTTTACACATGAGGAATTGGTCTTGGTGACAGAAACTTCCACAGCTAAAAGAAAATTACATCGGTTATGCTCAGCTCAAAAATACTGTCCTTTTGATTTTGAGCATGAAATTGGTATATGCTTGTCTAGTTGATATCATAAGACACGTGTCTACTGGTACGAGTGAGCGGGCCTTTTCAATTCAATCCTATAGAAGCCAAGCTTCATGCTCACGCTGTGAATTGTGGGATTGATTTGATTTAGACTTGATTTAGTGCAAAAAATTTAGTTTCATTCCGATTTCTAATGACGTTTGGACTTGTTTTGACTAGACTGGCTGGATTAATGCATTTAATGTTAATCCACCGGGTCAAATTTGACCCGAACATACGGTAACTGGAGCATACTACATTTTCAGTTCAATAAAAATATACAAAAATGGTATCATTTTTTGGAACTTTTTATTTTTGCAAAGGTGTGTGGAAATCATTTCCAAACACCCCGGGTCAAGTTTCACCCGGGTCAAAAAAGACCCGGACAGAACACCAGGGTATACAAACACTGCAAATTAAAAGTAATTGAGACGTCTAAAAGAAATATTGATATGAATAATGCATCTCACCGCATCTGTGCCCAGTGGAGGCAGGGCATCAAACTCATCGAGCGAGGCCTGAACTGCCTGCACCGCCTGCATGCTGGAGTTAATGGTGCCAGTCAAAGCCTGCTGAGCTGATGTCTGCAACAGAAAACACACACACCTCACCGAACAGCCCAAACCAACATCACACAGACCAGACAGATGAGTCCCTTTCACACAGAAAATCCGGAAAATACATGGATAATGTGTGCCGGGATCGTTTGATTTTGGTTCATTCACACTGCCAGTGATTTTCCAAAATCTGTGAGAGCGTTCACACACATCCCGTAAAGACACGTGACGTCAGGATGTGTTGTAGAAATCGTGAAGTGTAGGCACTTGGTGGATTTTTTACGCAGCGTCTTAAGTTTACTAATGATCTGCGCTTTCGATCTTGAGAAACCACGGCAACGATCCCGGCATCAATCGCGTGACGTGTCTGCGTTCATACAGAAGGCACTCTAGCAATTTTACGACAATTTCCCGGGAACAACGCGCTGTGTGAAAGGGGCTGTAGTGATTACAACAATAAGCCTTCAGAACAGAGTCGTTCCAGCAATCCTGTCCTGGCCCATGGTGTTTGTGGTAGTTTATAGTGTGAAAGGTGTTATTGTGCATGTGTATATCTGACCAGAGGAGGCATGTGTCCTCTGTGCATCTGCCCGCTGGTGATGTGCTGCTTGGCCTGAGGCATGGAGCCCATCTGGAAGCTCTCGGGACCCCCGGCACCAGAGCGGATGATGGCGGGCAGAGCGACAGAGCCCGTCTCCACCTTCCCCACCTTATTAAACTGCTGCTGGAGAACTGTGGACCTGAAGCACAACACAATCAACAACTGAGTCTTACAACAGGGAAACAGCTACTGTGTGTTTGTGACGGGACTTACTGCACACGGAGTAACACCAAACTACACCACAATTAACTATTCAAAGAGGCTCACTTTTTGGGAGACACTGAATCCTCCAACATGGTTGATTCTTCATCGCCCTCCTGGCCGAAGTGATCTTTGCTCTTTTTCTGCAGATAAAGAGGTTTTCAGAGAATTCAGGAAAGATACTGGACCTGAATGAAGCACTTTGTTTCCAGAGCAGATTGTGTCTTTCTCTAGAATGGTCAAACATCAAGGCAGAGGTGGGAGTAACGAATTACAACTACTCACGTTACTGTAATTAAGTAGTTTTTTCGGGTACTTGTACTTTTTTGAGTATATTTACAGATATTCATCTGTAATTTTACTTGTACTCAAGTACATATTAAGCTAAGTAATCTACTTTGCTACTTGTAAAATCACATTTCGTTACCGAGTACAATTTTAATTTATATTCAAATCTTTGACCGGCATTTCGGTAGCCAATAAAAATATCAGATTGTAAACGGACCAATAAAAACCCTGATATTTGGACTGAAAAAAGCAGCCGCAGGTTTTGAGGAAGAGCTGATCATAAGTGAAGGCAAGGAGCTCAGAGTGATTATTGGACTGAAAGTTTGGAGAAACAACAACCTAGTAGTAGTGTTGTCAAAATATCCATATTTAAAACTTTATTGACTAAAATAACTAGCTTCCGGCAGACGGCATTTATATAGCACTAGCTTAACTAGTGTTGACCTGATTGCCGCTCGTGCGGATTGATATTCCAGTATAACGACCACTAATTAATGCCATTGTCAATAAGGTAAAAATGTGTTAAAAGTAGCTATTTTCTACATAGATCTATGATTTGATTGAATATTTATTGGTAATACATTAACTATCGCCGGCTAAAAAGTAATTAGTAACTAGTACTCTGAGTAGTTTTTCAGAAGAGTAATTTGTACTTTTACTTGAGTACTTTTTTGACACCAGTACTTTTACTTGTAATTGAGTATTATTTCAGCAATGTAACAGTACTTGTACTCGAGTACAAATTTTCAGTACTCTATCCACCACTGCATCAAGGTTTGTTGAGGAATTCCTCACATTACAGAGAATCAGCGGAAGCAGTTTCACATGGACACGGTACACAACCATGAAAAATAAGACCGATATGATAAGAAAAAGATCTGCTTGTTAACTG
The DNA here is from genome assembly GCA_033366665.1 of Phoxinus dragarum. Taxonomy (NCBI): domain Eukaryota; kingdom Metazoa; phylum Chordata; class Actinopteri; order Cypriniformes; family Leuciscidae; genus Phoxinus; species Phoxinus dragarum. The sequence continues at coordinate 168,908 of JARPMJ010000413.1, read as the reverse complement.
TATTCCTCCAATACTTGTAAACATCTAACTCAGACTTCTCCTGAGATTTGTCTTGTGAGTCCAATAAATATGTGAAATAAGTGGTCAGGCTTCTCGTGATATACATTTTAACATCGATCATGGCATATTATTACCTTTTTGAGAATGATGTCAATGTAACCAGCGATAAGCTGTGCGATCTGTTCTCCTTCAGTGGTCTGAACGGAGTAGTAACCATCCTGATAGTCTCCAAAGTCCTGAAGAAGAAAGACATGAAAGTCAAAAGAGCAACAAAAAACACAATCACAGTGTAGATAATACGTCAAACTATAAACCCCGTAACAGTCGTGTGCATGATTCATTCTTGCAGAAGTGCACACTGGGAATCACAGTCCTCGCTTATTTTGTATTTAGTAATTAATAGTGCTGTTATTGTTATACTTTGCATTCATTCATTCATTAGGCTGTATAAAATGAGCAAATATCATCTCGGGTTTAGGAAAGCAGGACACTTAATGTTTATGATGAAATTACAAAAGCAGGCACAGAATAGATCAAAGAAAAAAGAAAAAAGCAAGCATGTCAAATATATTGAGTTTGTCTGAGTATGCGGTTACAGAGAGCTTGAGGACAGAGGAAACTGTCAAGTAATTACTGAATCGATCTGGCTTTAACGTGATCAAGTCGTCAAGAGTCTAAATCCTGAATTAGTGCTGCGCTCCAGATGCATTGACATCCGGTCATAAACACACATCTCTCTTCCCTCTTCACGGAGCCAGCGTTCAGCTTCAGCTTTACGGTTTATTACATCAAACAGGAACTAATTAAAGTGTCGCAGCTTTATCATTCCTGTCGTGTCTGAAGATGTCATTGAGCATCATGTTTTCCAAACTGGGGTTTGTGAGGGAACGGCAGTGGTTTGTAAGTCGATGAAAAGCTAATACTGAATTAAATCACAAAAACGTTACATTAAAATACATAAATCATGTTAAAACTACATATGTCATGCGTTTACCTGCATAACATGTGACCATTGACTGACATCAGAGAACGTGAACATGTTAAATTATAGAAATATTAACTTTATGGGGCTGGTCACAACAAGAAATCCTGCCACCACTTAAATTACATTAATTTTATTCAGATGTGTGTCCTTTTATTTAATAAAAACATCAGCCCCCGGTTTCACAGTCAAGGCTTTAAGGGATACTCCACCGTTTTTTTCATATTAAACTATGTTTAATATTTTAAAATACGACTCGGCGCAGTAATATCATCACAGTAATATCATCAGGAGTGAAGATTTTACTGTGCCGAGTCGAAGTGCTCCCAAGTGTTATTCTGCCATACATTATAGTTATCCTTTTTAACCCGCTTAGTAAAGCGCCACGTTTTATTTTGTGTCACCATACTTGGTCGTGTAACTGTATTTAAATAGGGAAAACGTGGAGGTGTTTGGTCGCTTCTAACTTCATCTCTGTTTGGTCCCTAATGAATGAACTGGGCTAAGCTAAGCGCTATCAAAGTGTCGCGGCGCGCAAGAGCGATTGAGTGCACGCACTGAGACGAGAGAGGCATGCATCAACTCGTCTTAGTTAAGGAATAACATAGTTTAATATGAAAAAACTGTGGAGTATCCCTTTAAGTCTAGTCCTGGACTAAAATGCATGTTTGAGCCGTTTTAACTGAAAGCATATCTTAAAATATTGCCAATGTATTGTCTCAAGATGCACACCAGTAATGTTTTTTAAGGCACGTTTATAAAAGATATTTAAATGTCCCAATCGAACTAAAGCTGAATCTAAACCCTGTCTGTGAAACCGGGCAAGCACAAATGTATATTAATAAGCCAAACTAAGGAACTGTATACTAAAGTTCCTGTTTTATCCTTAGTGCAGAGTGTGCTGTCCTGTAATTGCTTTGTGATGTTTCCAGTGAATGGTTACTATTACAATTACTTTATTACTTAATGTCTACCTTATGATTCACATCAATGTCGACAGAGAGTTTGATTCACATGTCATGAAATATTTTTAGCTCTGACATCAGAAAATCTTGTGATTTATGAAGTTTGTGTATTTCTTTTTTCTTCAGCAAAGAGCAGATCACCTTGTTATCTTAAACAGATCTTTCACTCTCTAAACCAGGGATTCCCCAAACTTTTTAGTCGGCCGAAGCCATTGCAGTTCCCTCTGAGTTTTTAAGAGATTAAGGGCCAGATTTACTAAACAGGGAAAATTAGTGTGAGAGAAAAATCAGCTCGTGATCTACTGATGACACGCAAATCAAAAAACACAGACGCAGTCAGATCATTTATACAATGACCAACACAATCTACCAGTTAGCATCTGGTTAAAACATCTGGTAAATAATGGCACAAACACCAGTAAATGGACATCTTTAATAAATCCTGACAGCAGTTTATTAACGACAAAAAGCGGGTTTACGCTGGTGCAAGCTGTTAGTAAATCTGGCCCATATGCTCTTCGTGAAAACATCACATGAACAAAAATAGTGGTTTATCCTGTAAAAACAACACTGAGATCTCTTCTGGCCAAGGCATTTACTCCCTCATGCCGTTCTAAACCTGTTCTAAACGATGTTCACCTAAGGTTTCGGTTGCGTGGACTTCCACAGGATGGACATACATGATCAAATATTATCAAAAATATCTTCATTTGTGTTCCAAAGATGAATAAAAGTCTGGAACGACACGAGGGAGCAAATGATGACAGAATTTTCATTTTTGGGTGAACTAACTTTTTAATTATTACAATCTAACCCTAAAGAGATTGAACAAAGTGTTTAGCAAAATCACACCACAGAATAGCACAGAACCATGATGTAAACCATGAGAACTGAACCACCTCCAGTTACTATCAGAACACCACAGTAAGCACAGCGTGTGTGTGTGTGTGTGTGTGTGTGTGCTGGTACCAGGGTGAAGCTCTTGGGAGAAGCTGCCCAGCGTTTGATGTTGGTCAGACTCCATTCCTGTATCACCTCTTTGGACTTCTCATCCACTCTCATCACACACTCTTTAGTGATGCCCAACAGACGGGGCACAAGCTTATTCTTTCCTTTCATTTTTTCCTGCAAAGGAACAGACGTTAGCACAAGGCGGCAGGATTACACTGTGCCATTTAATCCCAGTAGAGCTCAAACATCGAGAGTGTTACCTTGACTAAGAAGAAGGACACTCCGTAGGTTTTCAGAGATCTGGCTAGTTTGACGTAGCTGACTTTGGCTTCGATCTCGGTCATGTTTTGGCAGTTTTTGTGTGCCTTAAAGAGAAGGGTTTATCATGAAATTTTAATTAAATTTTACTTCACTCAACAATCATGTATTTTCTTCATTTTATATACCTCTACAGATACAGGCCAAGATAATAACACAAACAGGCTAAATGTATTTTTTAAGCGGTCTGTTTTAAGCCCATATGTCACATAGGCTGGGCAGATGAAAGGAGGAATCTCATACAAGCATCTAGGAATAATTGGATTGCCAAAACTGTGCAGGCCAAGAATGGGCCGATGGTCGTCTTCATCTATATTGCGGTTGCCTGACGGGGAATAGAGAAGCTGCTGGTAGAGCCCCTACATTTTACACATAGCACATAGTTCTACATCTAACATGGGTGTGAAAAACAGGGCCCATAATGCATCAGACATAACCTGCATAACCTCACCTGGAAGATCCTTTTCTCGCCCTTGTTCTTGACGTACTCTTTTGGCAAGAATTCTTTCGCACTGGATGAGACAGACAGAGCAAGAATTACTTATTGATGTTGGAGAATTAAAGCAATTTGGATTAGTGAGTTTAGCAGTAGGTTGTGCTGGACACTGGTGTATAAAAACAGGGCTGTCAACGTTTTTTACTGATGTGATTACATGTAAATTAGCTTTTTTTTTGTTAAAGGGTAATAGGGGTAAACATCTGTTAAGGGGTAATAATGGGGAATTTTTTTCCCCACTATTACTTACAACAGGATTTTCATGGGTTTAAATTAGCGCTGTCAAACGATTAAAATATTTAAATCGCGATTAATCGCACATTTTTATCTATTCTAAATGTCTCTTGATTTCTTTTTGTCCCCTTATTTTTTCTCATTTTAATGCTCTTATCAACATGGAAAAGTGGATCGGCTTGCTTTGTGCAAATGTTTTTTATTGAAAACAACATTGGGATACTGTGTTCAATTTCACACTAACATTCTCACTTGGAGCAAATAATCTCTCACACAATGTAACACTGTCCGTCAATAAAAGGGTGAAAGAAATACTGACGAGGTAATGTTACTGATATTGACGAGTGGGCGTAGAAACGCATCAGCGGTGTGTGTGTGTGTGTGTGTGTGCTTGACCATCGAGTGGTGTTTCAGACTGGACGTGCTGCGATGATAGCTCAGTTCACAACAACACAACAAACAGATCACTTTGGTCTTGTCAATTGTTGAACCATTTGGCAACTTTTTGTAAAGTAAACTTTCCATTGAGAATCTTATTGGCCTCCATTTCGGCTCGGTGCTTCTCGTCCACTGGTTCGCAAGCCCAAACAAGTGTGTGCGGCGTGCCAGTTGTTTTGTTTCTGGTCTAGCTAGATCCGGTGTGGTGTTGTAGTTTTAACAACGTTACTAGTTGTTGCAAAAGCATGTGAAAAAAACGACAAAGTTTGCAAGGCGTTAATCTCGCGATAAAAAAATTGATGCCGTTAAAATGGGTTTGCGTTAACGCCGTTAATAACGCGTTTAATGGACAGCCCTAGTTTAAATAAAAGATTTTTGTTATGAGAGACAACTTACTGTGCAAAAAAACCACTCCCTTCCTGGTTTACAAGCCGAACATGTCAGTCTCTAAGTATTATTTAATTTATTTGAGCCACGTAAAAAGTTCACTTTGTAAAATTAGTGTTTCAACATCTCCCACAAGAGGTGGGAGAGAGAGTTAAAAAAATAAAACTTTGTTAACCTGTAGCCTTTGTTGTGCCAAGTCTGGATTGCAATAGTCCTAAATATAGACTACTGTACAACTCAAACATGATAAAGGCCTAAATGAATTATGTTAGCATGAATGACATACATGTGTCAGCTGGGTTAGTTAAAGAAAATAGTCCTTGGTCACAAATTTTTATGCATAGAAAATACTAATATTGGCCATAATGCTAATATTGTCTATGTGTTATATAAAATGTTAAAGGAGACGGATGAAAAACCGAGGCACCATGGCAAAACTATTTTCATTCAAATATATTGTTTAGTAAAATATTAGGAAAAAGTAACACTGCAAGATATTGGTAATGTAATAAACTTGTTTTTAGAGGAAGAAAATGTAGAAAGAATTGTAAGGATAAATATGAATGTGAAGAGCTCACTCGAGGAATCCAGGCTTGTGTTTAGACTCATTGTGGTCTCCAAACTGGATCTGGCACTGGTATCCGGCAAACTCACAGGCCTTATCAAAGGAGACGGGATGGGAGCCGTTCAAGATGTCATCACGGGCCTGGAATACAAACAACAACAACAACATATTGTACAAAAGTGCAACTGAATCTGAACAAAATGAGCAACATCCTGATATAACTAATCAGGCAGTATGTGATACATTTCTAGCATGAAGTATTTTATCTCTCTACAGTGAAAGCTGAAATTATGCATGATGCAGAACAATACAATCACACCATAGTTGATGTTTAACATACTTTTAGCAGGATTTTAGACTAATGACATTTCAAAACATCTGCATTCGATCCAAGAGTAAAAGCAGGGTTCCCACACCTTGGTTAACCTCAAATTCAAGGACCTTTCAAGGACTTTCCAGGTCCAATAGCCTAAAATTCAAGGACCTAACCCTCTGGTCATCTTCATTTAGGGGTCACACTTGGCTCTGTCGCGGTCAAAAGTGACCGAAGCCTTGACATGCAACTTCTTTTTCCCCCCCAGGAAAACCAATGTAATATATGTTTGTTCAATAATATTTTTTGATTATTTAGAATTTTGAAGGGATTTTATGAGACTACGCAATATGTATAAAATTTTTACGAGCAATTTTTTTTTTCCATTTGAACTAATATATATATAAAAAATATATTTTTATTTTCACATTTCACATTAAAAGTGGAAGCCTTTAAAAAATGTTTGAAGTGAGAAAAGTGCCATTTGGAGGCGTTAAAAAAATAAAAACTTGTAATGTCCTGTAACCAACTGTATAGCTCCCTATATAAAGGCTAGGATGGCTTGAGGAGAAGTAAATCATGGGCTAACTTTCATTTTCAAGTGAACTTCTCTTTTAACGAAGCGCGTAAATGCGCGTAACTAACGTAAATCAAGCAAGCTATTAAGTATACAGTAGGCCACAAAGTGTTGCCGAAGTAACACATTAGCGGACCGGAGGGAATAATATGGATTTTTCATGCACAAAATAAATTGAAGCACTTTCAAGGACTTGTATCTATTATGATCGTTTTCAAAAACTTTCGAGGGCCTTGAAATCTTTTTTTCCAATTGGATTTTTTCAAAGACCCGTGGGAACCCTGTAAAAGCTTACCTTACTCAGAAATGTGGCAAATGTAAGATTTAATAAACTCCCCAAACACGTTGTAGAGATATAATTGAGTTTACAGATTACACAAGGACATGATTGTGATGTAACGGTAACGCCGTGTGGCCCGTACCTGCACATAGAGCAGGTTGAGCTGTACAGGGTCCCTGGAGTCCACGTTCTGGTCCGAGTAGAAGAACTTCCTCCTGAGAAGCAGCATCTCAAACTCCTCGACACCCTGCTCTCGCAGCGTACGCCCATGATCCAACCAATTCACTGAACATGCGTTAAAAGACATCACAGATCGGACATCAGTAAATTCAAATATCATCCAAATGCATACCTGATTTTCTTTACAAAACTAAAATTTGAATTATGTATTTTTGAAATGGATTATTCACAGTGAAGAAAAGCAGGCAACAAGAGTCCAGATCATGTGAGAATATACATTTGGTCACTACAAAACTCCCATGATTCTGTTTGTTTTATGTTATGGTTTTGATAGCTTTACTATTATCCTACAATAAATGGTAATAATGAACAGGTGTGTACAAACATTTGACAGGTAGTGTATGGTCAACAAGTTAAGAACATGTGTTATGTACTATATGTATGTAATATGTACTCATGACCTTCTAAACTAGCAAACAATATAAACCAGTATTTGTTTTATGTATGGTAAGCAGAATGAGACATACACTCATCATCTGTGTGAAGTTTCTGCTTGAGTTTCTCCATTTTTTTCTCATCCCTCAGGAGGGTCTTGTCTTTTTTCAGTGTCCCCGTAGTCTCTTCCTTCTTTTCCTCTCCCACGTCACGCACCAGTGAGTACTCGTCATAGTTTGTGATGCCTGAGAAATAAGAAGTGTTTTACTACCTCAATGCTATCAAACTGTTTCTCAACGGTCATACTAGTACAATTAACATCTAAGATCATTTTTACCAACAATATTCAGTGTCCTGTGTGCCATTTACAGTATACATATATATAGTCTAAAATATGAGCATGTCTAAAATGTTATTTTTTTTCCGCCAGGCACTAATTTGCACTCTCTTTAAGATATACGCTGCACGGCCTGCTTTTTTATGCAGAAATGGAGCAGGTCCGAGAGTGAAGTAAAAAAGAAGAATTAAAAACAAAACAAAAAGGAAGGAAAGAAAGAAAAGTATCGCGTGGGAGCGTTTTAGTGAAGTGGTTAACGAGGATGAATGAAGTGCTGGGTATGCAATATGCAACAGCTGTGAAGTGTTGTGTGTGTGTGTGTGTGTGTGTGTGTGTGTGTGTGTGTGTGTGTGTGTGTGTACGCACGCATGTGTGTTGGCCTGTTCGGGAAGTCGCAGTGACAGAAACAGTGACTTTCCAGTTTAAGTTTCAAGGGAGTAAAGCCCGTTTATGCCATTAAGAAAATGAAATTCTGTCAAATAAATGTTGTTTTAAAGAAATGTTCATTTAAAAGCAGTGCTCATTCATCAGTGTATTATGTTAACATTAGAGATGCGCACATCAACTGTCGCCGAGTCCACTGTTGAAGGTGATGATCATCCATTTATCATCACGCGTAACAACACATAAGAATAATTGTAATTTGACCATCGGGTGCAGGTCGAGTTCGGACAGACAGATTTTATTTCTCTCAAAATCATTCAATACTGTTAATGCATCAGTAAATCAAGCCAGTGACTCTTAGTAGGATGAAAATAATCTTATTTAAACTGTGATTAAATTATATACAGAAAGCATTTAAAGAACGCTCCCTGTCCAATCACCCAAGCTGTCAATCACACAGCGTGAGTTTATCCGGACACTTGCCAAAACTCGTTATGAAATCAATGACGCCGTTACACTGCACAACAAAGCTCTTACTGTATTTACATCATGTTTGCATTGTTATTTGGTGAAAGCATTAGTGAGAGTGCAGAAACTGCGTTGCAATGATGAATCTCTTCATTCAAGCGATCATCAGACTGTTTGTCATCAGACATCAAGTCTGTCATCTGCTCATCACTGCAACCTTTCATGTGATGGGAATATATCCAAATATAATGCTATAATCATTACTTTTCACGATTCGTTAATCTCGATAGCTGTAATAGTAAAAACTGTCAAAGTATTCGAGAGATTTCCACATGTAATGCTGGCTATTTCATATGCAAACATGTCAGCCAATCACAGCAGGGGACGTTTACACTGAAGTCTCATACAGACACGCCCCATTCAAATCAGAGGCTAAAATCAGGCTAGGAAAAATGCCTTTTATATCTAAATTATGACAATTTTTGATGTAAAAATCATACTAACATTATAAGGGCACCCCAGGAAACATAAAAAAATTAAAAATAAATCCAGTTCATGACCCCTTTAAATCAGAGTAAATTAGGTGCGGGTGGATGATTTGTTTTTGGCTGCGGATTCAGGTGACGTTGGAGCTCATCCGCGCATCTCTTATATATATATATATATATAGGAAACTCTTGCTGTGTGTATTCAAGACAGACAGTTATTTTACACAAAAAATGCAGTGCAGTCACAAAGACACTTATAGTTAGTAGAATGTCTAAAGTGAACCATCGAAATTAAGTGCAACCCTGGTTTATATTATACATCGATATAGCAGGTATTACCAGGTCAGCTGGATTAGCTTGACTGGCCTCAACACTGGGGTACCACAGGGTTCAGTGATGGGACCGCTATTTTTCTCTATCTACACTATCACATAAGATAATCATCCAAGTCACATGGGCCCTGTTATCACCTGGTATCAAGATGTGTTTTTGGTCATCCAATCACAAGTGGTCAGTGTTAAATACAGGTGGAAATGGGGTCTAAAACATTTTGTGAACAGAATAGTGTTTGTGACCACACTGCATGTTCAGTATAATGTCTGTTGAGGAGGATCAAAATAAAGTGTTAGCAGATATTAGAGTTCACTTTCAGGACTGGTTCGTCATATGAACAAACTTACCTATTCTGGCACAGATGGTCATTAACATGTCACTGACGATTTTTGAGTCATCCACCATAACCGTTTTCACAGTCCCATCCAACATGCGGATCTTCAGGGGTCTCTGTTTCTTTTTGTACTCCAGAGTGTCCTAACGAAAACATGTTATTATGAAATATCCTTTATATCAATTCCAGCATATTATTAAGATTAGGGTCCATTTTGAATGACTGACTATCACGTTAACAATAGATTTCTACAAATAATGTTTGTTTTTATCTGACAGATGCTCAAGTAATTTACAATTACATTTTATCTCAGTATGTACTGATAAAAAAGCTTTCTGTTGCAAGAGTCACCAGTTACAGGAACTTAAAATTGCATGGTCTGATTTTTTTTATATTTCACACATAATTAAAATATCAAAATCAAATCAATCCTGAAGCATTATGCAATTATCTCCCATGAATCCAACACCTTTAAAAAAAAAAATCAGTCATTTGTGATTTCTAGACACACAAATGACACACAAGAAAACATTTTAAAGAGATTCCACGCACAATGAACACTTTCAAGTTGATGAAATATTCAACACTCACCCCGTTTCTCAGCATGTAGTAGTCCAGAGCTTTGCCTGCTTCCAGCCAGATGCCCTTTTTTGGGTCTTCATCTGACAGGAACAGGCCATAGTCACTGGCTGCAAATAGACAGTAGAGATAGTGTGCGGTCAGGAACGTCAAGATCAGAGGGTGCACTAACTTACAAACACATCATTCCTAATGCCGTTCATCTTTCTGACACAACATCAGAACGGCAGATGCAAAGCAGTGGAATAAAAAATAAAACAAGGTCTAGAGATGTGTGTGTTTTTTAGAGCATTGTCATGTCAAAAAACTGCAAAAGATGCGAGTGCAACGGCCAAAGATGCGGGTCTGTGGAAGCAAAAACATGTTCTGTGTGAACGGCTCCTCATGGATGTTTTCTGTCCTTTATATAAATCATCGTCCACTTCTGTTGTGAACAAGAACAGCTTGGAAATTCTCCTTTTGTCTTCCACTGAATAAAGATGTTATTACAGCCTCGGAATGACATGAGGGGGAGTAAATGCTGACAAAACTGTTTGCTTTAAGTTTAAAGAATAACCAGAGAAATGCATGCCAGTTGACGCACATCTAAGAAGCATTTCGAGACGCATGTCCAAACTCATGAGAGGTATGTAATATGTGCTCTTGAAGAAAATTGCAAAATTGCAGCTTATCTCAGCCCTGTGCAAGTTCCTGTGTGCACACTGCTGTGGTCAATCAAACGGCCAGCCAAACTAAAGGCCTTCAACAGAAATTTACATGGATTTATTATAAATATATCATTAAATGCTATATTTCTTTGGTGGTTTAACTTAATGAAATTTGGACCATTCCACTTACAAAAAGCAGGGCTCAATGTTCATATTTTATTTCTGGTTTAGTGCTGTTTACTTGTCCTTTTTAATAATATTTGAACTAGTTGGTTTTGCTGTGGTATTGAAATGTGGTATTGAAATGCCCGACTAGGCTCTTGAAAAAAAACTTAACTGTGTTATAAGTTTCAACCACTAGAGACACCGTTTAGACTTCAAAAACTTTTTGAATTTTTGTCCTCAAGTGATTGTCAATTTAGGAATTAAGAATTATTTAAACACTTTGAATATAATTTTTATTTAAATGGTGATGGCAAGAGATATTTTGAGCTTCTTCTTCTCTCAGAGATTAGATAGTGTCTTCCAAACGTGATGTGGCAACACTGACAGACAAGCTATTTAAGACGGTTTCACATCCCACATAAGCTGTTGAGTTTGGACGAGAGCAGTCGGTCAGAGACGAATGACTCACAAGTTAAGACAAGTATGTAGAGCGGTTCTGAGGACTGCTACATAACAGCTGGGACCCAGCCGCGCCCTGACACCGGCCCATTACAGCGCCGCACAACACACACTACAGTTACACTCGATTAATGTGGTGTGTGTAGGTACTTTTTTTCACTCTTCGGAGGGAAGAGAATTTCGGGTGGAGCAAATACTAAAGAGGGAAACCAAAATCAGAGATATTATGTTGGGATTTGAGCCAAAATGGATAATTGCTGCCGATGACAGCTGTAGGCTATAAATTAAGAAGTGTTTATGAAAAAACATACACTATATTGAACGTCTTAAATGTGGGACAAGAGGAAGATTAACATTGAATGGCAAATTATTATTCAGTGATCTGATTTGAGGAATGTGGCAAAATGTAAGTCTTGTACAGATATCATGTAGCTGTATCGCTTCTCGCTGGAATCTTATCGCATCGCGTCCGGTTGGGACAAGGACTCATTTTTTTCTTTCTTTCTATTTTTTTTTTTTACATGGTGAAATATGATACAAGTCTCAATTCAAATAGTGCTTTAGATCCACTGCTTCGTCTAACTGGATTTTGCAGCTGATCAATTTAATGTGAGCCGTAAACATTCCAGCCATTGGCGTTCACAAGAAAACATGACATTTTTGTACCGCTTTTAGACATCAGTAACTTTGTTAATCTACTGTTAGGAGGACAAAAGTGCATGTTTGAACACCGGAGTGTCCCGAGTTCCCCAGGGTAACTCACGCTGGCCGAGCTGAGCCTCTGGGACTCTCTCCCGGATGATGCGGCAGGCGTCGTACACCATGGTGGAGGGCTCGAACTGCATGGTCTTCACCACGTTCCCCACCCCGATCTTCAGCGACAGCGCCACCATGACTGACACTACGGGACTGTGCCGCTGCTACTCCTGCAACACAAATGAGCACCAAACAAACCATCAACACTCAGTTCAGGCTAACATGGGGATGCTAGCGAAGCGATGCTTAGATTATCTAATGTTCATGTCTAAAAGCATCACTGATGTTTGGTTTATATACAGTACGGTGCATGGCAACCTCAGCGATTGTGCAACTGAGATAAGAAACAGATTGCTGGACGTGTCATAGTAACGCTATTAAAAAAAACAATGAAGAGTTCATCCTGTTGTGTAGATTATGATTTATTAAAATGTATATGTAAAATAGTGCTTTCTTTCCATCGTTCTGTTGTTAAATCAAACAGGATCTGTTATATGTGAGAAAAAGATACAGAAAGGCTGAACTTCCCTCTTGCAAGGGGATTTCACTCAGAGATTTGATCAGAAACAAGGAACAAAGTAAGTCCTTTTTCACTTTTACTCAAGATCTATTTTAAACAACAGTCAAGCGAGGCAAAGACACACTATCACATGATCACGCTTTCATGTAAATCTACTAATACTGTTAAAAATGCTACGTGCTTCGCAAGAAAACAAGTCTGTACGCCAGGAACAAGACGAGATGCAATCGCACAAACAAAACCACAACAGAATCCAAATCAGAAAGAGCATCAGTGCGAGAAGACAAGCATACGAGTCTTCCACGTGAAGTCAACGTCCAGTAACAGACGTTGTGTTTATACCGTATCCTTTCTTGCACGAAAAAAAGCTATGGGAAAACACCTCGATGTAGAAGAGGAATGCTGACAAAGAGGAAACCACAGCAATATGGGATATGAGCTATGATATATTAAGATATACTTTATTGTACCCGAAGGGAAATTTGTTTTGGACTCTTTACAGAGACAACACAAAATACAAAATTACAAAGAATAGACATCTCAACACATCCTCTCATATACATTAAATAGGTACCAAAATCAAAAAAGGTACCATATCAAAATTTTGGAAAATATGAACTATGTTGAGATGAAGATGAGCAGTCATTAGACGAATGAAACTACTGTCAGAGCATCATACGAGTTCCTCACACCAAAAGTATAAAAACAGGAACCAATCATAGGTCAAAACTAAAATAAAGTGTAGAAAATGTGTAGAAAAAAAAAAAAGTGTAGCATTCTTACAGTAGTCGACCATAGTTGAGTTGTTCATTTAATTTAGACTTAAGAGTGATACTGAAAGTTGTATGGCAGGGCGATAGGGAGCAAGAGTCCCATCTCAGCATTTTTAGGCACACCATGAGTAAATGAAGCTTTGTGGTGTGTTTCGGACAGAAGATAATTCAGGGTTGTGAAATCTTCACGGCTGAGGGTTTCATCCGATTGTCACCAACACTAAATTGTAGTGATGAACCAAAATTCTGGCAATCGAAAAAAAAAACAAATTCAGTTCTTTGGCAGAGACGGTGATGATTAGTACTTCGAGCGGAGTGATATATTTTTATTTAACCTGTTGTCAGTATTTAATGCATGTTTGAATAAATCTGTCATGAAATCAAGTTAACTACAGCCACAATTTAAATATTTATGTTTCAACAACGAATTAGAGTAGAACCATAATTATAATGTTTACATAAATGCTAAGTGTTGATTACTAAATAAATTGGATGAATCAATTGATGAATATAAAAAGATGTAGCTGAAAAAAATCTAAAAATTGATTTTTTTCCCCCCGGTGTTTTGGTAAAAAAAAAAAAAAAAATTATTTGGTCCACCAATACTAAAAAAACATAATGAAAACATAATTGTGATAGTTACAATACGTCACATAATACACATGAGCTGTTGGATTTTCTGTTTTGAAGTCCTGTTTTCATGATATATAAGCCCTTCTAATGTTCATCAGATGCTATTTAGTCATTTCCTGTAAGGTTAAGCTAAAAACACTGACACCAGTGTCACAACTCAAGCCTGAACGACTGTGTGACGAGGCAGTGTTGAGGTCAGCTGCGTTTAAAAGCTGTGGGAGAGGACACACATTCCTGAGGAGGCTGTGTGTGTGTGTGTGTGTGTGTGTGTGTGTTCTCATTGGGACACGCTCTTCTCTCTGGGGAGGAGACTGGAAGTCTTCCAGCGGCCCCATCCTAGCTCTGTGTGTGTGTGTGTGTGTGTGTGTGTGTGTGTGTGTGTGTGTGTGTGTGTTGGGGAGGAGTTGAGGAGGGACACTTTTCCACATACTTCCAGCATTCCCTTCATAGCCCAGTGTAACGCTCCTCCCGAAACAAGGTCTTGTAAAGGAAGAAAAGAGTGTAATTCTGATATAACAACATAAAGCCTCCGGGAATGTGCAAAACATGGCTAGGTTCTCCGGACAAGTTGGTGACATGCATCGTTCTCATGGCACTACAAATTAAATTGCAAAAATGAACACTTTTCCAAAGAGTTTCTCAAACACTCCCTCATCCACTGGAAAAGCACATATTCCTGTTCAAAACTCACTTCTTGACGGAGTTCACTGCCGAAGGTGGCGGACGTTACACGAGCACTACTTTATGACGCTGATGATAAAATGACACTGATAAAAGCGATCTTTCCTGGTAACCGGCAGCACAGACAAAGAAAAGGGAAGTAGAGATGTACAATAAAAAAGCAGCTCCGAAGGAAAGGCGTGTCCTGTGGATGATCTTGGGTTCGCTGACCAGCTCCCTCGACTGATGAAAACATGTTGACTTCTAAGATCACTCTTTGTAATATAAATGTAGTTCTGTAATCTCTCAGAGTAATGTAATGTCTGCCAGTTATCTTTAATTAGCGCCAAAAAGTATATAAATACAATAAGATTAAACTACATATGTAATAAGTTTGATTAAAATTATGTATTGATAGATCATTGAGTTTTGAGATTATGGTTAATCGTATGATTTGAAGAGGTTTGCTCAGTTTCAGGAACAGCGTGTGTGTGTGTGTGTGTCTGGACTAAAGGAAATGAAACTGCTGAACAGGGAAGTCTATTAATGAAGTGTGTGTGCATGTGACGCCCAGCCTGAGCTCTACTCTATTCTATTCACATCGTTTATTGTACTTATTCTATTTAATAAGTGTATTACTTTATTATTTACTACTATTAAGAAAGAGCAGATGTGGTTAATTTTATATACAGGGAAAAATAAATTTAAAATTAATAGAGGGGTGGTAATATATTTTGTATTTCAGTCAGGAAGTAGAATTATCAGGCAGGAAGTAGAATTATCAGGCAGGAAGTAGAATTATCAGGCAGGGAAGGACTTGGCCAAAAAAAAAAAAAAATCAGCATCCTAGGTTTGGAAATATTTTGGATACAGAAAAGATGCATTGGGAGCCAGGTAATCTGCCAAACCTGTCAAACGGTAAAACAGAGTATTAAAGATACAATATGTAAAAAAAATTGCCGCTAGGGGTCGCTAACCTCTTACAGTAACAAAGGCGAAGGTTTATGACGCATTAAGCGGAATTATGGATCTTGTCGTCATGTTGATGGATCTAATAATGTTTATGGATGAGTGAATACATTGATGTTTTTATCGTGACTGTGGTATGAAGCTGGCGATCGCGATTGCTAATGAGAGACAGATATCAGCGCCACACGCGAGTCCCGCGGATATAAAGGAATAAGGACATTTCATTCTAACGAACTAATTTACACGCAAGTGCTGAATAATACTCACACAGGTCAGTTTATTAGACGAATGAAGCTCGTGAGGTAACGCAGCGATGTTCACTCGCTCTACACTATCACACTAAACTGCATTTGAGTGTGTTAAAGTTATAATGTTATTCTGTGTGTTAGTTTGTCTGTATGAGACTCGCAGTAATCTAGATCAACATTAGAATAACATACTGATCATATTCTAACATTTCATCATGTTGAGCTATATAACATTGATTAGTTTTATGTACATTTGCTCCCGTCTAATAAAGTACATGCAAGAGCGTCGTCTCTGTCAAGTCGAAGTTAGTCGCGGACGCTAGCTCTCGGCGTCTCGCAAACGCCACGCTGATATTGATCCTCGTTTTAGTTCTCCTTTTATCCCAAAGTCTGCTTGCCATGGTCCATAATGTTTGAACGAAACAACAACAGCGCGAGCGCCACTAGACGTAACGCACAGTTGTCCACGTCTGTCGCCATAGTTACTATTGCAGTACGAGGGATAACCAGGAAACCAGGGATAACGCGGATATTATGTCAGTGACAGGCGACAAGTGAACAGGGATTCCGGGACGAGCCATTATTTTAAAATGGAAATTTCTCTGAAATTCAAAATCTTTGGGAACTTTTGGGATATTTTAAGTACACACTGCAGGAAATATATCACACTGTGCAAGTGATTTTTGGATATTATATTACAAAATTCTTACATATTGTAGCTTTAAGGTCATTCACACACAACGCGTTTTTCTAGTAAAAAACACGAGACGCGGATCTAGAAACCTGTTAGTTTGAGTGTCAAACTCAGTGTCATGCGCGATATGCAGCGGTTCAAGACGTTTGTTTAGCACGTTTACATAGAAATATCTATAATAATAATAACAACAGGCATTTGAGAACTGCAAATGAAAAGAATTCAAAAAGGCATAAAGAAAAAATGTACACCTTCATGTATCATTTCTGCAAAGATATGGAGCCTGCAAATATCATCAATAAAACTGGCTTCCAAAAGCAAATATGATACAGACAAGTATGCAAGGCTTATTAGCCACAACGTGTCGGTGTGTGGTTGTATTGTATGTGATTGTTTTTTATTTATTATAAATAAAAATTGTAATATTGTTGTTAAAATTATAAAGCCATGAGTAAATAAAGGCATTGGCCTTATAGGTTTCTTAAACAGTCTTATCCGAAGAGCACCGGATACAGGATTTTTTACTCTAGTAGCACTCTCTTGTTTTAGTTAAGGAAATATTGTTCCAAAATTGTGATTTAAAATTGAAAATCACCAAAATTGATTTGTTTTTTGTTGTACATATCGCACAGCCCTACTGTGAAGTTGTGGTATAGTGCATGTTACACACACACACACACACAGAAAGTGCAGCGAGAGATGTGTGAAACAACGTGACAACAGTGACGACAAGGCAAGCTGAAATGCAACAGGAAACGAGCTGAAAATGCATTATGCATACACTATTCTTATTGAGTAAGAGGAAATATTAATTTCTATACGCCAGGTTGAACCCTGCATGACCTGAAGTACATTAGCAGCACAGTTGCTTTTATGCTTCATACACATATTTTGCCTCTTTTAATAGCATTTTAACATCACATCTAAACATGGTATGGCTATGAAATGTCCGCTATTAAATTTAATATACATACAATTATGATTACTGATTTGATTGTCGGTTTAGTTTATGTCACCTTACAGGGTAACCTAAAAAATGTTTTTTAAACGATCCGTACAGTTCTCGTCCTCTACTGTTTCGGCACACACACTTGCACCGCGGTTAATCTCACGTATGACGACGCATCCATAATATGGCTTGTTGGATAAAAACTTTCACACTTTAGTTTAAGGTCTAATTCTCACGGTTTACTAGCTATTAACTATGAATTTTGCCTCAAACTGATTGAGGTTTATTATTCATAAATAATAAACCCTTCTTATTCACGATTCAGTGATGTGTTGGTCCAGAGATCAGTAGTGAAGTATTTGCCCATTTCAGGACAGAGGCAGCTGTGGGAAAGCGATAGACTGACGTGCGCGAGGAACACATTAGCACTGTCACTCTTCACTGATAACAGCCACAGCGGTCACTAAAATAACCCATTCCTGTGCCGGACGGCCACGCATTTCACATTACAGTAAACTCACACATTTACCAGCAAGTGATCTAAAATAACCCTGTGATGGACTGGGACAGACTCCAGCGTCCGCTTCAGAGGACTAGCGCTTTGGAGACTGGAGGAATGGATACAATAACTCGTTATGTATATGAAATCATACAAACAGCTCTTAGTCAGGGCAGACACTATATTCAATTTGACATGGATGAAAAAAGGAGCTTTCGCACCGGATAGTTGTAGGAACGAGCCACCAGGGTGATTCCCAGAGAACTAATGTTTCCCTTAGGAAAGTTTTCCTGGTTGCAGTTGAAACTCTGAAGTGACGTAAGACACGCTCGTTGTTGTGACTTAATTTTGACGGCGCTGAGAACGCCAGAGCAAACAAACAGCGCTCGCATTCTCCGTTCATTATTTTCGAACATGTTGTTAGATGCCGTGTGGTTGATGTCCAGTGTTGCTGAGCAGAAATACATAATCATGTTTCTCTTGGTCTCCTCAGTCACGTTGGGTTTTCTCCTCAGCGTAAACATTAAGAGGTTCATCTATCACTGTTGTCCATGTTCATTAGAGTTAGTTTCTGGAGTAAATATATAGGCCATAATCTGTGTTTACACAGCATTTTTTTTAAAGGCGGGTGCTGGTGTTTTGCGTGCGTTCAGCCAGTCAGCGTCACTAAAGTCACTGTAGTTCCTATAGCGCACGTTTAGATGACTCTAAATGCGCACAGATTTGAGGCATGTTCACACCAAGAATGATACAAATTGCTAAAAGGATCATTAACATCCACGCCAAGTTCTGTTTATTTGAAGCGCACGCGCATTTGCCGTCTGCGGCTTTAAAGGCTCAAGCTCTTTAAAGTCGGGTGGATTCTGATTGGCTGTTTATGTTTGATTGTTTATCAGCTGCAAAAATAAAGGTTCTGAAAGTGATTCCAGTGATATTGCTGCTCTGTGCCGTTAACGTTATATCTGTTCTCTGGACTTAATTATTCTCAGAGATAGAACGATTTTTTAATATTTATAGTACAGTTATTACTGTAGTTTTCGTCCTTGGTGTAAATGGACCTTTACAGTCTATACAACGGCATGTGCTTTAGAACATTTTCTAGATCAACATAAAATTTGTCATCATCTTTACAAAAACTCAACGACTACAAGAAAAAGAAGAGAGGAAGACAAGAGTTCATTTTGAACATACAGATATACCAAATCGCTTCGAGGCCCTAAAAGAACAAGTGTGAAAATACCTCGCATACACGTGCACTATGAAAAGCATTTGCGCTGCGAGGGTGAAAATAGCAGAACATCCAAACACAGACAGACAGATGCATGTCTTTAGTCTGTTCTTCACACTAGTCTCCATGTTACTAGACACGGACAAAAGACCAATCCGAGACACCAAAGGCATGTTAATTGCTGTAGGCATGTGTCCCTGAAACAGCTGTTGAGCAGCATTCAGAAGAACAGACCCTTGAGGAAGGTAACGCTGACACACTGCGTGTCTTTAAGGGGACAAGACAAGTTCTCACCCGTCTGAAGAGATAGGCCTGAGGCCGAGAGTGTTGACAGCTGCCGCCAGGGCTCGAGAGGACCATCCACACTCACACCGGCTCAGATCAGGCAATAACTGGGACAACTGGCCTGTGTCTATCTAGAGAGTGATGTTGACTCAATCCAATCATAAAGCCAACAGACAGAGGCCAGGTGTGTTAATAACCAGCTCAGATCTTTAACTATTACACCACAGCATATTGGTGTAACGCAGGTGATAACTTCAGGACTTCAGGAAAGAAGACGAAAA
Organism: Phoxinus dragarum; assembly: GCA_033366665.1. Classification (NCBI taxonomy): domain Eukaryota; kingdom Metazoa; phylum Chordata; class Actinopteri; order Cypriniformes; family Leuciscidae; genus Phoxinus; species Phoxinus dragarum. The sequence continues at coordinate 149,098 of JARPMJ010000413.1, read as the reverse complement.
TGGGAAAATCATTTTTAGGACCCCATGACATCCGCAATGCGGTAAACGGACGGAAACGTGGAATTCAGTCACAATAAAGTGACTTATTGTGCAACGCGGAATTACAAATGTGGATTAATAAATTAAAAGTAGGGCAGTGCAATTAGTCAAATCATGACAGACTAGTGTCTGTGAATATTAAAGTGCAAAAAGACTACATTCTCAAGTACATGTGACGCTTGTGGTGTTTTCCTGCCGTAAAAGTATTTTGCCAGCCACCAAAATTAATCTTTGTCCCCCCAAAGACTTATGTGATCATTTAATGTGACGATACCTCTGATAACCGGCTCTGATAACCCCTGTGAGTTTGTCTACGCACTCTGCGAAGACTCTCGTGAACGCGCGTTGGAGATTTAGATTTTGTAAATAAAGTGGTAAACTATGTTGTTTTTTTTTTGCACAAACAAAGCATTCAAGCTGCTTCATAAATTGAGGCTGACCCCTGTAGTCACATGGATTACTTTAAGTCTTTACTACCTTTCTGGAGCTTGAAAGTGGTAGTTGCGTAACGGTCAATGGAGGAACAGAAAGCTCTCAGATTTCATTAAAAAGATCTTAATGTGTGTTACAAAGATTAATGAAAGTCATACGGGTTTGGAACGACATGAGGGTGAGTAATTAATGACTTTGATTAATGAGTTTTCATTTTTGGATAAACTACTCTTTAATTCACAAATCTATGAACGCAAGGTGAGAGTTACCAATATGTTTGCACTAAGGCCGTCAGTCCACTGAAGTGTTTTTAGCTGAAAACGCCGAGCTATGAGTGCTTGAGCGTTTCGGCAGCGCAGCATGTTTTCAGTTGAGACGCTTTGCTTGTTATGATACGGCATATAAAGTGTTACTAGTGTCTCATTTCACACATATTTTGTGATTCTATATTAAAATGTTGATACATTGTAACATTTTCTATGGCTCTTGTTTTAAATTATTTTGTTCCATTATTATGCTGCTTGTTGTCGTCTGTTGACGTCGTGCGAGCAGAATGTGGCGGTTGGTCAGTGTGGTATTAGCCCCGCCCCTCCTCCACTGTGATTGGATGGTTGGGTAAAAAGTGGCAGTGATGAGTGTTGCGTTTTACTCAAAGTTGAACAATCTTCAACTCGGCGACCGGTAAGAAACGGCGGGCGCTTCAGCGTGAAGAAAACGCTCAGCGCCTCGTTACGCTTATGGCATTTAAAAAACGCGGCGCTCCCGTTGAAAATAATTGGAAAAATACGCCAGCCGTGTGAAAAAAACGCTTTGGTGGACACAGGGCCTAAATGTTAATCTATAAACAGTATTTCTGCTAAATGGGTGGTTATTAATAATTATGTCCAAAATAATTATTTAATTTTTCTAATTTAATAATTAGACCTCGAACACCTACTGCGCTTTTCTTGCACACATATACAAACAGTCAGTCTCAATAACATCCTGTTTCCCTCAGAAATAAGACGCATTACAGAAGTAAACTGGGTTATGCTTTTTCAAGCTGAGTTCATCAGATGTTGAACAACCCATTCCTTGCACCATATAATGAGAAACACTGGAGACTGATGTTTCTGTGCTGATATCTGTGCCAACGGGTCATTTCCTGAACCAACCCAACACGTCTCGAGCGGGTGTGAATCTGACTGTTGACTCATGTGTGTGTGTGTGTGTGTGAGTAACGGCTGAGGCATCCCTTGCTTAACTTTAGAAGCACAGCAGACGAGTGTGTGTGTGCTACTGACGTCTGGAACCAGACAAATCACACACAAATACTCCTGAAGAACGATCTTTTCCACATGCCGGGCATTTTCATCCCACTTCTCATGGTTCATCATTCTGTAGTCTTCTTCCACTTTTAGCACAGATCTCAATAAATCAATTGCAATCCTGATTTAGTTTGGCTCCCAGCGTGTGCCGTCTCTCAGTGGGAATGCAGAGCAGTAGAAGCTCCCGCTCTAGCCCAGCATGCAGTGATGTCATTTCCTGTTTCAAAGGCTCTTCACTGCCATAAAAGGGAATTTCTGCATTCATTGAGCATGTGCTCACTCTCTCTCTCACACACACACACACACACACACACACACACACACACACTCCAGGAGCGCTGCATCCTGTGCAATTACAGCTGAGCTCAGGAAGGGAGGGATTGTTTAGTTCATGGAAAAGCATGGAATACAAATCACAAGCAAACACGGATGAGTTCGGATACACCGCACAAAGAAAACAAAAGCACTCACTGACTTATTAAACTTATGACTTGCATTCAGCTGTCTATTAATATGTCTGCACTCAAGACAGTCTTTATAACTCTACGATAACTTCATAAAGCACATTTACAACATGTCTATTTCTTCACTTCACCCGAGGTCCAGCAAAGGGCTCATCATAGCACAGGTCAGTCACTTCTTGGCTCGAGGTGTATTGTTCTGGTGATGTTCTTCCTGCAGCTCAACCCTCCCGCTGTACACAGACCCAGATGAGGAAGTTCCTGACCAACGCTGCAATTACTACTTCACTTCCGCTACAGAGACGCAAAAAGCCCCTGACGGTTCACATAAACACTCGTATCTCATATTAAAGGGATACTCCACTTTTTTGGGAAATAGGCTCATTTTACAACTCCCCCAGTTTTTTAAACAGTTTTACCGTTTTCGAATCCATTCAGCCGAACTCCGGTCTGACGGTAGCACTTTTAGCATAGCTTAGCATAGATCATTGATTCTGATGAGTCCAGTAGCATTTCTTTCAAAATGACCAACGAGTTTCAATATTTTTCCTATTTAAAACTTGACTCTTCTGTAGTTAAAATGTGTACTAAGATCGACGGAAAATGAAAAGTTGCGATTTACCAAGCCTATATGGCTGAACTACTCTCATTCCGGCGTAAGAATCAAGGAACTGTGCGGCCGTACCATGTGCAGCAGCGTAATGATATGACGAAGCACCTGAAAATAGTCCCCTGCTCGGTAACTTCCAACATGACCAGGACTAAGTTTGTGTAGTTTTTAGGTGGCAAATTAGGTTTCCAAATAAATACGGTTCGGGATCAGCACCAAAGTAAATGTCATCTAAATCGTCTCTCACAAATGTCTCCATGCTACAAGGCAAGCAGGTTGTCACGTTGGTTTGTTGACGGCAAGTGCTTCGTCATGTGGAAAAAAAGTGGAGTATCCCTTTAAGACCCATATAAGTAACTTCGGTAACACTTTATTTTACATTGTCCTTGTTACACATGTTACATGAGCCCCTTTCACACAGAGATTCAGGAAAATACACGGATAATGTGTCCCGGGATCATTTGACTTTGGTTCATTCACACTGCCAGTGATTTTCCGGAATCTGTAAGTGCGTTCACACACATCCCGGTAAGATCCCGTAAAGACACGTGACGTCAGGATGAGACGTGTAACGTACGCGTAGAAAACATGTTCACTAGCGCATCGCGTGCCGTTCCACAGAGCTGGCGAGCGCTCTCAGCTTAAGCGCAGAGAGTGAGGAGCTCCTGGTCTCGGCTTCCTTCCAGTTTGCAGACATTTTTTCATTATTTATTTGTTGATGACGAACACAAACTTTCTAGAGTCGCGCAATGGCACGTGCGTCATCACTACGCCTGTAACGGTCACCAGCCGGAGTGCCCTTGAGAGCCACCAGAGGGCACTCCACATCAGACTATCATCACTCCCTCACAAACTACATTTCCCATAACTCACTGCCGGGACTCATCATCACTGATCACATTCACCTGCGTCTCATTATCTGTTTAGCTCATCCCCATATAAGCCTGGTTCACCCATTCACTCATTGCAAAGTTTTGTTTGTGTCACACTGCATCTCTGAGCATTTTCCCAGGTTTCCTGTCACTTGGTTTTTTTATTTCTTGCCTCCTCCGTGGATTACTCTCTTGCCTCTTTGTCTAGTAATAACAGTAAATTATGCATAATTACAAGCAACTAGCCCTCAACCAAACCCTAACCCTATAGTAAGTACATGTAGTAGCTTAATATTACTCAGTACTTACATATATAATTACACTGTAACAATGACACATTAAAATAAAGTGTAACTGTAACGTCCTAATCAACATCTAGCTGTACTGTTCAATTTAATTACACAAACTCACATCACGTTCTCACATCTCTTCAGTGCCACAACAGACACTAGTCGAATTTAAATCTTTGAAAAGGGCTGACTTTTCTGATAGCAATTAAATACACTTGCAATACACTAAAAATAATAATAATTATTGCTGTTGTTGTTTTATTACTAAATAAAATATTACAAAAATGTCACTATGGTAATATTTCGGTGTAAACTAAAACTAAGTTTTTAAGAAAAATGTATATACGCTAGTAAAAATAATTATATTTTACAGTAAAATTGTACAATTACAATACTAATATTTATGGCTGTCTTGAATTATTTTCAGGCATTACACTATTAAGCTCTTATTTTACACTGGAAACCCCAGATCACCAGATCACGAGCGTGCAAATAAATACAGTGGACAACTCTGAGATCATCATAGGTATTATCATGGACACGTCTTTATCAGTGCGAAATAAAATACTCAAAACATATGAATATGGATGCACCAAAATAGAAAATTGGCCCCAAAAATAGCTGATGATTTTTATGTTATCACTAATAATGAATTAATAATAATAATAATATGCTTCAATAAAATAAAAAAAACCTTACACAATATAATGTACAGAAATCGGCATTAAAATAGTTTACGGTCTGCTTCTGAAGCCGAATATATGGTGAGCAATAGTCTGAAGTCTAAACTGATCAGGTGTGATCACTCTCTGACGGCTTGTTTCACACTCCGCTAGTGGACAACACATTCACACAGGCGCTGTTTGACGTTTCCTTTCTCACGCTCCAGAATGCATTTTGTGGTGTGCTAGTATTCGTTTGGCTTTACTCATACCTAGCCCATGTTAGGTAGAGTTGTGATGGTGTGTGTGTGTGTGTGTGTGTGTGTGTGTGTGTGTGTGTGTGTGTGTGTGTGTGTGTGTGTGTGTGTGTGTGTGTGTGTGTGTGTGTGTGGTGCTGCAAACTAAGTCTGAAATCTCAGTCTTTGATGTCACCGCAGACAATGCAGGATCAGTCACAGATCCTGCAACTCAATCCGTCTGATTGCTTTAGTCAACGTGACCTCTCAGACACACACACACACGCACGCGCACACACACTTCCTGCAGGTCCAGAACTGTAATTGTGCAGCAGAGAAGGGAAGGATCGTCAGGAAGGTCAAAGGTCGTTCTCACAGACCTACATGCTTGAGTCTTAAAGGACCCACAGAAACACACATGACCTCATGTGACCTCAGCACAACTAGCTCTAGGTGGAATCATGGCAGTATATTATACACACATATATATATATATATATATACACACACACACATATATTATTCAAATGATTCCCCCTCTAGACATTGTGCTGTATTTATTCAGCAGAAGACATATTTGTGCTCTAGCTTTGGACAACACCGTTTCACATTATATCGAGACAATTTTATTTGTATAGCTTTTTACAAATACACATTGTTTCAAAGCAACTTCATAGAGATTCATAATAATAATGTTTTGCTCAGTCACATAGGCTACAAGATCTGCATGCTGTTTGACTACTTTCATATGTCGAACAATTTGGATAAATGTGTAAAATAACACACGTTAATGTATATTGTGATTGAATACTTGGCTCGTTTTTAAAACTGAAACCAATACTAGTTTTTCTTGTTTCCAAAATTTTTAACCCTTAATCAATGTTATATTTCAAAGGTTCTCTAATATTATTTATATTTTCTTTTCATGGGACAGCTAGAAGCGTACAAAAGCAAATGTGTTTAAGAAAATTATTCTCTGCTATTAATGTGTACTGTAAACTTGTCGCTGTTTGCCAAGGATTTTATCAAAGACGAGGCCATTTGCCCACTCTGTGTGTGGTCAGTTCACAGCAGTGGCAGAAATAATTTTTTCCAATGTTTCAATTGATTTTTACCTAATATGGGCATTTTTACCTTTATAAAGCCATTTTTTAAACCTAATTATATGCATGCATGATATTTTGTGTCATTTTCATAAATTTAATCAAATTATATTATAAAAATAGTTAATTTTAAAAACACATAATTGATTAATTCCACCACTGAAAAACGCCTGCAGTGTTTGGGTCCTTCATGTTGACTGAGCTTTTAATGTTGTTACGGAAAGGGTGAAGCTGATTGGTTGTTGTCACATGACCTGCAGTGTGTTTGCGGCATTCTGAAAAGTTCTCGCTGCACTTGGAAAAAATGAGCGCGTCGCTTCATTTATGAGCGCGCGCCTACATTTGAACGAACTTGAGCGTGCAAAAGACGCGATATGTGAAAGGCCCCTTGGCGAGCGAGCTACCTCCAATCAGGCCACGAGCTACTGGCAGCTCGCGAGCGACGTGTTGGAGACCCCTGGTAGAGTACGCGCACGCACGCACACACACACACACACTTCAATCGCTGAATCCACACGAATCTTAATGACTTCTCTGTGGCTGGATCATTTTAACAGATATACAGCAATTAACCATTCAAAGACTTCAAGGAAACATAAAAAAAGACACGAGATTGAGAAATGGGAGTTTCCCATGATTCAGCTCATGTCATTTTTCCCTTTGTTGGAAGCATTTCTTCAGCATGAGTGGACAGTCCCTCTCAGACTGGATCAATGATATATCCCAGCATCCTCTCCTAACCACAGCATCTCCTCCCAGATCTGATCTCACAGACTTTATGGTCCATCAACAACTGAGGAGAAGCCACAACACTTACAACACTTTAAACAAGAGAACTGCTACATTCCCACAGGCAACACTAATGCATTAAAGCAATCGAACAACTGCAAATCAATAACTGTAATCATGTGGACGTGAAGTTCAGAGCTAAACATGCAGGCTGGTCGCTGTACAGCGGGCTTCATGAGCGGACATTATGCAGAAGTGCCTTGTGTCTGTAATGGTTTGATCTCTGATGGTTAAGTTGCTGGAGCATTTCATGGTTTTCAATAGATTAAACACACCCTTACAGTCAGAGCTGGAATTCATCGTCCTCAAGTTCAGAAAAAGAACTACACTTGTGTCGGATTAACTGACACTAGGAGGACTAGCATTGATTTTTAAGCAGTTTGAAGATTCTTTCAATTCAAGATTCTTTTAATAAAATGGATGGTTACAAAAAATGTAAACCACAGATATCAGATCAAACAGCGTGGCGTGGAAACCAGGAGAAACATCGTGCCATGAATGAACAAGCTAAAGAAGGCTTTGTCCATAAACCAACATTCACCGTGGCCGTGGGTTTACTGTAGTAACGCTGACTGTAACCATGGTATTGTGGCAGAAATAGTCAAATGTTTTTTTTGTACATTATTCATCTCAGGATTCATACCTTTTGTGAATTCAAGCAATTTTCAAGTGCTTCTGCTTCATACTTTTCCAGCACTTTAAAACTCTAAATATTATTAATTTAATATTTTAACTTTTAATGTGATGATTTGAAAAACTAAAAGTTTAAAGGTGTAGGAAAACGAACACTTTGCAGCAAACAAAAACAACACATGAAATGCCCTCTATAACCAGAAGATGATCGGCAGAGGAGCACTTATTGACTTTTCCATTTCCACTCACTAATATATGGGAAACAATAGGAAGTCACAAAGTCCCATGAAACACATGAATTTTGTTCACAGTGTGACTGAATAAGACAGAAAGCAAGTAAAAACGCTCCTTTTATGAGCAATGAGGCTGTCGGTCAGTTCAATACATAGACAGTATATAAACTGGACACTGCGACCCCATAGGTTTCAACGGAGAGAAGTGAAGTCAATTAGAAGCACTCACTTCCTGATGGCCGGTCGAACTGCGCAGGCTCAAACTGAGCTTGACGACGTAGATGTGACGTGAGTCTGTCTGACAGCTGTAGGTCTTCTAGTCGCTGTGCCGAGAGAAATCTGAATCATTCTCTTCCGAATCCCGCAGAGACGGAGAGCGTTAGCATTAGCTGTCCATGAGCTAGCAACGGGAGCAACTTTATCACTCTCTGTGGGCTTCTCCCTTGACTTTATGCCTCCACGTCCCCCCGATTGCCTACGAGCTTCTCTGCCTGTCCATACGGTAATTTCTCGACTTGTGAGACAGAGTCGCGCGGTTATGACGCAATCGTTAGCCTATTTTTACAAAAACTGCTTCTACGGGGCCATAACGTAAGATACAAGGTAATGGAGCCTTTTATACATTTTCGTGTTTCTTTAGAAATAAACAATGGACAAATGGAGACTTTAAACGCCTCAGATGTAAAGTTATTCGCTGTCAAAGTGACGCCAAAATGAATGGGAGTTGATGGAATGCTAACAGCAGGTGGGGGTCCGCTAGCCAATGGCGGTGCCCGGGGAAGCTTCAGTTTCCGGGGGATAGATTATCCCCTTGGTTCAATATGATAGAAGAACAATGGTACATATTCAACACAAGAGTAGAATATTGAACATTTTCCAATTAAAATTAGGTTTTTGCACATTAATGTTGTTAATAAAAAAGATGTATCTGCATCTCAATTCAAGTTCAGTGCTTTACTGTCAAATTTCCAATAAACAAACATGTAATATCATTAATAACTGCACTTATTAACGCAAAACAATAGTACTTTTATGATTAAGTCTCCATCTGTAGAACTTAGTGGCACCGGTGCTACTGCTCTCAAAAGTTAAAAGTCTGGACTGGAGACCTGTAAACGGTTATAACTTTTTACCTGGACGCTTCTCCAGGTGTTCAGTCGAGTCAGAACCACGTGTCTTTATACAGTCCTATGGTGATGCACTGAACAGTTCAATGTGGACTAACTCAACCATGTGTAATGTGAAAAGCACTAAACAAATAAAACTGGCTTGAGTGTTGACTAATAGTGTGACTGATAATAGCTGGACCGTTAGCTCAATATGCTCTTGACGAGAGGATCCACACACACACGCTGAGGTGAGATCTGTCAGCGATGACCACTGCTAACATGCACTGCAGACGCAGAGACTCCCGAACAACCGCTAACCACGTAGTGTTACGTGTCCATGACAGCATTTCTATCTTGGTTTGCAGACGGCAGCGCCTCAGATCTGACTGGCACGTCGGCTCAGTGCAGGATGGGTCGGCTGTCATGATAACTGCATGTATTAATATCACGTATGTGGGGCAGAGTCTGATGGCCCGTTGAGCATTGGTTGTGTGAGTGTTATACAGCGGTCACACACACCCAGTCAAATCATGTGGAACGGCACGATGTATTTACACAGCACACAAGTCTGGTGTCGCAGATCTGTTTTCTTGTACAACTCAACCAGAAAGTAATGTAAGGGATGATGACTGCTGAATTGTAAAAAAAAATTCAGTTTTTTCAGTACGGAGGGGGAAAACAAACATCGTTCAATGAACGTCACATCCCTAGTGCTGATATTACTGAAGGTCACTGTATCGCTAGATAAAGGACCAGACACACCAAACTGGCATGAAAGTGATCATCTGGGCCAGCGCTTGATCACCATGAAGACTGTAGCGAACCGCCAACTAGCATGCATGTTTTGCTCATGTGTGGGAGGAAATACCTCTCCACACCAGCTGGAGGCTGTAGTGTGTATTCATCATTCAGAAGAGCTAGGACTGCGGATACACAGGCCAACAACTAGGCCAACAGGCTCTCAACAACGGCCCGATATTGGCCAATGATCAGCTGGTGTGTCGCGGACTTAAGCCACCAAACTGTGAATTCCCACAGTGGTGTGTGAGGTCCGAGCATCTGATGACTTTTGCAGGACGGCTGAGCATCTGTTGGCATGTAATCTGCAGGACAAATCCAACGGCTTTAATCTTACTGGACACATTAGCACATAATAGCTTCGTCTAATGCCAGAATTATCACAGAAAAGCCAGTCCGACTTCAAAAAGCCTGAGCGCAGATGTTGACGTGCTGTTTAAAAAAGACAAAGCACAGTTTAAAAGATGACATGAAGAGGTGAACTAACAGTAGCGACGGGGAGATCACAGAAGACAGGGTCAAATGTGAATAAAGAAAATATCCTTGACAGACAGACAAAACTAATTGTGACATAAAGAAAAAGCATTGTGTGTGTAATCGGATCCTGGTTTAATCATATTTAGTGTAAACGGCACGTGATGATGATATCTAGCAGAGGAGAGCCTGTATTTACAGTTGATGAGAGGCGCGTGTCGCTCTGATGTGTGTGGTGTGTGTGTGTTCAATGATACGGCAAATAACTAGTCTATGTTTAGCACTGCAATAACCTGGACTTGGGAAAACAGACTGCAGATTAATAAAGTTTTGATAATAAAGATTAATAAAGACTGACAAACCTTTAATACTAAAAGTTGAGAAACATGTTTTATTACTGTGATACTGATAACTAATTATGCTACACACTCCCTTTGTATGAAAAATACCACGTTGGTTATTTATGCATTAAAAATACCGTTGTCTTGCATTCTTGGCTGTGAGTGTCCAAACCCTTACTTACTCTTACACACACACACCAGTGTTTTTCATTCAACCAGTAAAGATATCCGGCTTTGTCACGTGACACGTCTGTGTTTATTACGTGATGATATTAGTGTTTTTACTGCATTTTGATCAAATAAATGCAGCCTTGGTGCAAAGAAGAGACTTCTTTCAAAAACACAGAAATATTAATTATTCCAAACTTTTGACCAGTAGTGTATGAATTCAGCATAATATACCCGGACAGCCCGAGATAATATAATAATTATAATTTATTTACATTTATATAGCGCTTTTTCTGAGACCTCAAAGCGCTTTACATAAGGGGGGAAATCTCCTCAACCACCACCAGTGTAAATATAAATATCAGCAAATGAGTAAAACCCATAATGTGTTTCTCGTAAACTACAGTGTGACAGGTATAGGTGCCAGCGTGCCACAAACTCTTCACCCAGTCCAGAAGCGCAGTGCATTTATAGGCTAGAGGTTTTCTTATTTTTGTGGACAGCTCACACAGCTCTGACGAACCCATGGTCAGCTGAGCCAGTGACACACACACACACCTTCATAACACACTGAGAATAGACCTCAGTTAGTTCAGTCTGTGGCTCTACACTCATGTTTCCATCTCTGCATGCATGCTTATAACCATAATGTTGTCCTGTGCCCTGCATGCTATAGATACTCATAAAAATGTTCTCTTCTTATTATGTCGTCTGACCATATTTCAAATAAAACCCTTGTCTCCTCCTCTCCACATGTGCTACCACGGCTCACTTTTCCTGCTATCTTTGTCTTCTTCGGCTACGCGGGAACCACCGGAACGTCCTGTAAATGCTCTGAAAGTCCGAACCTTACAGAAAATGCTTTCACACTATAACGAACCAAACCTTTGTTCAGTTTGATCCGGACCGAGACCACCTCTTTTCATCGGACCACATTTCATCTGTTTGGTCCGGACCGGTTTCACAGCTGTCATTTTGGTTCGGATCAAACTGAAAAGTCTGAAAAAATTTATTTCTGCAGTTGAGTGCTTATTCCCTCAGTCTGATAATGTATTCAACTACTGGAAGAACACGTATGCAATATGTATGCAAAGACATAATATACAGAAATGCTGTGAACAATTGGTAGTACTGAGAATAGAACAGCATGGGAAATATGATCTCTCTTGTGGATAAAACACTCTCCATCTTTTGTTGGGAGGAAACATTTGGCCGCCATCCCCACAACGGTGACATACAAACTGTTCAGCACAAGATACTTTATTTCACTTCAACAATACACAAAACAAAAGGCCAAGGTGAAGGAAATCTCCAGGGAACCAGTGGAGAATTAAGTTTTCCGGGTTTTGACGTCATCCCCGCTCCATTGGCCTTTAAAGTACCACCGTTTGTGAATGTTTAAGATTTCGAATGATACCTAATGTATGTCCCTCTACCGGGACACTAATAGCTAAACAGGCTATAAACGAAACACTTTTAATGGAGCCGTTCGAAAGGCTCCATCAAGCCAGGAGGATTATCATGTGTTTTACAGCATCACTCCAACTTCTAATGCAACTAGAGCTTATACTGATCAGATCTACACCCACAAATGTGTCTGAAGTGAGGCGATTTCTAATGGATCATGGGAAGACATGCCGAGTGACATGAAGCCACATTCCTCTGGCCACTTTCCCACACAAACAGGAACTCTTCAGTCGCTCTTCCGTCATGTGTCGGTCTTATATTCAGCTATCTAAGAAAAGCAGCTGCTGTCTCTCTCTAACACACCAACACCATCTGCTCCAGCACACACACACACACACACACCAGCTCTCCTAACACACAACACAGCTCTGGCGAACATCACCACAGCAGACATGAGCAGTCATAGACGTGCCTTTAAATACGGGTGTAACAATATATCATTCACGATACAAAAATGCAACAATATGTATCGTGGATAGTGAGTCAGTGACAACATGTTTTGTGTACACCTCAAGTTTACAGAGTTTTAGTGTCAGTACTACATTAAACTAATATATATAAAATGCAGAATATAATGTATAATAATGCAATGGGGGAATATTTGTGGGTCCTGATAATGACAAATGTCTGATGTTACCAGTAAAAAGTGGAATACATTATAAATATATCTAGTCAGTGAAAGAGATCAAGCATATTCGTCTGAAATAATCCTGTATTTCCAGCTTCAGGATCATGAATATTGTTATTCTGGTGTGTCCATTGTCCTGTGCTTTGGGTTTCCAGCACCGAGTCCAAGACTATTCATTTACACACACAATGTAACACCAAATTTTGCATTTTAATCAACAGTAAATTATTGCAATACTCTTGAAGTACCATGATATCGAATCGTGACATGAGGGTATCGCTACACTCCTACTTCTAAATGCATCCATACCATAATAATACCATTGCAACTAGGGGTGTAACGGTACATGTATTCGTACCGGACCGTTTCGGTACAGGACTTTCGGTACGGTGCACATGTGCACCGAATGCAATCTTTCACGTAAATTAGGCTAGTTTTGTGTGCGGAACATGCGTCAATTCCGAGTTTCCACGCGAACATATTAAGTGTCGGAAGTCTCCGCGTTGCACTGATTAAATCTGATTAATCGTTTTTGTGATTCAAATACATGTAAAATATTACCATAACATCTGTCTTCCTGTGTGCGGAAATTTGTTTATGTTGCTGTGACAACGAAACATGTGCAAGCGCGCCTGTGTTAAGAGCGCTAATGCGCTCATCTGTGGACATTTCCGAATGCCTTTCTGTTAAAAGCGGGCTTTCCACACGAACAAACGTACATGTGTTAGTATGAGAAAAAAAAAAGGATTTTAACTCTCGGGTCGGGCTCGGACATAAATATTGCATAAATAAAGATCACCACATACACGGCACGCTCGCTTTAGCCCAGCCTCTTGCTAGCTAGCGTCACGGCCAATATTGGTTTGAGAGTATTTTATTAGTGGAGAACTTTGCAGCAGTATTTTATTTCTTCTTCTTCTTTTTTTTATATATCTTTTTTTTTTAATAGCCTAATGTTATATTTGACAACAAATTGTTAAAAAAAAGTTTATAGTAAACAACCAGCAGTTTATTGTTTTGCATTTATTTCCCTTACTGTACCGAAAATGAACCGAACCGTGACTTTAAAACCGAGGTACGTACCGAACCGTGATTTTTGCGTACCGTTACACCCCTAATAGCAACAAGCACATTCAAAAACGTCCATGACGACTATAAATGAAGCTCTACTTATAATTCAATACCAAAAAGTAATGTAATAAAATTTTAGCTGTTTTTGATTATTATTCGCTTAACACACTGCAACATGGTAAACTCTTAAAACCTAATTGTGTTGTAGCATATTTTCTAGAAATAATTCACTAGACAAGCTGTCCAAGCTGCATCTGTAGACAGTGAGATGTGTTGTACAGGAGAAAACACTAAACCTGTCAGGAGCTCAGCAGTTTCTCCAGTCACACATACAGTACGCGGCTCACGAGGACCATGACCGGCTGCTTTCCCACTGCAGGACAGTTCAGACAATCCTGTATTTCTCACAGCTATCCTGATCCAGACTCTCGACGCCGCTCACTCTGAGTAAACCAGTCCACTAACACATGAGGACAAGTCTACGCAGACTCACGTGTGCAGATGTGCAGGACCATCAACACATCCAGGGTGTCATCAACTGCTATTATGATAATCCAGAGTTTAAGAGTCAGATATGCTGAAAATTTCAGATGTTATAAGAAAACAAAGGCTGTTTGTGTTTCCCATGCAGAATTGTATCAAATGTAATCAATTTAACTGTCCATCCAATGACAAAAAATGCTTCAAAATCAAATCTTGAATCTCCTGTACTACTCGCAATACACTCTGTGTGCTGAAGTGTCTAAACCAAAAGATTTCAAATGGAAAATCATTATTACGACAATTGAAATGACATAAATCAAGCATTAGACTTTCAATGAGCTGGGACATAATGTATCGGGATAGAGGAAAGTCTTCGGATCACGTCGAGGAGGTGATATTGATCAAGAATTACTGTGACGAGAAGCGTTTTGGATTTATAAATTGAATCACTGGCTCCTAACGGCATGAATGAGGAATTCGTTTTTTCTGTTTTCCTTTAATGAGATGTAGAGATATTTGGATTACTACACGATTTTTTACCAATAAATTAAACATCCTAATTGTAATGACGATGTATTCCTGATGGCTTCAATCAATGGGTCTGTCACGGCTGTGTATTTGATGTGGTTCCCTGGACTGATGTTCAGGCACTTTTAATTGGCTTATTGTTTTGATTGTGGGATCCTCTGTTATTGTGCTTAGTGTAAAACTCAGTCTTGTGCTTCATGAAAATTATTGGTGGATGCGTTTACTTGTATTCTATATTTGATTTACTATTTTTGTACATTTTTTCCCATTCTATGCCATCTACATGTGGACTGCAAGCTGGGGCTTCTTCCATTGCTGCTATAATGTGTCATCATGCAAGTTATCATCAGTCAACAGCAAACATCCTTCAAATGACTATTAAACAACAAAAAACATGTTATGGCAATAGTGCTGACTATTCATTTGAGATCTATTTACGATGTTTCAAGCTGATTAGGCTAAAAACACCTGACAGCGTGGTTAGCATGTGTGTGTCTCAGCTTTCCCCAAGACGATTATTCACTGTCCAATCTAATGGGGTTAATTGGCATTATTATAAGACATAACAGTTTCCAGCCAATGAATTCATCAGCTTTCTGGATTAAATAGACGGTGTCACTGTTTTAGAGGCTGAGGCAACAGAATTGGCCTCCAGATGATTCCTCTTGCCACTGGAATAACAGACCAAGTTGCTTTGACCAAATATGGCTGCTTCCAAACACTGGCAAGAGAAACACCCCAGCAGGCCAGATCTCCTAAACGGGAGCGAGTGTAGGCCACCTCGCGAGCGCTCGGTGTAAATCCAGCACCTGTCACCTATGCAGATGCTTCAGCGTTTACTGGACCAAACGCTGGGAATCGTAAATTAGTGTGACTGATTTGGTCGATGATTATGCATAAAGATACACGTCAATAACAACTGCCACTAGATCTTTAACATTATTGTATAAAGACATGCTGAGAGTGAGAGTTGCTCTTGTATGCGTTGATTCGAGTGTTTCTAGTGCAGTTCTTCCCCAGGGATCGACAGAGCACATCCTGTTCTTCCAGAAGTATTCAGTCTCTTGAGTAACTTACCATGTTACTATATCATTACTAAGGAGTTTCTTTGCTTAAAGTCCCCCTGTGGTGAAAATCAAGCTTTTATTGTTGGTGTTTTTAGCATGTTTTAAGACAAAGCATGTGTAAATTCATAAGTCGACAGCATTGCACAGCATTGCTGAGTATTTTCTGCTTACAACTGCAGTGAACCAAAGACAGTCTCAAAAACACAGTTTGAAATCGCTGGTGTTTCTGACGTCACACACTACCTTGCAACCAATCAGATCAATGTGTGATCGTCAACCAGTGGATCTCTGAGGTGAGTGAGTGAGTGGAGGCGGGGCTCATTTGCATATTCATAGAACCGCGTATACTAAATGAGGCAAGGGTGTAGAGTTACAGTATTTACCGTAAAGATATTTTAAGGCATCCAGAAAAAATTCTCAAGGAAAAGCGTTTAAATATGTAATTTTGGTGATCAAAGATGAGTTTTAAAGGATAATATTTTGACTACAGGGGGACTTTAAAGCTTAACGCTGAAATCCTGGTTAAGGATAGTTCACCCTAATATGAAAATTGTTCCAAACCCGCGCACACAACAGGAGAAGGATGTACTGGTCACTCTTTTACATTTAGTGGAAGTGAAAAGGCGCTTCAAATTGCCACACACACACAAAAAAAGTGTCAAAGACCGTATAATAAAAGTAGTCCAAATGACTTAGTGTGCTCAATGGACTGAAATTATCCAATGTATCCTCCATATCCATTCAAACATGGTTTGACATAATGATGTCAATGCCACATGAGCAACATCATCACTGACAACCGCATGACACGTGACCAATCGCAGCGCAGCAAGCGTGATTGATATATGACAGCCACAGCAGGAACGGTTTTAAAACTTAAAGGGTTAGTTATAGTTAATCTAAAGATGATTATTATTATTCACCCTCCAAACCCATAACACTTTTGTTCATCCTTCAAACACAAATGAATGAAACCGGATAGATTTCTGTCCATTCACCCAAAACTTTGACGCATCAAAAACTTCATAAAGACATCGTAAAGGTAATACACAATTAAACACTGATAAAAGCACATTACATTGCTTGCTTGACGTAAAGGATGAATGAAAGTTATGGTTTGGAACAACATGAGTGAGTAAATGAGGACAGGATGTTCATTTTTGGGGTGAACGATCCCTTTAAGACGAATAACTGAAGACTTCCCAGTGCCTCGGCCTTAAACCATGGAGACTGTGTGTGACGCGTCCGGCTGGGGGCTGATCAGAGTTATCTGGACGAACAGGTCAGCTCCGTCTCTACACCCTCTCAGACCCTGAACACAAAGACTGCCTTCATCCTCTGAAGCCCACCACAGTTCTGCTCGAGGGCCTTCAATGGCAGGCTTGTTGCACGGTGGGGCGAGCGAGGAGAACACACTCTGCCCGCATGGAGCCCGTCTGCACACAGCACTGAGAGTGTGTGTGTGTGAGTGAGTGTGTGTGTGTGAGAGAGAGTGAGTGTGAGAGTGAGTGTGTGTGAGAGGTGTGTGTGTGTAAGAGAGAGAGTGTGTGTGTGTGTAAGAATGAGTGAGTGAGTGAGTGAGTGAGTGTGTAAGAGAGAGTGAGAGTGACTGAATGAGTGTGTGTGTGTGTGTAAGAGAGAGTGAGAGTGACGGACTGAGTGAGTGTGTGTGTGTCTGTGTAGAGAGAGTGAGTGTGTGTGTGTGTGTGTGTAAGAATGAGTGAGTGAGCGAGTGTGAGTGTGTGTAAGAGAGAGTGAGTGAGTGAGTGTGTGTGTGTAAGAATGAGTGAGTGAGTGAGTGAGCGAGTGTGAGTGTGTGTGTAAGAGAGAGTGAGTGTGTGTGTGTTAGAATGAGTGAGTGAGTGAGTGTGTAAGAGTGAGTGTGTGTGTGTGTAAGAGAGTGAAAGTGACTGAATGAGTGTGTGTGTGTGTGTGTGTGTAAGAGAGAGTGAGTGTGTGTGTGTAAGAATGAGTGAGTGAGTGAGTGAGTGTGTAAGAGTGAGTGTGTGTGTGTGTGTAGAGAGAGTGAGAGTGACTGAATGAGTGTGTGTGTGTGTGTGTAAGAGAGAGTGAGTGTGTGTGTAAGAATGAGTGAGTGAGTGAGTGAGTGAGTGAGTGAGCGAGTGAGTGAGCGAGTGTGAGTGTGTGTAAGAGAGAGTGAGAGTGAGGAGTGAGTGTGTGTGTAAGAATGAGTGAGTGAGTGAGTGAGCGAGTGTGAGTGTGTGTGTAAGAGAGAGTGAGAGTGAGTGAGTGTGTGTGTAAGATTGAGTGAGTGAGTGAGTGAGCGAGTGTGAGTGTGTGGTGTAAGAGAGAGTGAGAGTGAGTGAGTGTGTGTAAGAATGAGTGAGTGTGTGTAAGAATGAGTGAGTGAGTGAGCGAGCGAGTGTGAGTGTGTGTGTAAGAGAGTGAGTGAGTGGTGTGTGAAGAGAGAGTGAGAGTGAGTGAGTGGAGTGTGTGTGTAAGAGAGAGTGAGAGTGAGTGAGTGAGTGTGTGTAAGAATGAATGAGTGAGTGAGTGAGTGAGCGAGTGTGAGTGTGTGTGTAGAGAGAGTGAGAGTGAGTGTGTGTAAGAGAGAGTGAGAGTGAGTGAGTGAGTGAGTGTGTGTGTAAGAGAGAGTGAGAGTGAGCGAGCGAGTGTGTGTGTGTGTAAGAATGAGTGAGTGAGTGAGTGAGCGAGCGCGTGTGTGTGTGTGTGTGTTGACATTTAATAAAGAACACCACAGACGTATCTTAGGATTTAATGAGGACAATACCAGGAAACATATGGAGACATCCTTGTCCAAAGCGGCACGAGAAACAACAACATGCATTTCTAAGGTCTCTAAATGAACAATGCTGAAAACTGAAAGCCTGTTTGACTCACTAATCTTCATCATGTCTTCTTCTTTCTGATTGACAGTTTATACTTTTTAGCAAGTAAAAGGCCTTTTAGTATAAGTGTAATTTGACGCATGTGTCTTTTAGCTGTGAAATCTTTATTGATATTTAGTTATGTAAGATACACTTTTATATTCTTCTCAGTATTTCAAGATGAACAGAAGCAACTTTTACCTAATTATCCATATATATATATATTTTTAATTTTTATAAACATGTTTAAATCGTGAATGTGAGGCTTCTGAGCGACTCTTATGAAGAGCTTTAATCATAAAACTAAGCATTGAAATATCATCTTACTAGCAGACAGAGTGATAAATGATATTTATATCATGCATGTTATGCAAGTAGTCTATGACTTACACCACAAGCTATCGGAATTTCTTAATTTTTGACCATATAAATACAACATCTGCACCTTATTTTGCATATAAATGAATGGATTTTTGTCTCCCCAAGAGTGAGTTTCATATCCTCACTAATATGAACCATAAAAGCCTGATGCGTCACATATGATACAAAACATAAAACAAAATGTTTGTTTTTTAGATTCACTTCAACTCAACTTTATAACGATTCAACTTGTCTAACGATTCAATACATTTTCCATTTCAAAGCATTTTTTGAACAATTTTTCCACGCCAGGCTTAGCAGAGCTAAAGCAGCTTTTGCTCAGACCGGATGTTTCCGCATGCAGAAGTGCTGTGGGATCTTTAACCCATTTACTACTTCACAAATGAATGAGTTGTCCCAAACATGAACTGTGACTCTGAGATGTAAATGAACTGAATGCTCTTTCATGCACACACACACACACACCGCTGCTCAGAGCAGAAGCCTTGGGCATGCTGACAGAACTGGTGCAATATCTTACAAAACTACAAGCAGTGTCATTCCGCTGAATATGAGTGGACAATCAGGTTCAGAATGAGAAACAACTTCAATAATCTCATGCAACTGCTTCTTCCTGCACTGTTTGCAAGTCCTCTCTCTCTCTCTCTCTCTCTCTCTCTGTCTCTCACACACACACACACACACACACACACACACACACACACACACACACACACACACACACACCACACCCGATGTGAGCTCAGTTATGCCCTGCCTGAGGGCGCATATTCCTCAGCACTACTTCCTCTATCAAAACACACTTCACACATCTCTCTCACACACACACACACACACTGCAGAAGAGGAGCATCAAACCAACACAACTCCACAGTCAACATAAACATAAGGAATTAACTGACATGCTTGAGTGTATGATTCACAGAAGAAACATGACAGGGATAACAGCTCATCTGTGCACCACTGAAGAAGAAGTGATGAGCGCGTCCACGCGAAGTCTCTGTAGGCCGCGCGCTTTCACTGAAGTTTTACAGTTACAGTCTCTCTCTCGCGCGCTTCATTCCTTCCGTGACGTGCGTCTGTTACACTTTACACAACTGTAGGCCATAATCAATCACTTTACACAACTGTAGGCCATAATCAATCAGTTTATACAACTGTAGGCCATAATCAATCACTTATGGGAAGGACCGACATCAATGATCGTTCAAATCTGTACTTTAAAAGCGCTTTCTGAGAGTTAAACGCCCCACTTTGGTTTCTTCCGTTATAAAAGAATCCAACGTTATTCTTCCGAGTCTCTCTGAGGGAAAAAGTCAACTTGTAACGTTATGTGCTAAGGTCGCGTCTAAAGACTTATTCGCCGCGTCTCTAGGATAACCGTCAAAATAAGGCGTTTTAAAAGACCAAATCTCGTTTAACGGCTGAATTCAGTGTGGTATTGTTGATCATATCTTGAGTTTTGAAGATCTTCGCATCGGAAGGAAACTTCCCACCCTTGAAAAAGTTTAGCAGCTTTAGCTTAAGTCTGTCAACTCGGGAAAGGGAATAGGTTTTTGTTCTTACCTCGGGTTTCTTCGATCTCTAGTTGTCCACCTTCGGACAATAACCAATATTTTACCAACCCCTGTACCCCAGCAGAATGTCCCCGTAAACGCTGGTGTGTGTGTGTAATGTCAGAAGGGATTTCTGCACCGTTGCTTTGAGGCGGTGTGTGTTAAACTCCACCCTGGAGCGCGCACGCGCACACGTCACTGCTTCACACTGATTCGGGACTCTGAAATTATTTGTTTACGTTTTTAATCTTCCTTAAAATTGCTTTACTACGTTGGGAACACGACCCAATGTAACATGTAGGTAATTTAGCTCTAAAAACGGTACAACTTTTTAAACACTTTTGGGCTATGTAACGAGCATAAACATTTTCTTTTTAAGCTTTAATTTAACTATTAAGAGGAATTAGAGAAGCTCCACATTTTTTAGTCGAATATAATTGGCGTACTGCTTTATTTGTTGTTTGAATGTGAGAAGCATTATGATTATAGCACCATCTAGTGTTCAACATATGTTTACATTCGCCTCTGCACTGTTCAAAGACCCGATTAAAAATTCAGACCAACATTTTCCTCATTTTAACCCTATATGGGACTAATTTTTAAATCACCGCTAGAAAAAAATAATGACTTAATAAATATTTTACATATAGACTAAAATAATTTTGCAGAATTAGTTTTCTACATCTGACTTCTGAACCTTTTTTTAGGGTGCCATTTATTAATAAATGACTTTGTTAATTTTTTTGACAACATTTCTGAAACTTTACACACTATCTACTGTCTTAGTGTTTAAAAAAAGATTAAAAAGCATTGGTAACATTCCATTGCATCATGTGCTACTATATTTCATTTGTAACTCACATGTGAAAATTTGACACACATTCAGAAAGTAGTGAAACCATGTTTAAAAAAGCATTAAAACATTGTTTCTTTCTTATAATCCCAAGGCTATGATTGTTGCACAAGTGAAAATCAACAAGACTCTTCTTTCTCAGTGTAGTCCACACTTAGTTTCCACACGTAACTGGATTTTGACCTGTTTAGTCTTGATGTTTGGAGCATCCCTGTGTGTCAGTGTGAGGCAGACAGTTGCATCTGACCTGTCATTGTCACATCTTCCAAACTGGCGTAGGATAATGTACCCACAATGCCTGGCGTCCACAACAGTCTACGGGAAGGTTCAGGGACAGAACCTGCTGCGCACCCAAGTGGAAAACAGCTTTCATCCAAACAAACCGAACTCTAGCGTTAATCGAACCCGGGTGTGCACTAAAGTGTCAAAGCACCCTTACTTTCATTTGGAGAATTACTAGATCAATTCAAGCTTCCAATATCTGGTCTCTTTTATTTTATTGTTTATTTGTATTATTACCATTATTTATTTACTGATTTTTTTACTGTTATTATTATTGTTGCTGTTATTTGTATTTATTTTGTTGTGCGACTTGTCACTAAATAAAGCATTTTAAAAAACACCACGGCTTTCTTCTTCCATGAGGGGGTTTGGCATCACGACGCCATTGTTTCCAGGCGGACGCTGGACTCAAAGATCCTGGAGAATCCGACCAGTCAGATGACAACTTCAAAACTCCCGAAGTGTTTCACCATTTTATGCACCAGGCGGTCCGTGGCTTCTGAGGCAGAGACTAGGGTGTGGTTGGACCCTCTAGCTCCACCCACTGGGTCCAGAGAGGGGAAGCTGGACGTCAAGCTCCGCCCACTGGCTCTGCAGCCCGCAGTCTTAAAGGTTGCAGTATGCAATTTCTCTAAATAATTGTTGAACACTCTTGATATTTGAAATGAACCCAAACAAACATGCAAGAGTGTCTCTTTTATCATAGCAGAAGTGAAGCAAAATAATGCTTCATGAACGAACAACAAGGAAGCGCAAAAGAATAAACACACAGTACAAGCTAGAGTTGGTTGTTAGTCGCCCGCAGCACACACTCAAAACCAATGCAACTCTCTGTATGGAGTAGAAACAACCTAACCTCCCGTCCGTTATCAGGCATTCCCCGCTGAGGTCTCTCCAGCACTGGACAGCTTCTCTAGAAATGATGTTTCATAAACATCTGCATTCACAGTTAACCACCAGATCCTCCTGTCAATCCTAAAGATGAAGGGCATCTCGGGAACTGCACTCCAGTGGTTCAAGTCTTATCTCTCAGGTAGGTCCTTTAGGGGTGTCGTGGAGGGGTGAGGCGTCTAAGACCCAACATCTAGCCACTGGTGTGCCTCAGGGCTCAGTGCTGGGACCGCTTCTCTTCTCCATCTACATGACATCACTAGGATCTGTGATTCAGAAACATGGCTTTTCCTACCACTGCTACGCTGATGACACACAACTCTACCTCTCATTCCAGCCTGATGATCCGACGGTGGCCGCTCGCATCTCAGCCTGCCTGACAGACATCTCCGGCTGGATGAAGGACCACCACCTTCAAACTAAACCTTGCGAACACAGAGCTACTTGTAGTCCTGGCTAACCCAGCACTTAATTACAACTTCACCATCCAACTAGGCTCGTCATCAATAACTCCATCAAGATCAGCCAGGAACCTTGGAGTTGTAATTGATGACCAATTGATCTTCACAGACCACATCGCTAGCACTGCCCGGTCATGCAGATTTGCCTTGTACAACATCAGAAGGATCAGACCCTTCCTATCAGAGCTACACAACTCCTTGTTCAGGCGCTTGTTCTATCCAGACTGGACTATTGTAATGCTCTTCTGGCTGGTCTCCCAGCTTGCACTGTCAAACCTCTGCAACTGATCCAGAAGCTGCAGCTAGAGTGGTCTTCAACGAGCCGAAGAGAGCACACGTCACTCCTCTCCTCACGAAATTGCACTGGTTGCCGCTCGCATCAAATTCAAGTCA
This sequence comes from Phoxinus dragarum, assembly GCA_033366665.1. NCBI lineage: Eukaryota > Metazoa > Chordata > Actinopteri > Cypriniformes > Leuciscidae > Phoxinus > Phoxinus dragarum. Next base: position 125,631 of record JARPMJ010000413.1, on the reverse strand, counting down.
CTGACGTTTGCCTACAGAACAACCACTGGCACTGCTCCCCTGTACCTGAACTCATTACTTCAGACTTATGTGCCGTCCAGAAACTTGCGCTCTGCAAGCGAGCGGCGTCTTGTGGTGCCATCAGAAAGATGCACAAAATCTCTTTCTCTGACCTTTACCACCCGGACCTTTACCATGACGGTTCCCTGCTGGTGGAACGGTCTGCCTAACTCAGCCAGAGTCCGTAGCCATTTTTTAGAAACTGCTGAAGACGTATCTTTTTCGTTAGCACTTGATCAAGTAATACTAACACTTTCTCCTCTATTCTAACTAAAAAAAAATAATAATTATGTTAGATTGAACTGCGAAGGGTCATAGCACTTAGATATTGTTGTCCTACTGCTAGTTTAATTGCTTATATTGTTCTCATTTGTAAGTCGCTTTGGATAAAAGCGTCTCCTAAATGAATAAATGTAAATGTAAAATGTAATAAACAAAGTTCGGGAGGAGCACGTTCAAATAATCTATCCAATCAACTTGTCATCAAACAATTACCAGGTCTACCCTATCAGCATGACAGGAACCATATATATTCACCTAACTTTCCTTGACAGTTTTCAGCATCCCTCCACCACCCCGACTCCTCACTCTTGGCTTAGCCAGGAATACGGGGGGAGTTTTCTGGGTTTGGGCCGAATACCGAGCCCTCTCCTCGGACAGCACACCAAATACGCATTTATTCCATCTTGACTTATTTGTAAGTGTGAACTCGTGAGTTATGCTGCCTTCAACTCCGCCAAGGACGGTCCTAAGCCCGGCTGCAAAAGGAGGAAGCTGGCCACCCTGGCGAGGTACACCAGACCAGGCAACTGGGGAAACCAGCCAAGAAACCACATGGATTTCTAACCGAATACGATTTCAATAAATGCTACTAAATGCATCCGGGGCAGCTGATGCGCCAGTACCATGGTCCCAGGAAGCTGGTGGGAAAGTCAGATATTGGCCGAAAAATGTCACATTTGTTCACTCCAAAATTGAAACTCAACATCGCCGCATGGAACTATTTTAACGATCTGAACCGCAAGTATCAAACGCGAAACGCAAGTAACTTTGTGGGTGGATCTCGCGCAAATCTAAAATGTGTTGGTCTGCAGTCGCTTCATTACTCATAGGTGTGGTTTGGGGCGTAATGTGAAATAAACCAATCAGAGCGTCCTCTCACATTCCCTTTAAGAGCCGGCACGCTTGTTCCACGGCGGATCGCTATTATAACGGCGGGTTTTCCAGCAGTGCACGCCAGGAGCGGTTCACAGCCGAGGAGACCGACGTTCTCGTCAGGGCCGTAAAACACAGAGAAGTGACATTGGGGATGATGGGAGAAAACCCCCCAAATAAGCTTCGGTTAAACAGGCGTATAATAATTTGGGTAAATGTGTAAGCTAGATTTCTGCCTATTTCTTCACATCTTCATGGACACAACAATGATTTCTCTCGTGTGTTAATATTTTTCCTTGTAATAATGTATGATTTTCAAAAATGAAAACTGCTGCGTCTGTTTATATTAGAGAATCAAAGTGTGTGCGCGTTGTTCACATGTTACCAAGCACACGCCCTTAAAATATCATCTGAATAACACGCCACTGACTTTAGACTCGGTTTCTCCTGGTCAGTGGAGGAGTTGTTTTCTGAAACTGCAAAATATCATCAGGGAATTTTTGTGCCGGAACACGCTCCTCTTTTTGCTGAACCGCCCCCGCGAGCGCACATTCATTCCCTTATTTACCGACGTGCGTCTGTGGGGGGGAAAAGTCCGCTGTGCGCGGTGTGCAGAATAGGAATGATATGCGGCGGCGTACACAAAGTAATTTGCGCTGGGTGCAAGATAGGGCCCTTAGTCTCGCTCTGCCCAGGTGTGTGTGGCTCGTGATCTTCTGCTGCTGATGCTGGTGTTTTTCTGTGTCGTCCATGTTCAGGAATGACATTAGGAGAATAAATGCCTGCCTCAGCATAATTTCAAGTTGTTTCGTAGATGCTCTTGAACTTCTTGAGTCTTTGGGTCTGTTTGTCGAGTGGAAAGTGTCGTCAAGCAGAGCCGAGTTGATGTGTCCAGCTTCCCGTTGGAGAAAGCGTAACAGTGTGCCTTAACCAATCACATTACAGCCGTGACATCACTGAATCGCTTTCAGTTTTTACGGATACCACAGAAGTGATTAAATAGTGCCGGAATTATTTCGATTAATATAATTCTGTCATGGATTGTCATTGGCTATGATGAGGAAACGGAAAATGACCGGTTGATCTGGAGCAGTGAATGCTTTAGAGAACAAAGTGTGGTTGGCATTTTAAGTGTAGTTCTTCCGAAAGACTCGGGAGAATAAATACTGTGACAATTAACATTTATTAAGAGCTCAGCAAGCAATCGAGTTCTTTGGCGTAGGCCCCGTCCGTAGCTTGCAATCCTAGGGTTCGGACTCTGCATGTCCTGCCTGAAGACGAAGGGCAGGGGCGCAGCCGACCCCCTGCGGAGTAAGGGAAGGGGCCGTCTGGTGGTGGTGGTGGGGTGGATGGATGGAGGAGAAAGACTTCTTGGTGTTATGTGGAGGATGGAGGAGAAAGACATCTTGGTGTTATGTGGAGGATGGAGGAGAAAGACATCTTGGTGTTATGTGGAGGATGGAGGAGAAAGACATCTTGGTGTTATGTGGAGGATGGAGGAGAAAGACATCTTGGTGTTATGTGGAGGATGGAGGGAAGGACCCGTCTTGGAGGTGGTGGGGAGGGTGGAGGTGAATGGAGCGACAGCATCTGCGAACTCAGACGTGTGTAAGTACCATCCTTTTATACCGAAAGTATTAGGATATGATTGGATAGATGAGAAGGTAATAAGTTACGTATTGAGTCTTCCCGGCAGAACTTGCGCTAGAGCTTCATTTCCTGAGCTATAAACGTTTTCTGTGTTGTTTTATGCTGTCAGGCAGGAAGTCAGAGCCATGAGTGTCACAATCCTGGAGTGTCCCAAAGGCCTCTCTGGGGTAAAGGGCAAGAGATAAAGCATGTCTAAATCTAACAGCTGCTGAAAGTCCCCTGATGTGCCACTTCTTAATCCCCATGCTGCAGTCAATCATTTTATCCCTTAAATCTCATCTTTGATCACCTAAATTACATATTTAAACGTTTTTTTCTTCTAATTAAGCTTGAATGTAACTCTACCGCTATGTCTCATTTAGTATGCGTGGTTCTATGAATGTGCAAATTAGCCCCGCCTCCACTCACTCACTCACTCAGAGATCCACTGGTTGACGATCACACGTTGATCTGATTGGTTACAAGGTAGTGTGTGACATCATAAACTCCAGCGATTTCACACCGTGTGTTTGAGACTGTCTTTGGTTCACTGCAGTTTTGAGCAGAAAGTACTCAGCAATGCTGTCGACTTATGAACTTACACATGGTTTGTCTCAAAGCTCATTAGGAACTTCACTCCTGCAAACACGGACCAGTAGAAGTTCGCTTACGAGGGAAACAGATCGCCGGATGATGCGATAACACACACTGTTCTGGAGCATCTAGCACACTAACACCTGCCAGGATTTTCTTTGTCGACTACAGTTCAGCCTTTAACACAATAGTTACAAACAAACTAATCACGAAACTACACCCTCTGGGGCTAAATGCACACACACGCAACTGGATTGTGTATTTTTGAATGGACAGAACTTAAAAACTGAAAATACAGCTCATCCGCTCGATCCCCGAGTACAAGAGCACGCAGGGTTGTGTGTTAGCACTTCTTTACACTCTTTTCACACATGACTGTTGCTAAACCCCACAAGCCATATTGTCAAGTTTGCGGATGACACTACGGCCATTGGACTGATAACACACAACAGTGACACATGGTGTGACGGCCACAACCTCACACTCAACATCAGGAGAACGGGACACAATCATCGACAGGAGAACAAGAGGACTGCACATGTCCCGCTCCTCTTAAGTGAAGATGCAGGGGAGAGGGTCACGTGGTCCTGAGGGAACAAATCCCAGAGTTACTCCTGTCCTGCTGGGGAACTTATCCCAGTGCCACCGGAAGTACACACACACTGTATGACGTCATGGTGGGGTAACTGTCATCGGGCTGACAGGTGTAAGTACAGCACAGATAAACCATCGGGACCTGATTACGAGACCCATAATCCCTCACTCCTCAGCTAATCATCAGTCCACAGACTAACATGTTCATCCATCATTGTATATTGCTGCTCTTTTTCATCCCGTATTTCTATTATTTATTTTATGTTAATCCCATGTGTAGTTATTGTTTTCTAATATTTTTTGTTTGCTGAGAGTGGTGAATTTTTGTAATCTCGTTGTTTACAATGACAATAAATGAAGTTTTATGTAAAAAAGTTCGGGAGGAGCATGTTCAGGTAATCATCCAATCAGCACGAGAAGGAGCCAGTATAAATAAAGCCTTTCCTTACGTCCTGTCTCATGACTAATTTCTCAGCATCCCACCTCCACCCCTTCACCCCACATTCGGCTGGGTCCGTTAATAGATACCTATGATCTCTAAGTTATGGGGGGAGTACTCTGGGGTCGGGCCGAATTCTGAGCTCGGAGCCCTCCCCCCGGCCAGCAAGCCAAATACGCATTATAATATTACATCAGATTTCATTAACATGTAAACTCGTGAAAGATCGTATATCTGATCTATGTATTAGCTTATTAAATCTTTTTTTTATTTTTATAATCTATATAGATTATGTCTTGCAAGTCGCTTTGGAGAGAAGCGTCTGCCAAATGTGTAAATGTCTTATTCTTATTAAAAACACCACATATACTTACATATACAACATTAAAAGCTGGATTTTCACTTTAAACAAACACTGTGCGTGTGTGAGGAGTGTGTTCTTCTGCGTGTGTGAGGAGTGTGTTCTTCTGTGTGTGTGAGGAGTGTGTTCTTCTGCGTGTGTGAGGAGTGTGTTCTTCTGTGTGTGTGAGGAGTGTGTTCTTCTGCGTGTGTGAGGAGTGTGTTCTTCTGCGTGTGTGAGGAGTGTGTTCTTCTGCGTGTGTGAGGAGTGTGTTCTTCTGCGTGTGTGAGGAGTGTGTTCTTCTGTGTGTGTGAGGAGTGTGTTCTTCTGCGTGTGTGAGGAGTGTGTTCTTCTGTGTGTGTGAGGAGTGTGTTCTTCTGCGTGTGTGAGGAGTGTGTTCTTCTGTGTGTGTGAGGAGTGTGTTCTTCTGCGTGTGTGAGGAGTGTGTTCTTCTGTGTGTGAGGAGTGTGTTCTTCTGTGTGTGTGAGGAGTGTGTTCTTCTGCGTGTGTGAGGAGTGTGTTCTTCTGTGTGTGTAAGGAGTGTGTTCTTCTGCGTGTGTGAGGAGTGTGTTCTTCTGCGTGTGAGGAGTGTGTTCTTCTGTGTGTGTGAGGAGTGTGTTCTTCTGCGTGTGTGAGGAGTGTGTTCTTCTGTGTGTGTGAGGAGTGTGTTCTTCTGCGTGTGTGAGGAGTGTGTTCTTCTGTGTGTGTGAGGAGTGTGTTCTTCTGCGTGTGTGAGGAGTGTGTTCTTCTGCGTGTGTGAGGAGTGTGTTCTTCTGCGTGTGTGAGGAGTGTGTTCTTCTGTGTGTGAGGAGTGTGTTCTTCTGTGTGTGTGAGGAGTGTGTTCTTCTGCGTGTGTGAGGAGTGTGTTCTTCTGCGTGTGTGAGGAGTGTGTTCTTCTGCGTGTGTGAGGAGTGTGTTCTTCTGTGTGTGAGGAGTGTGTTCTTCTGTGTGTGTGAGGAGTGTGTTCTTCTGCGTGTGTGAGGAGTGTGTTCTTCTGTGTGTGTGAGGAGTGTGTTCTTCTGCGTGTGTGAGGAGTGTGTTCTTCTGCGTGTGTGAGGAGTGTGTTCTTCTGTGTGTGTGAGGAGTGTGTTCTTCTGTGTGTGTGAGGAGTGTGTTCTTCTGTGTGTGAGGAGTGTGTTCTTCTGTGTGTGTGAGGAGTGTGTTCTTCTGTGTGTGTGAGGAGTGTGTTCTTCTGCGTGTGTGAGGAGTGTGTTCTTCTGTGTGTGTGAGGAGTGTGTTCTTCTGTGTGTGTGAGGAGTGTGTTCTTCTGTGTGTGAGGAGTGTGTTCTTCTGTGTGTGTGAGGAGTGTGTTCTTCTGCGTGTGTGAGGAGTGTGTTCTTCTGTGTGTGTGAGGAGTGTGTTCTTCTGCGTGTGTGAGGAGTGTGTTCTTCTGTGTGTGTGAGGAGTGTGTTCTTCTGCGTGTGTGAGGAGTGTGTTCTTCTGCGTGTGTGAGGAGTGTGTTCTTCTGCGTGTGTGAGGAGTGTGTTCTTCTGTGTGTGAGGAGTGTGTTCTTCTGTGTGTGTGAGGAGTGTGTTCTTCTGCGTGTGTGAGGAGTGTGTTCTTCTGCGTGTGTGAGGAGTGTGTTCTTCTGTGTGTGAGGAGTGTGTTCTTCTGCGTGTGTGAGGAGTGTGTTCTTCTGTGTGTGTGAGGAGTGTGTTCTTCTGTGTGTGTGAGGAGTGTGTTCTTCTGTGTGTGTGAGGAGTGTGTTCTTCTGCGTGTGTGAGGAGTGTGTTCTTCTGCGTGTGTGAGGAGTGTGTTCTTCTGCGTGTGTGAGGAGTGTGTTCTTCTGCGTGTGTGAGGAGTGTGTTCTTCTGCGTGTGTGAGGAGTGTGTTCTTCTGCGTGTGTGAGGAGTGTGTTCTTCTGCGTGTGTGAGGAGTGTGTTCTTCTGTGTGTGAGGAGTGTGTTCTTCTGTGTGTGTGAGGAGTGTGTTCTTCTGTGTGTGAGGAGTGTGTTCTTCTGTGTGTGTGAGGAGTGTGTTCTTCTGCGTGTGTGAGGAGTGTGTTCTTCTGCGTGTGTGAGGAGTGTGTTCTTCTGTGTGTGTGAGGAGTGTGTTCTTCTGCGTGTGTGAGGAGTGTGTTCTTCTGTGTGTGTGAGGAGTGTGTTCTTCTGCGTGTGTGAGGAGTGTGTTCTTCTGCGTGTGTGAGGAGTGTGTTCTTCTGTGTGTGAGGAGTGTGTTCTTCTGTGTGTGTGAGGAGTGTGTTCTTCTGCGTGTGTGAGGAGTGTGTTCTTCTGCGTGTGTGAGGAGTGTGTTCTTCTGTGTGTGTGAGGAGTGTGTTCTTCTGTGTGTGTGAGGAGTGTGTTCTTCTGTGTGTGAGGAGTGTGTTCTTCTGTGTGTGAGGAGTGTGTTCTTCTGTGTGTGAGGAGTGTGTTCTTCTGAGTGTGTGAGGAGTGTGTTCTTCTGAGTGTGTGAGGAGTGTGTTCTTCTGTGTGTGTGAGGAGTGTGTTCTTCTGAGTGTGTGAGGAGTGTGTTCTTCTGAGTGTGTGAGGAGTGTGTTCTTCTGCGTGTGTGAGGAGTGTGTTCTTTTGCGTGTGTGAGGAGTGTGTTCTTCTGCGTGTGTGAGGAGTGTGTTCTTCTGCGTGTGTGAGGAGTGTGTTCTTCTGTGTGTGTGAGGAGTGTGTTCTTCTGTGTGTGTGAGGAGTGTGTTCTTCTGTGTGTGTGAGGAGTGTGTTCTTCTGCGTGTGTGAGGAGTGTGTTCTTCTGCGTGTGTACGGAGTGTGTTCTTCTGTGTGTGTGAGGAGTGTGTTCTTCTGCGTGTGTGAGGAGTGTGTTCTTCTGTGTGTGTGAGGAGTGTGTTCTTCTGTGTGTGTGAGGAGTGTGTTCTTCTGTGTGTGTGAGGAGTGTGTTCTTCTGCGTGTGTGAGGAGTGTGTTCTTCTGTGTGTGTGAGGAGTGTGTTCTTCTGCGTGTGTGAGGAGTGTGTTCTTCTGCGTGTGTGAGGAGTGTGTTCTTCTGAGTGTGAGGAGTGTGTTCTTCTGTGTGTGTGAGGAGTGTGTTCTTCTGTGTGTGTGAGGAGTGTGTTCTTCTGTGTGTGAGGAGTGTGTTCTTCTGTGTGTGTGAGGAGTGTGTTCTTCTGCGTGTGTGAGGAGTGTGTTCTTCTGCGTGTGTGAGGAGTGTGTTCTTCTGCGTGTGTGAGGAGTGTGTTCTTCTGCGTGTGTGAGGAGTGTGTTCTTCTGCGTGTGTGAGGAGTGTGTTCTTCTGTGTGTGTGAGGAGTGTGTTCTTCTGCGTGTGTGAGGAGTGTGTTCTTCTGCGTGTGTGAGGAGTGTGTTCTTCTGTGTGTGTGAGGAGTGTGTTCTTCTGCGTGTGTGAGGAGTGTGTTCTTCTGCGTGTGTGAGGAGTGTGTTCTTCTGCGTGTGTGAGGAGTGTGTTCTTCTGCGTGTGTGAGGAGTGTGTTCTTCTGTGTGTGTGAGGAGTGTGTTCTTCTGCGTGTGTGAGGAGTGTGTTCTTCTGTGTGTGTAAGGAGTGTGTTCTTCTGTGTGTGAGGAGTGTGTTCTTCTGTGTGTGAGGAGTGTGTTCTTCTGTGTGTGAGGAGTGTGTTCTTCTGTGTGTGTGAGGAGTGTGTTCTTCTGTGTGTGAGGAGTGTGTTCTTCTGTGTGTGAGGAGTGTGTTCTTCTGTGTGTGAGGAGTGTGTTCTTCTGTGTGTGTGAGGAGTGTGTTCTTTTGCGTGTGTGAGGAGTGTGTTCTTCTGCGTGTGTGAGGAGTGTGTTCTTCTGCGTGTGTGAGGAGTGTGTTCTTCTGCGTGTGTGAGGAGTGTGTTCTTCTGCGTGTGTGAGGAGTGTGTTCTTCTGTGTGTGTGAGGAGTGTGTTCTTCTGCGTGTGTGAGGAGTGTGTTCTTCTGTGTGTGTGAGGAGTGTGTTCTTCTGTGTGTGTGAGGAGTGTGTTCTTCTGCGTGTGTGAGGAGTGTGTTCTTCTGCGTGTGTGAGGAGTGTGTTCTTCTGCGTGTGTGAGGAGTGTGTTCTTCTGCGTGTGTGAGGAGTGTGTTCTTCTGTGTGTGTGAGGAGTGTGTTCTTCTGCGTGTGTGAGGAGTGTGTTCTTCTGTGTGTGTAAGGAGTGTGTTCTTCTGTGTGTGAGGAGTGTGTTCTTCTGTGTGTGAGGAGTGTGTTCTTCTGTGTGTGAAGAGTGTGTTCTTCTGTGTGTGTGAGGAGTGTGTTCTTCTGTGTGTGAGGAGTGTGTTCTTCTGTGTGTGAGGAGTGTGTTCTTCTGTGTGTGAGGAGTGTGTTCTTCTGTGTGTGTGAGGAGTGTGTTCTTTTGCGTGTGTGAGGAGTGTGTTCTTCTGCGTGTGTGAGGAGTGTGTTCTTCTGCGTGTGTGAGGAGTGTGTTCTTCTGCGTGTGTGAGGAGTGTGTTCTTCTGCGTGTGTGAGGAGTGTGTTCTTCTGTGTGTGTGAGGAGTGTGTTCTTCTGCGTGTGTGAGGAGTGTGTTCTTCTGTGTGTGTGAGGAGTGTGTTCTTCTGCGTGTGTGAGGAGTGTGTTCTTCTGTGTGTGTGAGGAGTGTGTTCTTCTGAGTGTGTGAGGAGTGTGTTCTTCTGCGTGTGTGAGGAGTGTGTTCTTCTGTGTGTGTGAGGAGTGTGTTCTTCTGTGTGTGAGGAGTGTGTTCTTCAGCGTGTGTGAGGAGTGTGTTCTTCTGTGTGTGTGAGGAGTGTGTTCTTCTGTGTGTGTGAGGAGTGTGTTCTTCTGTGTGTGTGAGGAGTGTGTTCTTCTGTGTGTGTGTGAGTGTGTTCTTCTGTGTGTGTGAGGAGTGTGTTCTTCTGTGTGTGTGAGGAGTGTGTTCTTCTGCGTGTGTGAGGAGTGTGTTCTTCTGTGTGTGTGAGGAGTGTGTTCTTCTGTGTGTGAGGAGTGTGTTCTTCAGCGTGTGTGAGGAGTGTGTTCTTCTGCGTGTGTGAGGAGTGTGTTCTTCTGCGTGTGTGAGGAGTGTGTTCTTCTGCGTGTGTGAGGAGTGTGTTCTTCTGCGTGTGTGAGGAGTGTGTTCTTCTGCGTGTGTGAGGAGTGTGTTCTTCTGAGTGTGTGAGGAGTGTGTTCTTCTGTGTGTGTGAGGAGTGTGTTCTTCTGCGTGTGTGAGGAGTGTGTTCTTCTGTGTGTGTGAGGAGTGTGTTCTTCTGTGTGTGTGAGGAGTGTGTTCTTCTGTGTGTGTGAGGAGTGTGTTCTTCTGTGTGTGTGAGGAGTGTGTTCTTCTGTGTGTGTGAGGAGTGTGTTCTTCTGTGTGTGTGAGGAGTGTGTTCTTCTGTGTGTGTGAGGAGTGTGTTCTTCTGCGTGTGTGAGGAGTGTGTTCTTCTGCGTGTGTGAGGAGTGTGTTCTTCTGTGTGTGAGGAGTGTGTTCTTCAGCGTGTGTGAGGAGTGTGTTCTTCTGCGTGTGTGAGGAGTGTGTTCTTCTGCGTGTGTGAGGAGTGTGTTCTTCTGCGTGTGTGAGGAGTGTGTTTCTTCTGCGTGTGTGAGGAGTGTGTTCTTCTGTGTGTGTGAGGAGTGTGTTCTTCTGTGTGTGAGGAGTGTGTTCTTCAGCGTGTGTGAGGAGTGTGTTCTTCAGCGTGTGTGAGGAGTGTGTTCTTCTGCGTGTGTGAGGAGTGTGTTCTTCTGCGTGTGTGAGGAGTGTGTTCTTCTGCGTGTGTGAGGAGTGTGTTCTTCTGCGTGTGTGAGGAGTGTGTTCTTCTGCGTGTGTGAGGAGTGTGTTCTTCTGCGTGTGTGAGGAGTGTGTTCTTCTGTGTGTGTGAGGAGTGTGTTCTTCTGCGTGTGTGAGGAGTGTGTTCTTCTGTGTGTGTGAGGAGTGTGTTCTTCTGTGTGTGTGAGGAGTGTGTTCTTCTGCGTGTGTGAGGAGTGTGTTCTTCTGCGTGTGTGAGGAGTGTGTTCTTCTGTGTGTGTGAGGAGTGTGTTCTTCTGCGTGTGTGAGGAGTGTGTTCTTCTGCGTGTGTGAGGAGTGTGTTCTTCTGCGTGTGTGAGGAGTGTGTTCTTCTGCGTGTGTGAGGAGTGTGTTCTTCTGCGTGTGTGAGGAGTGTGTTCTTCTGAGTGTGTGAGGAGTGTGTTCTTCTGTGTGAGTGAGGAGTGTGTTCTTCTGCGTGTGTGAGGAGTGTGTTCTTCTGTGTGTGTGAGGAGTGTGTTCTTCTGTGTGTGTGAGGAGTGTGTTCTTCTGCGTGTGTGAGGAGTGTGTTCTTCTGTGTGTGTGAGGAGTGTGTTCTTCTGTGTGTGTGAGGAGTGTGTTCTTCTGTGTGTGTGAAGAGTGTGTTCTTCTGTGTGTGTGAGGAGTGTGTTCTTCTGCGTGTGTGAGGAGTGTGTTCTTCTGTGTGTGTGAGGAGTGTGTTCTTCTGCGTGTGTGAGGAGTGTGTTCTTCTGCGTGTGTGAGGAGTGTGTTCTTCTGCGTGTGTGAGGAGTGTGTTCTTCTGCGTGTGTGAGGAGTGTGTTCTTCTGCGTGTGTGAGGAGTGTGTTCTTCTGCGTGTGTGAGGAGTGTGTTCTTCTGTGTGAGTGAGGAGTGTGTTCTTCTGAGTGTGTGAGGAGTGTGTTCTTCTGTGTGTGTGAGGAGTGTGTTCTTCTGTGTGTGTGAGGAGTGTGTTCTTCTGCGTGTGTGAGGAGTGTGTTCTTCTGTGTGTGTGAGGAGTGTGTTCTTCTGCGTGTGTGAGGAGTGTGTTCTTCTGCGTGTGTGAGGAGTGTGTTCTTCTGTGTGAGTGAGGAGTGTGTTCTTCTGAGTGTGTGAGGAGTGTGTTCTTCTGTGTGTGTGAGGAGTGTGTTCTTCTGTGTGTGTGAGGAGTGTGTTCTTCTGCGTGTGTGAGGAGTGTGTTCTTCTGTGTGTGTGAGGAGTGTGTTCTTCTGTGTGTGTGAGGAGTGTGTTCTTCTGCGTGTGTGAGGAGTGTGTTCTTCTGCGTGTGTGAGGAGTGTGTTCTTCTGCGTGTGTGAGGAGTGTGTTCTTCTGCGTGTGTGAGGAGTGTGTTCTTCTGCGTGTGTGAGGAGTGTGTTCTTCTGCGTGTGTGAGGAGTGTGTTCTTCTGCGTGTGTGAGGAGTGTGTTCTTCTGCGTGTGTGAGGAGTGTGTTCTTCTGCGTGTGTGAGGAGTGTGTTCTTCTGCGTGTGTGAGGAGTGTGTTCTTCTGTGTGTGTGAGGAGTGTGTTCTTCTGTGTGTGTGAGGAGTGTGTTCTTCTGCGTGTGTGAGGAGTGTGTTCTTCTGCGTGTGTGAGGAGTGTGTTCTTCTGCGTGTGTGAGGAGTGTGTTCTTCTGCGTGTGTGAGGAGTGTGTTCTTCTGTGTGTGTGAGGAGTGTGTTCTTCTGTGTGTGTGAGGAGTGTGTTCTTCTGTGTGTGTGAGGAGTGTGTTCTTCTGCGTGTGTGAGGAGTGTGTTCTTCTGCGTGTGTGAGGAGTGTGTTCTTCTGTGTGTGTGAGGAGTGTGTTCTTCTGCGTGTGTGAAGAGTGTGTTCTTCTGCGTGTGTGAGGACTCAGAGTGTGTTCTTCTGTGTGTGTGTGAGTGTGTTCTTCTGCGTGTGTGAGGAGTGTGTTCTTCTGCGTGTGTGAGGAGTGTGTTCTTCTGTGTGTGTGAGGAGTGTGTTCTTCTGCGTGTGTGAGGACTCGGAGTGTGTTCTTCTGTGTGTGTGTGAGTGTGTTCTTCTGCGTGTGTGAGAGTGTGTTCTTCTGCGTGTGTGAGGAGTGTGTTCTTCTGCGTGTGTGAGGAGTGTGTTCTTCTGTGTGTGTGAGGAGTGTGTTCTTCTGCGTGTGTGAGGAGTGTGTTCTTCTGTGTGTGTGAGGAGTGTGTTCTTCTGCGTGTGTGAGGAGTGTGTTCTTCTGCGTGTGTGAGGAGTGTGTTCTTCTGCGTGTGTGAGGAGTGTGTTCTTCTGCGTGTGTGAGGAGTGTGTTCTTCTGCGTGTGTGAGGAGTGTGTTCTTCTGCGTGTGTGAGGAGTGTGTTCTTCTGCGTGTGTGAGGAGTGTGTTCTTCTGCGTGTGTGAGGAGTGTGTTCTTCTGCGTGTGTGAGGAGTGTGTTCTTCTGCGTGTATGAGGAGTGTGTTCTTCTGCGTGTGTGAGGAGTGTGTTCTTTTGCGTGTGTGAGGACTCGGAGTGTGTTCTTCTGTGTGTGTGTGAGTGTGTTCTTCTGCGTGTGTGAGGAGTGTGTTCTTCTGCGTGTGTTCTTCTGCGTGTGTGAGGAGTGTGTTCTTCTGTGTGTGTGAGGAGTGTGTTCTTCTGTGTGTGAGGAGTGTGTTCTTCTGTGTGTGAGGAGTGTGTTCTTCTGCGTGTGTGAGGAGTGTGTTCTTCTGCGTGTGTGAGGAGTGTGTTCTTCTGCGTGTGTGAGGAGTGTGTTCTTCTGCGTGTGTGAGGAGTGTGTTCTTCTGTGTGTGAGGAGTGTGTTCTTCTGCGTGTGTGAGGAGTGTGTTCTTCTGAGTGTGTGAGGAGTGTGTTCTTCTGCGTGTGTGAGGAGTGTGTTCTTCTGCGTGTGAGGAGTGTGTTCTTCTGCGTGTGAGGAGTGTGTTCTTCTGCGTGTGTGAGGAGTGTGTTCTTCTGCGTGTGTGAGGAGTGTGTTCTTCTGTGTGTGTGAGGAGTGTGTTCTTCTGTGTGTGTGAGGAGTGTGTTCTTCTGCGTGTGTGAGGAGTGTGTTCTTCTGTGTGTGAGGAGTGTGTTCTTCTGCGTGTGTGAGGAGTGTGTTCTTCTGCGTGTGTGAGGAGTGTGTTCTTCTGTGTGTGAGGAGTGTGTTCTTCTGCGTGTGTGAGGAGTGTGTTCTTCTGCGTGTGTGAGGAGTGTGTTCTTCTGTGTGTGAGGAGTGTGTTCTTCTGCGTGTGTGAGGAGTGTGTTCTTCTGCGTGTGTGAGGAGTGTGTTCTTCTGTGTGTGTGAGGAGTGTGTTCTTCTGTGTGTGAGGAGTGTGTTCTTCTGCGTGTGTGAGGAGTGTGTTCTTCTGCGTGTGTGAGGAGTGTGTTCTTCTGTGTGTGAGGAGTGTGTTCTTCTGCGTGTGTGAGGAGTGTGTTCTTCTGTGTGTGAGGAGTGTGTTCTTCTGTGTGTGTGAGGAGTGTGTTCTTCTGCGTGTGTGAGGAGTGTGTTCTTCTGCGTGTGTGAGGAGTGTGTTCTTCTGCGTGTGTGAGGAGTGTGTTCTTCTGCGTGTGTGAGGAGTGTGTTCTTCTGTGTGTGTGAGGAGTGTGTTCTTCTGCGTGTGTGAGGAGTGTGTTCTTCTGCGTGTGTGAGGAGTGTGTTCTTCTGCGTGTGAGGAGTGTGTTCTTCTGCGTGTGTGAGGAGAGTGTTCTTCTGTGTGTGTGAGGAGTGTGTTCTTCTGTGTGTGTGAGGAGTGTGTTCTTCTGCGTGTGTGAGGAGTGTGTTCTTTTGCGTGTGTGAGGAGTGTGTTCTTCTGCGTGTGTGAGGAGTGTGTTCTTCTGCGTGTGTGAGGAGTGTGTTCTTCTGCGTGTGTGAGGAGTGTGTTCTTCTGCGTGTGTGAGGAGTGTGTTCTTCTGCGTGTGTGAGGAGTGTGTTCTTCTGCGTGTGTGAGGAGTGTGTTCTTCTGCGTGTGTGAGGAGTGTGTTCTTCTGTGTGTGTGAGGAGTGTGTTCTTCTGTGTGTGTGAGGAGTGTGTTCTTCTGTGTGTGTGAGGAGTGTGTTCTTCTGTGTGTGTGAGGAGTGTGTTCTTCTGTGTGTGTGAGGAGTGTGTTCTTCTGCGTGTGTGAGGAGTGTGTTCTTCTGCGTGTGTGAGGAGTGTGTTCTTCTGTGTGTGTGAGGAGTGTGTTCTTCTGCGTGTGTGAGGAATGTGGTCTTCTGTGTGTGTGAGGAGTGTGTTCTTCTGTGTGTGAGGAGTGTGTTCTTCTGTGTGTGTGAGGAGTGTGTTCTTCTGCGTGTGTGAGGAGTGTGTTCTTTTGCGTGTGTGAGGAGTGTGTTCTTCTGTGTGTGTGAGGAGTGTGTTCTTCTGTGTGTGAGGAGTGTGTTCTTCTGTGTGTGTGAGGAGTGTGTTCTTCTGTGTGTGAGGAGTGTGTTCTTCTGTGTGTGAGGAGTGTGTTCTTCTGTGTGTGAGGAGTGTGTTCTTCTGCGTGTGTGAGGAGTGTGTTCTTCTGTGTGTGTGAGGAGTGTGTTCTTCTGAGTGTGTGAGGAGTGTGTTCTTCTGTGTGTGTGAGGAGTGTGTTCTTCTGAGTGTGTGAGGAGTGTGTTCTTCTGTGTGTGTGAGGAGTGTGTTCTTCTGTGTGTGTGAGGAGTGTGTTCTTCTGTGTGTGTGAGGAGTGTGTTCTTCTGAGTGTGTGAGGAGTGTGTTCTTCTGAGTGTGTGAGGAGTGTGTTCTTCTGTGTGTGTGAGGAGTGTGTTCTTCTGCGTGTGTGAGGAGTGTGTTCTTCTGTGTGTGTGAGGAGTGTGTTCTTCTGTGTGTGTGAGGAGTGTGTTCTTCTGCGTGTGTGAGGAGTGTGTTCTTCTGAGTGTGTGAGGAGTGTGTTCTTCTGAGTGTGTGAGGAGTGTGTTCTTCTGTGTGTGTGAGGAGTGTGTTCTTCTGTGTGTGAGGAGTGTGTTCTTCTGTGTGTGAGGAGTGTGTTCTTCTGTGTGTGTGAGGAGTGTGTTCTTCTGCGTGTGTGAGGAGTGTGTTCTTCTGTGTGTGAGGAGTGTGTTCTTCTGCGTGTGTGAGGAGTGTCTTCTTCTGCGTGTGTGAGGAGTGTGTTCTTCTGAGTGTGTGAGGAGTGTGTTCTTCTGTGTGTGTGAGGAGTGTGTTCTTCTGTGTGTGCAGAGTGTGTTCTTCTGCGTGTGAGGAGTGTGTTCTTCCGCGTGTGTGAGGAGTGTGTTCTTCTGCGTGTGTGAGGAGTGTGTTCTTCTGCGTGTGTGAGGAGTGTGTTCTTCTGTGTGTGAGGAGTGTGTTCTTCTGCGTGTGTGAGGAGTGTCTTCTTCTGCGTGTGTGAGGAGTGTGTTCTTCTGAGTGTGTGAGGAGTGTGTTCTTCTGTGTGTGTGAGGAGTGTGTTCTTCTGCGTGTGTGAGGAGTGTGTTCTTCTGTGTGTGTGAGGAGTGTGTTCTTCTGTGTGTGTGAGAAGTGTGTTCTTCTGTGTGTGTGAGGAGTGTGTTCTTCTGCGTGTGTGAGGAGTGTGTTCTTCTGCGTGTCTGAGGAGTGTGTTCTTCTGCGTGTGAGGAGTGTGTTCTTCTGCGTGTCTGAGGAGTGTGTTCTTCTGCGTGTGTGAGGAGTGTGTTCTTCTGTGTGTGTGAGAAGTGTGTTCTTCTGTGTGTGTGAGGAGTGTGTTCTTCTGCGTGTGTGAGGAGTGTGTTCTTCTGTGTGTGAGGAGTGTGTTCTTCTGTGTGTGTGAGGAGTGTCTTCTTCTGCGTGTGTGAGGAGTGTGTTCTTCTGAGTGTGTGAGGAGTGTGTTCTTCTGTGTGTGTGAGGAGTGTGTTCTTCTGCGTGTGTGAGGAGTGTGTTCTTCTGTGTGTGTGAGGAGTGTGTTCTTCTGTGTGTGTGAGGAGTGTGTTCTTCTGCGTGTGAGGAGTGTGTTCTTCTGCGTGTGTGAGGAGTGTGTTCTTCTGTGTGTGTGAGGAGTGTGTTCTTCTGAGTGTGTGAGGAGTGTGTTCTTCTGTGTGTGTGAGGAGTGTGTTCTTCTGCGTGTGTGAGGAGTGTGTTCTTCTGAGTGTGTGAGGAGTGTGTTCTTCTGTGTGTGTGAGGAGTGTGTTCTTCTGTGTGTGTGAGGAGTGTGTTCTTCTGTGTGTGTGAGGAGTGTGTTCTTCTGTGTGTGTGAGGAGTGTGTTCTTCTGTGTGTGTGAGGAGTGTGTTCTTCTGTGTGTGTGAGGAGTGTGTTCTTCTGCGTGTGTGAGGAGTGTGTTCTTCTGAGTGTGTGAGGAGTGTGTTCTTCTGAGTGTGTGAGGAGTGTGTTCTTCTGTGTGTGTGAGGAGTGTCTTCTTCTGCGTGTGTGAGGAGTGTGTTCTTCTGAGTGTGTGAGGAGTGTGTTCTTCTGTGTGTGTGAGGAGTGTGTTCTTCTGAGTGTGTGAGGAGTGTGTTCTTCTGTGTGTGTGAGGAGTGTGTTCTTCTGTGTGTGTGAGGAGTGTGTTCTTCTGCGTGTGTGAGGAGTGTGTTCTTCTGAGTGTGTGAGGAGTGTGTTCTTCTGAGTATGTGAGGAGTGTGTTCTTCTGCGTGTGTGAGGAGTGTGTTCTTCTGTGTGTGTGAGGAGTGTGTTCTTCTGTGTGTGTGAGGAGTGTGTTCTTCTGTGTGTGAGGAGTGTGTTCTTCTGTGTGTGAGGAGTGTGTTCTTCTGTGTGTGTGAGGAGTGTGTTCTTCTGTGTGTGAGGAGTGTGTTCTTCTGCGTGTGTGAGGAGTGTGTTCTTCTGCGTGTGTGAGGAGTGTGTTCTTCTGTGTGTGTGAGGAGTGTGTTCTTCTGTGTGTGTGAGGAGTGTGTTCTTCTGAGTGTGTGAGGAGTGTGTTCTTCTGTGTGTGTGAGGAGTGTGTTCTTCTGTGTGTGTGAGGAGTGTGTTCTTCTGTGTGTGAGGAGTGTGTTCTTCTGTGTGTGAGGAGTGTGTTCTTCTGTGTGTGTGAGGAGTGTGTTCTTCTGTGTGTGAGGAGTGTGTTCTTCTGTGTGTGTGAGGAGTGTGTTCTTCTGTGTGTGAGGAGTGTGTTCTTCTGCGTGTGAGGAGTGTGTTCTTCTGTGTGTGTGAGGAGTGTGTTCTTCTGCGTGTGTGAGGAGTGTGTTCTTCTGCGTGTGTGAGGAGTGTGTTCTTCTGTGTGTGTGAGGAGTGTGTTCTTCTGTGTGTGTGAGGAGTGTGTTCTTCTGCGTGTGTGAGGAGTGTGTTCTTCTGTGTGTGTGAGGAGTGTGTTCTTCTGCGTGTGTGAGGAGTGTGTTCTTCTGTGTGTGTGAGGAGTGTGTTCTTTTGCGTGTGTGAGGACTCGGAGTGTGTTCTTCTGTGTGTGTGTGAGTGTGTTCTTCTGCGTGTGTGAGGAGTGTGTTCTTCTGCGTGTGTGAGGAGTGTGTTCTTCTGTGTGTGTGAGGAGTGTATTCTTCTGCGTGTGTGAGGAGTGTGTTCTTCTGTGTGTGTGAGGAGTGTGTTCTTCTGCGTGTGTGAGGAGTGTGTTCTTCTGCGTGTGTGAGGAGTGTGTTCTTCTGCGTGTGTGAGGAGTGTGTTCTTCTGCGTGTGTGAGGAGTGTGTTCTTCTGCGTGTGTGAGGAGTGTGTTCTTCTGCGTGTGTGAGGAGTGTGTTCTTCTGCGTGTGTGAGGAGTGTGTTCTTCTGAGTGTGTGAGGAGTGTGTTCTTCTGCGTGTGTGAGGAGTGTGTTCTTCTGCGTGTATGAGGAGTGTGTTCTTCTGCGTGTGTGAGGAGTGTGTTCTTTTGCGTGTGTGAGGAGTGTGTTCTTCTGCGTGTGTGAGGAGTGTGTTCTTCTGTGTGTGTGAGGAGTGTGTTCTTCTGCGTGTGTTCTTCTGCGTGTGTGAGGAGTGTGTTCTTCTGTGTGTGTGAGGAGTGTGTTCTTCTGCGTGTGTGAGGAGTGTGTTCTTCTGCGTGTGTTCTTCTGCGTGTGTGAGGAGTGTGTTCTTCTGTGTGTGTGAGGAGTGTGTTCTTCTGCGTGTGTGAGGAGTGTGTTCTGCGTGTGTGAGGAGTGTGTTCTTCTGTGTGTGTGAGGAGTGTGTTCTTCTGCGTGTGTGAGGAGTGTGTTCTGTGTGTGTGAGGAGTGTGTTCTTCTGCGTGTGTGAGGAGTGTGTTCTTCTGTGTGTGTGAGGAGTGTGTTCTTCTGTGTGTGTGTGTGTGTGTTCTTCTGTGTGTGTGAGGAGTGTGTTCTTCTGTGTGTGTGTGAGTGTGTTCTTCTGCGTGTGTGAGGAGTGTGTTCTTCTGCGTGTGTTCTTCTGCGTGTGTGAGGAGTGTGTTCTTCTGTGTGTGTGAGGAGTGTGTTCTTCTGCGTGTGTGAGGAGTGTGTTCTGCGTGTGTGATGAGTGTGTTCTTCTGCGTGTGTGAGGAATGTGTTCTTCTGCGTGTGTGAGGAGTGTGTTCTTCTGTGTGTGAGGAGTGTGTTCTTCTGCGTGTGAGGAGTGTGTTCTTCTGCGTGTGTGAGGAGTGTGTTCTTCTGCGTGTGTGAGGAGTGTGTTCTTCAGCGTGTGTGAGGAGTGTGTTCTTCTGTGTGTGTGAGGAGTGTGTTCTTCTGTGTGTGTGAGGAGTGTGTTCTTCTGTGTGTGAGGAGTGTGTTCTTCTGTGTGTGAGGAGTGTGTTCTTCTGCGTGTGTGAGGAGTGTGTTCTTCTGCGTGTGTGAGGAGTGTGTTCTTCTGTGTGTGAGGAGTGTGTTCTTCTGTGTGTGTGAGGAGTGTGTTCTTCTGTGTGTGTGAGGAGTGTGTTCTTCTGTGTGTGAGGAGTGTGTTCTTCTGTGTGTGAGGAGTGTGTTCTTCTGCGTGTGTGAGGAGTGTGTTCTTCTGCGTGTGTGAGGAGTGTGTTCTTCTGCGTGTGTGAGGAGTGTGTTCTTCTGTGTGTGAGGAGTGTGTTCTGTGTGTGAGGAGTGTGTTCTTCTGTGTGTGAGGAGTGTGTTCTTCTGCGTGTGAGGAGTGTGTTCTTCTGTGTGTGTGAGGAGTGTGTTCTTCTGTGTGTGTGAGGAGTGTGTTCTTCTGTGTGTGAGGAGTGTGTTCTTCTGTGTGTGTGAGGAGTGTGTTCTTCTGTGTGTGTGAGGAGTGTGTTCTTCTGCGTGTGTGAGGAGTGTGTTCTTCTGTGTGTGAGGAGTGTGTTCTTCTGCGTGTGTGAGGAGTGTGTTCTTCTGTGTGTGAGGAGTGTGTTCTTCTGTGTGTGTGAGGAGTGTGTTCTTCTGTGTGTGTGAGGAGTGTGTTCTTCTGCGTGTGTGAGGAGTGTGTTCTTCTGCGTGTGTGAGGAGTGTGTTCTTCTGTGTGTGAGGAGTGTGTTCTTCTGTGTGTGAGGAGTGTGTTCTGTGTGTGAGGAGTGTGTTCTTCTGTGTGTGAGGAGTGTGTTCTTCTGCGTGTGAGGAGTGTGTTCTTCTGTGTGTGTGAGGAGTGTGTTCTTCTGTGTGTGTGAGGAGTGTGTTCTTCTGTGTGTGTGAGGAGTGTGTTCTTCTGTGTGTGAGGAGTGTGTTCTTCTGTGTGTGAGGAGTGTGTTCTTCTGTGTGTGAGGAGTGTGTTCTTCTGAGTGTGTGAGGAGTGTGTTCTTCTGTGTGTGTGAGGAGTGTGTTCTTCTGCGTGTGTGAGGAGTGTGTTCTTCTGAGTGTGTGAGGAGTGTGTTCTTCTGAGTGTGTGAGGAGTGTGTTCTTCTGCGTGTGTGAGGAGTGTGTTCTTCTGCGTGTGTGAGGAGTGTGTTCTTCTGTGTGTGTGAGGAGTGTGTTCTTCTGCGTGTGTGAGGAGTGTGTTCTTCTGAGTGTGTGAGGAGTGTGTTCTTCTGAGTGTGTGAGGAGTGTGTTCTTCTGTGTGTGTTTGAGGAGTGTGTTCTTCTGTGTGTGAGGAGTGTGTTCTTCTGTGTGTGTGAGGAGTGTGTTCTTCTGCGTGTGTGAGGAGTGTGTTCTTCTGTGTGTGTAAGGAGTGTGTTCTTCTGTGTGTGTGAGGAGTGTGTTCTTCTGTGTGTGTGAGGAGTGTGTTCTTCTGTGTGTGTGAGGAGTGTGTTCTTCTGTGTGTGTGAGGAGTGTGTTCTTCTGCGTGTGTGAGGAGTGTGTTCTTCTGCGTGTGTGAGGAGTGTGTTCTTCTGCGTGTGTGAGGAGTGTGTTCTTCTGTGTGTGTGAGGAGTGTGTTCTTCTGTGTGTGAGGAGTGTGTTCTTCTGAGTGTGTGAGGAGTGTGTTCTTCTGTGTGTGTGAGGAGTGTGTTCTTCGGTGTGTGTGAGGAGTGTGTTCTTCTGCGTGTGTGAGGAGTGTGTTCTTCTGCGTGTGTGAGGAGTGTGTTCTTCTGCGTGTGTGAGGAGTGTGTTCTTCTGCGTGTGTGAGGAGTGTGTTCTTCTGCGTGTGTGAGGAGTGTGTTCTTCTGCGTGTGTGAGGAGTGTGTTCTTCTGCGTGTGTGAGGAGTGTGTTCTTCTGCGTGTGTGAGGAGTGTGTTCTTCTGCGTGTGTGAGGAGTGTGTTCTTCTGCGTGTGTGAGGAGTGTGTTCTTCTGCGTGTGTGAGGAGTGTGTTCTTCTGTGTGTGTGAGGAGTGTGTTCTTCTGCGTGTGTGAGGAGTGTGTTCTTCTGTGTGTGTAAGGAGTGTGTTCTTCTGTGTGTGTGAGGAGTGTGTTCTTCTGTGTGTGTGAGGAGTGTGTTCTTCTGTGTGTGTGAGGAGTGTGTTCTTCTGTGTGTGAGGAGTGTGTTCTTCTGTGTGTGAGGAGTGTGTTCTTCTGTGTGTGAGGAGTGTGTTCTTCTGCGTGTGTGAGGAGTGTGTTCTTCTGTGTGTGTGAGGAGTGTGTTCTTCTGAGTGTGTGAGGAGTGTGTTCTTCTGTGTGTGTGAGGAGTGTGTTCTTCTGTGTGTGTGAGGAGTGTGTTCTTCTGCGTGTGTGAGGAGTGTGTTCTTCTGAGTGTGTGAGGAGTGTGTTCTTCTGAGTGTGTGAGGAGTGTGTTCTTCTGTGTGTGTGAGGAGTGTGTTCTTCTGTGTGTGAGGAGTGTGTTCTTCTGTGTGTGTGAGGAGTGTGTTCTTCTGTGTGTGAGGAGTGTGTTCTTCTGCGTGTGAGGAGTGTGTTCTTCTGTGTGTGTGAGGAGTGTGTTCTTCTGCGTGTGTGAGGAGTGTGTTCTTCTGCGTGTGTGAGGAGTGTGTTCTTCTGTGTGTGTGAGGAGTGTGTTCTTCTGTGTGTGTGAGGAGTGTGTTCTTCTGAGTGTGTGAGGAGTGTGTTCTTCTGAGTGTGTGAGGAGTGTGTTCTTCTGAGTGTGTGAGGAGTGTGTTCTTCTGTGTGTGTGAGGAGTGTGTTCTTCTGTGTGTGAGGAGTGTGTTCTTCTGTGTGTGTGAGGAGTGTGTTCTTCTGTGTGTGAGGAGTGTGTTCTTCTGCGTGTGAGGAGTGTGTTCTTCTGTGTGTGAGGAGTGTGTTCTTCTGTGTGTGAGGAGTGTGTTCTTCTGTGTGTGTGAGGAGTGTGTTCTTCTGTGTGTGAGGAGTGTGTTCTTCTGTGTGTGTGAGGAGTGTGTTCTTCTGTGTGTGAGGAGTGTGTTCTTCTGTGTGTGTGAGGAGTGTGTTCTTCTGTGTGTGAGGAGTGTGTTCTTCTGTGTGTGTGAGGAGTGTGTTCTTCTGTGTGTGAGGAGTGTGTTCTTCTGTGTGTGAGGAGTGTGTTCTTCTGAGTGTGTGAGGAGTGTGTTCTTCTGTGTGTGTGAGGAGTGTGTTCTTCTGAGTGTGTGAGGAGTGTGTTCTTCTGAGTGTGTGAGGAGTGTGTTCTTCTGTGTGTGTGAGGAGTGTGTTCTTCTGCGTGTGTGAGGAGTGTGTTCTTCTGAGTGTGTGAGGAGTGTGTTCTTCTGTGTGTGTGAGGAGTGTGTTCTTCTGAGTGTGTGAGGAGTGTGTTCTTCTGAGTGTGTGAGGAGTGTGTTCTTCTGTGTGTGTGAGGAGTGTGTTCTTCTGTGTGTGTGAGGAGTGTGTTCTTCTGTGTGTGTGAGGAGTGTGTTCTTCTGAGTGTGTGAGGAGTGTGTTCTTCTGTGTGTGTGAGGAGTGTGTTCTTCTGTGTGTGTGAGGAGTGTGTTCTTCTGTGTGTGTGAGGAGTGTGTTCTTCTGCGTGTGTGAGGAGTGTGTTCTTCTGAGTGTGTGAGGAGTGTGTTCTTCTGTGTGTGTGAGGAGTGTGTTCTTCTGAGTGTGTGAGGAGTGTGTTCTTCTGTGTGTGTGAGGAGTGTGTTCTTCTGAGTGTGTGAGGAGTGTGTTCTTCTGTGTGTGTGAGGAGTGTGTTCTTCTGTGTGTGTGAGGAGTGTGTTCTTCTGAGTGTGTGAGGAGTGTGTTCTTCTGTGTGTGTGAGGAGTGTGTTCTTCTGAGTGTGTGAGGAGTGTGTTCTTCTGAGTGTGTGAGGAGTGTGTTCTTCTGAGTGTGTGAGGAGTGTGTTCTTCTGTGTGTGTGAGGAGTGTGTTCTTCTGTGTGTGTGAGGAGTGTGTTCTTCTGCGTGTGTGAGGAGTGTGTTCTTCTGAGTGTGTGAGGAGTGTGTTCTTCTGTGTGTGTGAGGAGTGTGTTCTTCTGAGTGTGTGAGGAGTGTGTTCTTCTGAGTGTGTGAGGAGTGTGTTCTTCTGTGTGTGTGAGGAGTGTGTTCTTCTGTGTGTGTGAGGAGTGTGTTCTTCTGTGTGTGTGAGGAGTGTGTTCTTCTGAGTGTGTGAGGAGTGTGTTCTTCTGTGTGTGTGAGGAGTGTGTTCTTCTGTGTGTGTGAGGAGTGTGTTCTTCTGCGTGTGTGAGGAGTGTGTTCTTCTGAGTGTGTGAGGAGTGTGTTCTTCTGTGTGTGTGAGGAGTGTGTTCTTCTGAGTGTGTGAGGAGTGTGTTCTTCTGTGTGTGTGAGGAGTGTGTTCTTCTGAGTGTGTGAGGAGTGTGTTCTTCTGTGTGTGTGAGGAGTGTGTTCTTCTGTGTGTGTGAGGAGTGTGTTCTTCTGAGTGTGTGAGGAGTGTGTTCTTCTGTGTGTGTGAGGAGTGTGTTCTTCTGAGTGTGTGAGGAGTGTGTTCTTCTGAGTGTGTGAGGAGTGTGTTCTTCTGAGTGTGTGAGGAGTGTGTTCTTCTGTGTGTGTGAGGAGTGTGTTCTTCTGTGTGTGTGAGGAGTGTGTTCTTCTGTGTGTGTGAGGAGTGTGTTCTTCTGAGTGTGTGAGGAGTGTGTTCTTCTGTGTGTGTGAGGAGTGTGTTCTTCTGCGTGTGTGAGGAGTGTGTTCTTCTGTGTGTGTGAGGAGTGTGTTCTTCTGTGTGTGTGAGGAGTGTGTTCTTCTGTGTGTGTGAGGAGTGTGTTCTTCTGTGTGTGAGAGGAGTGTGTTCTTCTGTGTGTGAGGAGTGTGTTCTTCTGAGTGTGTGAGGAGTGTGTTCTTCTGTGTGTGTGAGGAGTGTGTTCTTCTGTGTGTGTGAGGAGTGTGTTCTTCTGTGTGTGAGGAGTGTGTTCTTCTGAGTGTGTGAGGAGTGTGTTCTTCTGTGTGTGTGAGGAGTGTGTTCTTCTGTGTGTGTGAGGAGTGTGTTCTTCTGTGTGTGAGGAGTGTGTTCTTCTGTGTGTGAGGAGTGTGTTCTTCTGCGTGTGTGAGGAGTGTGTTCTTCTGCGTGTGTGAGGAGTGTGTTCTTCTGCGTGTGTGAGGAGTGTGTTCTTCTGTGTGTGTGAGGAGTGTGTTCTTCTCTGTGTGTGAGGAGTGTGTTCTTCTGCGTGTGTGAGGAGTGTGTTCTTCTGTGTGTGTGAGGAGTGTGTTCTTCTGTGTGTGTGAGGAGTGTGTTCTTCTCTGTGTGAGGAGTGTGTTCTTCTGCGTGTGTGAGGAGTGTATTTTTCTGTGTGTGTGAGGAGTGTGTTCTTCTGCGTGTGAGGAGTGTGTTCTTCTGAGTGTGTTCTTCTGTGTGTGTGAGGAGTGTGTTCTTCTGTGTGTGTGAGGAGTGTGTTTTTTTGTGTGTGTGAGGAGTGTGTTCTTCTGTGTGTGTGAGGAGTGTGTTTTTCTGTGTGTGTGAGGAGTGTGTTCTTCTGTGTGTGTGAGGAGTGTGTTCTTCTGTGTGTGTGAGGAGTGTGTTTTTCTGTGTGTGTGAGGAGTGTGTTCTTCTGTGTGTGAGGAGTGTGTTCTTCTGTGTGTGTGAGGAGTGTGTTCTTCTGTGTGTGTGAGGAGTGTGTTCTTCTGCGTGTGTGAGGAGTGTGTTCTTCTATGTGTGTGAGGAGTGTGTTCTTCTGAGTGTGTGAGGAGTGTGTTCTTCTGAGTGTGTGAGGAGTGTGTTCTTCTGTGTGTGTGAGGAGTGTGTTCTTCTGCGTGTGTGAGGAGTGTGTTCTTCTGAGTGTGTGAGGAGTGTGTTCTTCTGTGTGTGTGAGGAGTGTGTTCTTCTGAGTGTGTGAGGAGTGTGTTCTTCTGAGTGTGTGAGGAGTGCGTTCTTCTGTGTGTGTGAGGAGTGTGTTCTTCTGTGTGTGTGAGGAGTGTGTTCTTCTGTGTGTGTGAGGAGTGTGTTCTTCTGAGTGTGTGAGGAGTGTGTTCTTCTGCGTGTGTGAGGAGTGTGTTCTTCTGAGTGTGTGAGGAGTGTGTTCTTCTGTGTGTGTGAGGAGTGTGTTCTTCTGAGTGTGTGAGGAGTGTGTTCTTCTGTGTGTGTGAGGAGTGTGTTCTTCTGAGTGTGTGAGGAGTGTGTTCTTCTGTGTGTGTGAGGAGTGTGTTCTTCTGTGTGTGTGAGGAGTGTGTTCTTCTGAGTGTGTGAGGAGTGTGTTCTTCTGTGTGTGTGAGGAGTGTGTTCTTCTGAGTGTGTGAGGAGTGTGTTCTTCTGAGTGTGTGAGGAGTGTGTTCTTCTGAGTGTGTGAGGAGTGTGTTCTTCTGTGTGTGTGAGGAGTGTGTTCTTCTGTGTGTGTGAGGAGTGTGTTCTTCTGTGTGTGTGAGGAGTGTGTTCTTCTGAGTGTGTGAGGAGTGTGTTCTTCTGTGTGTGTGAGGAGTGTGTTCTTCTGCGTGTGTGAGGAGTGTGTTCTTCTGTGTGTGTGAGGAGTGTGTTCTTCTGTGTGTGTGAGGAGTGTGTTCTTCTGTGTGTGTGAGGAGTGTGTTCTTCTGTGTGTGTGAGGAGTGTGTTCTTCTGTGTGTGTGAGGAGTGTGTTCTTCTGTGTGTGTGAGGAGTGTGTTCTTCTGTGTGTGAGGAGTGTGTTCTTCTGAGTGTGTGAGGAGTGTGTTCTTCTGTGTGTGTGAGGAGTGTGTTCTTCTGTGTGTGTGAGGAGTGTGTTCTTCTGTGTGTGAGGAGTGTGTTCTTCTGTGTGTGAGGAGTGTGTTCTTCTGCGTGTGTGAGGAGTGTGTTCTTCTGCGTGTGTGAGGAGTGTGTTCTTCTGCGTGTGTGAGGAGTGTGTTCTTCTGTGTGTGTGAGGAGTGTGTTCTTCTCTGTGTGTGAGGAGTGTGTTCTTCTGCGTGTGTGAGGAGTGTGTTCTTCTGTGTGTGTGAGGAGTGTGTTCTTCTCTGTGTGAGGAGTGTGTTCTTCTGCGTGTGTGAGGAGTGTATTTTTCTGTGTGTGTGAGGAGTGTGTTCTTCTGCGTGTGTGAGGAGTGTGTTCTTCTGCGTGTGTGAGGAGTGTGTTCTTCTGAGTGTGTTCTTCTGTGTGTGTGAGGAGTGTGTTCTTCTGTGTGTGTGAGGAGTGTGTTTTTCTGTGTGTGTTCTTCTGTGTGTGTGAGGAGTGTGTTCTTCTGCGTGTGAGGAGTGTGTTCTTCTGAGTGTGTGAGGAGTGTGTTTTTCTGTGTGTGTGAGGAGTGTGTTCTTCTGTGTGTGTGAGGAGTGTGTTTTTCTGTGTGTGTGAGGAGTGTGTTCTTCTGTGTGTGTGAGGAGTGTGTTCTTCTGTGTGTGTGTGAGGAGTGTGTTTTTCTGTGTGTGTGAGGAGTGTGTTCTTCTGTGTGTGTGAGGAGTGTGTTCTTCTGTGTGTGAGGAGTGTGTTCTTCTGCGTGTGTGAGGAGTGTATTTTTCTGTGTGTGTGAGGAGTGTGTTCTTCTGCGTGTGTGAGGAGTGTGTTCTTCTGAGTGTGTGAGGAGTGTGTTCTTCTGTGTGTGTGAGGAGTGTGTTCTTCTGTGTGTGTGAGGAGTGTGTTTTTCTGCGTGTGTGAGGAGTGTGTTCTTCTGTGTGTGTGAGGAGTGTGTTCTTCTGCGTGTGTGAGGAGTGTGTTCTTCTGCGTGTGTGAGGAGTGTGTTCTTCTGCGTGTGTGAGGAGTGTGTTCTTCTGTGTGTGTGAGGAGTGTGTTCTTCTGTGTGTGTGAGGAGTGTGTTTTTCTGTGTGTGTTCTTCTGTGTGTGTGAGGAGTGTGTTCTTCTGTGTGTGTGAGGAGTGTGTTCTTCTGTGTGTGTGAGGAGTGTGTTTTTCTGTGTGTGTGAGGAGTGTGTTCTTCTGTGTGTGTGAGGAGTGTGTTTTTCTGTGTGTGTGAGGAGTGTGTTCTTCTGTGTGTGTGAGGAGTGTGTTCTTCTGTGTGTGTGAGGAGTGTGTTTTTCTGTGTGTGTGAGGAGTGTGTTCTTCTGTGTGTGAGGAGTGTGTTCTTCTGTGTGTGTGAGGAGTGTGTTCTTCTGTGTGTGTGAGGAGTGTGTTCTTCTGCGTGTGTGAGGAGTGTGTTCTTCTATGTGTGTGAGGAGTGTGTTCTTCTGTGTGTGAGGAGTGTGTTCTTCTGCGTGTGTGAGGAGTGTGTTCTTCTGCGTGTATGAGGAGTGTGTTCTTCTGTGTGTGTGAGGAGTGTGTTCTGTGTGTGTGAGGAGTGTGTTCTTCAGCGTGTGTGAGGAGTGTGTTCTTCTGTGTGTGTGAGGAGTGTGTTCTTCTGTGTGTGTGAGGAGTGTGTTTTTCTGTGTGTGTGAGGAGTGTGTTTTTCTGTGTGTGTGAGGAGTGTGTTCTTCTGTGTGTGAGGAGTGTGTTCTTCTGCGTGTGTGAGGAGTGTATTTTTCTGTGTGTGTGAGGAGTGTGTTCTTCTGCGTGTGTGAGGAGTGTGTTCTTCTGAGTGTGTTCTTCTGTGTGTGTGAGGAGTGTGTTCTTCTGTGTGTGTGAGGAGTGTGTTTTTCTGTGTGTGTTCTTCTGTGTGTGTGAGGAGTGTGTTCTTCTGTGTGTGTGAGGAGTGTGTTCTTCTGTGTGTGTGAGGAGTGTTTTTTCTGTGTGTGTGAGGAGTGTGTTCTTCTGTGTGTGTGAGGAGTGTGTTTTTCTGTGTGTGTGAGGAGTGTGTTCTTCTGTGTGTGTGAGGAGTGTGTTCTTCTGTGTGTGTGAGGAGTGTGTTTTTCTGTGTGTGTGAGGAGTGTGTTCTTCTGTGTGTGAGGAGTGTGTTCTTCTGTGTGTGTGAGGAGTGTGTTCTTCTGTGTGTGTGAGGAGTGTGTTCTTCTGCGTGTGTGAGGAGTGTGTTCTTCTATGTGTGTGAGGAGTGTGTTCTTCTGTGTGTGAGGAGTGTGTTCTTCTGCGTGTGTGAGGAGTGTGTTCTTCTGCGTGTATGAGGAGTGTGTTCTTCTGTGTGTGTGAGGAGTGTGTTCTGTGTGTGTGAGGAGTGTGTTCTTCAGCGTGTGTGAGGAGTGTGTTCTTCCGCGTGTGTGAGGAGTGTGTTCTTCTGCGTGTGTGAGGAGTGTGTTCTTCTGCGTGTGTGAGGAGTGTGTTCTTCTGTGTGTGTGAGGAGTGTGTTCTTCTGCGTGTGTGAGGAGTGTGTTCTTCTGTGTGTGTGAGGAGTGTGTTCTTCTGCGTGTGTGAGGAGTGTGTTCTTCTGCGTGTGTGAGGAGTGTGTTCTTCTGCGTGTGTGAGGAGTGTGTTCTTCTGTGTGTGTGAGGAGTGTGTTCTTCTGAGTGTGTGAGGAGTGTGTTCTTCTGTGTGTGTGAGGAGTGTGTTCTTCTGCGTGTGTGAGGAGTGTGTTCTTCTGTGTGTGTGAGGAGTGTGTTCTTCTGCGTGTGTGAGGAGTGTGTTCTTCTGTGTGTGTGAGGAGTGTGTTCTTCTGTGTGTGAGGAGTGTGTTCTTCTGCGTGTGTTCTTCTGTGTGTGTGAGGAGGAGTGTGTTCTTCTGTGTGTGTGAGGAGTGTGTTCTTCTGTGTGTGTGAGGAGTGTGTTCTTCTGTGTGTGTGAGGAGTGTGTTCTTCTGTGTGTGTGAGGAGTGTGTTCTTCTGTGTGTGAGGAGTGTGTTCTTCTGAGTGTGTTCTTCTGTGTGTGTGAGGAGTGTGTTCTTCTGCGTGTGTGAGGAGTGTGTTCTTCTGCGTGTGTGAGGAGTGTGTTCTTCTGCGTGTGTGAGGAGTGTGTTCTTCTGCGTGTGTGAGGAGTGTGTTCTTCTGCGTGTGTGAGGAGTGTGTTCTTCTGAGTGTGTGAGGAGTGTGTTCTTCTGAGTGTGTGAGGAGTGTGTTCTTCTGCGTGTGTGAGGAGTGTGTTCTTCTGAGTGTGTGAGGAGTGTGTTCTTCTGAGTGTGTGAGGAGTGTGTTCTTCTGTGTGTGTGAGGAGTGTGTTCTTCTGTGTGTGTGAGGAGTGTGTTCTTCTGCGTGTGTGAGGAGTGTGTTCTTCTGCGTGTGTGAGGAGTGTGTTCTTCTGAGTGTGTGAGTGTGTTCTTCTGTGTGTGTGAGGAGTGTGTTCTTCTGAGTGTGTGAGGAGTGTGTTCTTCTGCGTGTGTGAGGAGTGTGTTCTTCTGCGTGTGTGAGGAGTGTGTTCTTCTGAGTGTGTGAGTGTGTGCTTCTGTGTGTGAGGAGTGTGTTCTTCTGTGTGTGTGAGGAGTGTGTTCTTCTGTGTGTGAGGAGTGTGTTCTTCTGCGTGTGTGAGGAGTGTGTTCTTCTGCGTGTGTGAGGAGTGTGTTCTTCTGTGTGTGTGAGGAGTGTGTTCTTCTGTGTGTGTGAGTGTGTTTTTCTGTGTGTGTGAGGAGTGTGTTCTTCTGTGTGTGTGTGTGAGGAGTGTGTTCTTCTGTGTGTGTGTGTGTGTGAGGAGTGTGTTCTTCTGTGTGTGTGTGTGAGGAGTGTGTTCTTCTGCGTGTGTGAGGAGTGTGTTCTTCTGCGTGTGTGAGGAGTGTGTTCTTCTGCGTGTGTGAGGAGTGTGTTCTTCTGTGTGTGTGAGGAGTGTGTTCTTCTGCGTGTGTGAGGAGTGTGTTCTTCTGTGTGTGTGAGGAGTGTGTTTTTCTGTGTGTGTGAGGAGTGTGTTCTTCTGTGTGTGTGTGAGGAGTGTGTTCTTCTGTGTGTGTGTGTGAGGAGTGTGTTCTTCTGTGTGTGTGTGTTCTTCTGTGTGTGTGAGGAGTGTGTTCTTCTGTGTGTGTGTGAGGAGTGTGTTCTTCTGTGTGTGTGTGTGTGAGGAGTGTGTTCTTCTGCGTGTGTGTTAAATATGTAAATATTTATGACACACATGACTCTGCTCCTGCGGTGATTGAGTGTATGCACAAGAATAAACAGGGACGTCAGCAAAAGAACATTTAATCCTCAGTTCATACATTATCAGATTCCCACGTACAGTTGAGACACATCCTCTACACAGCTCGTTTTCTACAAGTTTTGTCCATCTGCAAATATAAGTTAGTACTGTACATCACTTGCCAATTATTGGCATGAACTGATCTCTGGGAAACCTCTTGTAAACATCGGCCGCTTCAAGTTACATCCGTACAGTCGACATGTGCTGGCAGCAGAAGGAGAAGAAAGACAGTTTTCAGAATAAACCCTTGTGTTGTGCACATGGTTAGAATAAGGCTTCTCGTAGTCGGCGGATGTGCAGATCTCTTCAGATGTCAACATGGACACACACACTGAAGAATGCTCTGGAAGGAAATGTGCAATTAAGCGTAATATAATATCTCTTAGCCTATAATATCTGCCTTAAGCCCTTTGACATCAAGGTTTTAAGGTGCGAACTTCTACAATATTGTAGTATTATTATTAATATTGCTTCTCTCCTCCCATAACCCTCTCCATCATTAGAGAAGTGCTGTGTTTGAAACAATCAAAGGTCAAAGATGACGGTGTGAAATCACATCATTTGGTGAATATTAGGGTAAGCTGTGATTAGAGCGACTCTTTCTCACTTAAACGGTCCACAATTAACTGTGACTGATCATAACATTTAATGTCATCATCAATCTTTTATCCTCTAACAATAATCATGACTTCATTTCCTGGTCTGGGTTCATTATAAATGAACATCTACTTATGATTCTCGTTTCAAAGGACATAACGCCAACAGAAGCCAGTCTAGCAGCAACTAAACAAGTATGTACTTCCTGTCTGTAATTAAAACTTTACATGTATGGCTCATTAACATGTGACCCAGGCACATTTCCCTGACATGGCCATGGCGATAAGACTGACTAGAAAGAGTTAAAACACAAATCCTGACAGAGGACCGAGTCATGAGTGTGAGAACTGCAGCTTCTAGACCAATTAAAAGCGAGGGTCGATCTTCCCCAAAACATCCACGTGTGGACGCTGCGCCCTCGAGTTCTCGGCTGGCCTGAAACTGACAGGATGGACAACGGGGAGATATCTGAAGTTAAAAGGATTGAAGTGGTCAGGATATCTGCATAGATGACTCCGAGCAGCAGAGAAACCCTCACATGTACTAACGCTTCCTCTTCAACACAGTGACGGTCAAACTGATTCTGTCCTGGGACATTTAAAAAGCGTGGAGTTGGATTTGACTCATTGGTGAGTGAGTGATACGGCTGCAGAAGTCCTGGGGTCTTTTTTAGCTTGATTCTTCTCCAGATCATGTGACCTGCACCTCACAGAGGTAGATTAATGATCCCCGTTGCTGACGAGCACCTCAGGGCCAGCTGTGGTGGTGGGGATACGGGGCATCTTCTTGAGCGGGCTGGGGATGTGCTGAGAACCACAGAAAAACACAATCAGCCAAACTCAAAACACTTCGAATTGATTTACTACACACAAAGAAAGACTAGAGCGTTGGTTTGGGAACTGGTTGTTTTCTCCAGTAGTTGGGTTTGTTTAGGCATATATGAACAGGGCAATCGCTCTCAGGCCCGTTTACACCTGCTATTAACCCTCTGGTGCTCTTAGAAAAATAGTCTGTTTTTTTTTTTCATCGGAAATATATGAAACTTAATAGCCGAATTTCATCTAGTGGAAACTATTGGTACTGCGGCCAAACTAAATCACACTGAAAGCTAATTTTTGGAAATATCAGGCTCAAATTTTCAATGATGTATGATGTATGATTTTCTCACAGTTTTAGAATAAAACATGTTTTTGAAAGAATATATTTCATATAAAATATTCATTTTTTATAACAATAAACGTAAAATTCTGTAACTTTCAAATCCACTTTTTAAAACTTTTTCTTCACTTCAGCAATAATCTTCCAAGTGAACAGTCCTAAACCGGTCTAATGTGAATAAATGGATTATAAATACAGCGTAAATATAATTTAGCAACATAAAATCCCCTAGAAATACAAAATGTTACATAAAAAACATTATCGAACTAAAATATAGTAAATTCTGTCATTTTTGACGACACGCGAAGAGCAGCAGATGTGTGTTGTGGTCAATAATCTGGATGTGTGTGTACAGTAAACACGACATCACGTGCTCCACACATACCCTAATGCACAGGTAAATGGGCTTTACTTTAAGCGTTGTGGGAAAATTCGGTTCACGTATCTACCCCGAAGTGATAAAATAAAATTCTGTATCAATTTATAGGCAAGACAAGTAGTTTAGGCTTGGTTTGTAGATAATTACAAACATGCGCACATATATTCAAATGCACATAACTATAGAATTAATTCTTGATGCGCACGTGAGCGCCATCAGTGTTTCCCACAGGTTCAGTTTAAAGTCTGTGTAGAGAGAACGGTGTCGTCTTAGCGGCCCCTAATTTAATAACTAATGATCGTTGCGACGGAAGTGAATCAATTAAAACTAACTTTAGCTGGAAAATATCTTTATTCAAGAACCGCTATAAAGACAAACAATCTGTAACTTAAATGATAAGTTTATCTCTGTAAAGCCGCTTTGAAACAATCTACATTGTTAGAAGCGCTATATAAATGAAGATGGCTTGACTGCTAGCTGGACATGTGTAGCCGGTGCAGAGGTCAGGGTGTACCTCAGCCGCAGTGAGCAGTGCTGCCTCCAGAGGCCTGTGGTCGTCCATCGAGCGCCTGGCGTACTGTCTGCGGTGCTTCTCGTCCACACGGGTCAGGTACCATGTCCCCGGGGACAGATCCTCTACAGAGCCTTGAGGGATGTAGTTTGCTGTGGGAATATGAGAAACATCACATGGTCAAACGGATCCGACAGATTTTCATGAATGCGAGAAGAGAACGCAAACGCTGGATCACCTAAATGGTGTGTTTCTTCTCTGAGCTTCATGTTCTCGGCAAAAACCCCCGGTGAAACCTTCCTTCTGGAGTCCAGTCTGGCCGGCAAGTCACACAGGCTGGAGACCATCTTATCCAGAGCAGAGCCTTGACGTGAAGAAGTACTTTAGCACCACGGACTGTCATCAAGCCTGAGCTAGCAGTGGCTGGGCGATACGACTGACAGAAACTTCAGGAAGATCTGTTCATTATAAATGCGTTTAGCGGGTGCTTGTGTCCACACTGGCTGTCTACACTGAACATTATTAAACACAATATTGGACATATATCCACTGTAGACAGCATCAGTGATTGTAATGGGTTCTACAGAAAGTAGAATAATCACAGAAAACATTTGTGAAAAAGTAGCGTTTCAATCCCATGCGGTCAAGAGAACAAAATAGTCCCTTGCGGTGCGATGAAACTGCTCTGCTGGCTGTCCAATCACATTATGTGCATGTCTTCCTATTCAGATTAAGTTTTTTGTTGTTTTTTAAGAAGCTGCAATTTTTTTTTTGCAATGATGCCAGATTTACTTGCTGTCTTCTGGTTACTATTTGGTTAGTTCCAAATAAAGGCGGAGTACTCTTCATTTAATTCACTATATCAAAAAATAGGCTTGACTATATTGTTATGGATTATATAATAATTAGGGCTGTCAATCGATTAAAAAAATGTAATCGCATGATTGTCACGAGTTAACTCGCAATTAATCGCACATTTTTAATTTGTTCTAAATGTACCTTAAATTAATACTTTTCAAGTTTGTAATACTCTAATCATTATGGGCATGGATAAATATGGATGTTTATGCAAATGTATGTTTATTATTGAAACCATAGTCAATAATAATAATACAATCTATCTTAAACATTTTTGGGTTGAAATTCCACATAAAAGTGACACAAAATGTGTTGCACCATGACTGTGAGCGTGGTCGTACCGCCCACCCTAGTTTAGGGGAATGACACTCTAATAGAGACCGCTTCTGTGTGTGTGTGTGGTGTGTGTGTACCAGGTGTGGCGTCTTGTGTGACTCTGATGGAGTAGAGTGTGGCAGCAAAGCCTGAGCCGTAAGAAAACACACCGATCCTCTGTCCTGCCAGCTGCTGCGGTGTGTGTCTGTAGGAGATTCACAACATGATAAGAATCACGTCTACCGTGGCTTTGAGTATGACCGTGAATGCTGTGTGAAGAGAAGCCGTGACACTCACTGTGCGAGCACTGAAGCCAAGCAGCCGTACACTGACGGCGTGTACATGTTGCCGTTCTGGTTGGATATGAGGAGAGACGCTTTGGTCTTATTCTCAAACAGTTCTGAACTGGCTTTCATAAAGGCCTTCTCCACATCTCTGTCAAAATAAGTGTCCTCAATCTTCACGTCTCTGCAAAAATAAATATTTAAGGTTTATTTAAGGCGAGACACTACAGGTGAATAGGGTAACATTTCTAACTAGCAGATATCACCATGACACTTTCCCAGTTGATTACCTACATCAAGATGAGAAAAAATGTATTACAAGTTTTCTATAATTTAATGTTTAAATATGCAAATTAGGCAATATCTAAGTGTATATGTGTGAATTTGCATATATTAAAAAAAACGAAATCTGAGTATTGGATAAAGCCAGGTTTAAAAATTATTTTTTCATTGTGTTCACATATTAGAAGGGAAAAATTACAGAGGGATTTATGGATATCTACTTTTGTTATCCTGTAAATCACAATATACTGTCAATAGCCTTAAAAAAAAGATTTTCGCCATGTTTTTTGGAATAAAATGTTATATAAATCAGGCTTAGGAATAATATATTTACAAATCCCTCTGTAAATGTCTTCATAATATAACTAGGTACAAGACTGGAAGGTTTGGTGTGTATCGGTGCGACTGAAGTGGAGATCTCGGACTTGGAGAATGAGAGAAAAGTCATTTTGAGAAAACGGGCTTTAAAGATTTATCATCAGCCAATGAGATTGCGCATTCAGCCCTTTTACTTTCACGATTGGTTGCTGATAAAAAGGAAATGACCATATTTGGATCCGACAGCATTGTACAGGAGAGAGAGAGAGCGGTGTGTGTGATGACGGTGCAGACAGAGATCGCGGAGCAGAGGATGATTTACAACGCCAACTTTTTATGAATTTATGAGAAATCTACAGACGCAAACAGACAAAGTTAGTAAAATAAAGACCTAAATGTGTATTTCAGACTTTTTTTCACCACAAGACTGAAAGAAGACATGTTATTGAAGACAAATAGCACAAAATCTCAAAATTGACCAGTGAAAAAATAAATAAAACGATGTGTCTCGCCTTAAAAAAACCCCCCAGCTTATGGGTTTGGAACAACAAAACAGAATTTTTCATTGTGGTGAACTTTTTCTTTAAATATAAATATATTGTGATTCATTCATTAACGTTAAATGCGTGCACTTCTCAGTGTGACGCTCATGCGGTGCGGCTCTGTAACGCTCAATGGTCAGCTGAAGGAGTCTGTTAACCTGAAAGCTTCCAGTCCGCTGAAGGGCCCGCTCTCCGTGTTTGGACTGGGATGACACATGAAATCGTGAGCATTAGGCGAGCCAAAGACTTCTGCACCAGTTTGCAGTAAGGAAGTGGAAGACCATGAAGCCAAAGTCTTCGAGACTACAGCGCCTCTCAACGCCCTCTGAAACACAGCAGAAGCCCTCATCAAGACATGAGCAACCAGTCAACATGTGTCGTTCTCTGTTGAGATGTGCATTACAGATCCTGGAGACAAGATGAAACCTAGATGTCACTGTGTTCCTCGCAGAGATATCATATAGTTTCAGAAGATCTGGACCAACGGGCATGAGTCGTATTTAGTGGAGAGGAGGGACTGAAAGTTTAGCCAGGGAGAATTGAATAAGGACATTTTGGCCGATAATGTGAACACAAATCTTGACACTTGCAATCATCAATGTTTATAACACAGCATATAATGCACGAGAGGAGGAAATATGAGAACACAACGGGACTCTTAACTAAGACTTAGGTGCCTTTAACTAATATGTACTTTGTATATGTGTGAACTGTGGTGCCATTTGATATGTATCAAATGGCCTTTTAACTTTCATGATTTTAAATGTAAACTTTGTGGTGTTTTATTGCCATTTTATTGTTTTTCTGTGACACTTTGGGACTGTTTTTTAAACCCCCTGTTACTGTAGCACTGTGAGATTTCATGGAAATGTAAAGTGCATCATAAATAAAATGTATTATTATTATTACTTGTATGCATCATGAATAATTGTTTGGTAATGTACTTATTGCGCTGATGTTGTATTGTAAAACTCTTGTGCTGCTATGAGGAGGATACGGTGAGGCTAGGACAGGTTTAGTGGTGTGAGTCGGTTTATTTATTTTTTATATTTAAGTTTTTATTGGAAAGGGATACAATTCACCTGTTTACATTTCTCACTTTTACCAGTTTACATAATTGTTAAACTGGAGTCGGTTTAAAGGGGACATTAAGTTCCTGTGACGTCAGACGCTGTGCTTTTGCAATATGACGGCGCTCTTGCTCCAAAAGCATATAACAAAACATCCCTTTTTCTTTAAGATGGTTACATTAATAGTGTTTGTTATATACATCTTTTAATTAAGTGGAAATCTAAATAATGTGAAGTTGACTGACTGCTTCATTTCCACTTTAAGGGGGGGGGGGGGGGGGGGGGGGGGGGTTAAGGGGTTAGGGAACATGCATGCAAATGTAAGTACATAGTAGTCAAAGACACTTAACTGGATTTTTTATGATAATTTTTGCTATCTGGCAGCCCTCGATTTACTTCACAAAATGGCAGAATACAAATAAATACATGAAAATAAACAAATAAAAGCGTTTGTTTGAGGATATGTGGACATGTTAGCCGACCTCTCTGCCACTGGGCGTGGATCTTGCTCCTGAAGACGGAGTAGCATCGGTCTAAAGCGCTGAGGTAACACTGGATGGAGAGCTTGCCGTCCACCACGGGATACTCAGACACCATATCTGGCTTATAAAAATCATACGCATGCTGCATATGTGTCCCACGCAGACCTGTGAAAACATGCGATTACATCACTTACTTCAGGAAATAAAGCATACAGAGCATTACATGTAGAACTGCAGATTCCTGCATGGATGTAGTGCGGACTTTACCCTCGGCCACGGGTTAGTTAGAGCTGTGTGTATGTGTGTGTGAAAGGTCATGACAGCTGATGTTGTGTAGGCCTCATACCTCTCTCAAAGGCCAGAGGGGCGTTGGGTCCCACCAGCATGGCCACGGCTCCGGCGCCCCCTGTAGGCCTGGCGCTGCCCGTGGAGTAAACCGCAATATCACCAGCGACCACCACAGCGTAGCGCCCCTGCACCAGCAGAACCAGTCCGTTAGCCAATGCTCAAGACACACAACTCAAAATACAGCTTTTTATAATGAAT
This sequence comes from Phoxinus dragarum, assembly GCA_033366665.1. NCBI lineage: Eukaryota > Metazoa > Chordata > Actinopteri > Cypriniformes > Leuciscidae > Phoxinus > Phoxinus dragarum. The sequence goes on along the minus strand of JARPMJ010000413.1, from coordinate 88,740 downwards.
GTGGAAACATCTCACCCTACAATAAGAGCTGACATTAAAACTAACCCAAATAAAGCATTCTGCACAGAAGGTAATGATGCATGTTTTAGGGCTGTTGTGATTTTATGCATTGCGACATTATTCTCTAATAATTAAAGGAGAACTCCGGTCAATTTTAACATTGAGCTCAATTTTTAGTAAATTTGGAGTGCTGTCAATACAGAGAACAACGACAAAAATCGGTGTTGCCTACACTGTTTTATCCTATTTTTAAAATTTACACCCTATTGACTTCAATGGGGCAAGTTTTAAACTTAACCAGTTCTTAGTCTTATCATCCTTGATGTGTCATTACAAGTGCCCAGCCATGTTGAGTGATTCTTTTAGAGTTAACACGGGTTAATCTGACTGCAGTAGATGTGAAAGATATGAATAAAAAATGATGTTATATCAGCCAGCGCAAATACCTGTATTTAGTTCCTGTTTTCGGTAGAAGTCCAAAGTAGTCGATTGTCGAGTTCACGCGCATAGGTTTAGTTGCTATGATCACGGGCGTGAACTCGACAATCGACTACTTTGGACTTCTACCGAAAACAGGAACTAAATACAGGTATTTGCGCTGGCTGATATAACATCATTTTTATTCATATCTTTCACATCTCCTGCAGTCAGATTCACTGTGTTCACTCTGAAGGAATCACTCAGCATGGCTGGCCACTTGTAATGACACGTTAAGAGGATAAAAGCAGGTTTAAAACTTGCCCCATTCAAGTCAATAGGATGCAAATTTTAAAAATAGGATAAAACAGTGTAGGCAACACCGATTTTTGTTGTTGTTCTCTGTATTGACAGCACTCCAAATTTACTAAAAATTGAGCTCAATGTTAAAATTGACCGGAGTTCTCCTTTAAGCGCATTTCCCACCCTAAATTCTGTTTTTTATTTTTTTTTTACTTTGAATATGTAATTCCCATTATTTTTAATGCTGATTCTCAATACTGTGATAAAAAAGTTGTATCTTTTAAATTTAAAGGCATTATATATATATATATATAGTAGTCAACATTTGAAGTGGATCACAACCTTTCATCAAAGTTATACATGGATTTGTGAACGATACCCGTTCTTGTCTTAGGACAACTTTGAAGAGATTTTTTTAATCCACTTCAAATGTTGACTACGGTGTATATAAATATAAACATTAATGTAGTATAACCGCATGCTGCTAGGAACACCAAAGTTAATTCCCAGGGAATGCAGGGACTGATAAAGGTCTACCTTGGATGCAATGCAAGGAAAAAATGTGTGCCAAATGCAACAAAAATCATTTTAAATTAGTCTTTTTTTTTAACAGTAATTACATGCTTAACTGTCCTAAAAAAGTGTTAAAATGCAAAAATCACACTACCCTATTTTTCTTTAACTATAAATATTTGTCTTTAGATGTTGTGGTGAGACGTGAGCTCTACGGTCCACAGTCACATGTGTAGTGTGTGAGGGAGCAGCGCACTGTTCCAGGAGTGTGTGTGTGTGTGTGTGTGTGTGTGTGTGTGTGTGTGTGAGAGCAGCGCACCGCCCCAGGAGCTGGACTCCACCCAGTTTTGTGTATGTGTGTTTGTGTGTGTGTGTGTGGTGTGTGTGTGTGAGAGAGAGAGCAGCGCACCGTACCAGGAGCAGGACTCCACCCAGTTTTGTGTGTGTGTGTGTGTGTGTGTGAGAGCAGCACACGTCCCAGGAGCTGGACTCCACCCAGTTGTGTGTGTGTGTGTGTGTGTGTGTGTGTGTGTGTGTGTGAGAGAGAGAGAGCAGCGCACCGTACCAGGAGCAGGACTCCACCCAGTTTTGTGTGTGTGTGTGTGTGTGTGTGAGAGCAGCACACGTCCCAGGAGCTGGACTCCACCCAGTTGTGTGTGTGTGTGTGTGTGTGTGTGTGTGTGTGTGAGAGAGAGAGAGCAGCGCACCGTCCCAGGAGCTGGACTCCACCCCAGTTGTGTGTGTGTGTGTGTGTGTGTGAGAGAGAGCAGCGCACCGTCCCAGGAGCTGGACTCCACCCAGTTGTGTGTGTGTGTGTGTGTGTGTGAGAGAGAGCAGCGCACCGTCCCAGGAGCTGGACTCCACCCAGTTGTGTGTGTGTGTGTGTGTGTGTGTGAGAGAGAGCAGCGCACCGTCCCAGGAGCTGGACTCCACCCAGTTGTGTGTGTGTGTGTGTGTGAGAGCAGCGCACCGTCCCAGGAGCTGGACTCCACCCAGTTGTGTGTGTGTGTGTGTGTGTGTGTGAGAGAGAGCAGCGCACCGTCCCAGGAGCTGGACTCCACCCAGTTGTGTGTGTGTGTGTGTGTGTGTGAGAGAGAGCAGCGCACCGTCCCAGGAGCTGGACTCCACCCAGTTGTGTGTGTGTGTGTGTGTGTGTGAGAGAGAGCAGCGCACCGTCCCAGGAGCTGGACTCCACCCAGTTGTGTGTGTGTGTGTGTGTGTGTGTGTGTGTGAGAGAGAGCAGCGCACCGTCCCAGGAGCTGGACTCCACCCAGTTGTGTGTGTGTGTGTGTGTGTGTGTGTGTGTGTGTGTGTGTGTGTGTGTGTGTGTGTGAGAGCAGCGCACCGTCCCAGGAGCTGGACTCGACCCAGTTGACGGCGTTGAAGAGCGCGGCGGTTCCCCCGTAGCAGGCGTTGGTGGTGTCCACTCCCTCCACGTCCGTGTTGCCCGACTCCTCGAACAGCTGCATCAGGACCGTCTTGGTGGACTTGGACTTGTCGATGATGGTTTCGGTGCCCACCTCGAGCCGGCCCACGCTGTCGTAGGACAGGCCGCTCCGCTCCATCAGCCGCTGCACCACCGTCAGGCACAGGGAGCTGATGTCCTCGCGGTCCGAGCAGAAGCCCATGCGGGCCTGTCCCAGCCCCACGGTGTACTTCCCCGAGCCCACGCCGTCGTACTCCTCCAGCTCGGCCTGCTCCACGAACTGGGACGGCACGTACACCTCCAGCGCTATGATGCCCACATCTTTAGGCCACGCCGCCTCACTAACCGCAGGGAGAGATCCAGGCATTCTGAGCGGACTGAGACAGAAGAGTGCAGGACGCTGTTATTCAGCACACACTCTCATAAAGCAGGTTTACACCAGCAGATGTGTGTCCCGTCACACACAATACTGATGTCTAGAGAACAGATCACAGATATAATGCAGAGGAACATATTCATAATGTTTTGTAGGATGTCTCTTATGCTCAGAAGCGCTGCATTTATTTGATCAGAAATATTATTACAATTTAAAATCGCTGTTTTCTATGTGAATATATAGTAAAGTGTAATTTATTCCTGTGATCAAAGCTGAATCTTCAGCATCATTACTCCAGTCTTCAGTGTCACATGATCCTTCAGAAATCACTCTAATATGATGATTTGATGCTCGAGAAACATTTATGATTATTATACAATGTTGAAAACAGTTGTGCAGATTTATATTTTTGTGGAATACTTGATAGCATTCATTTTAAACATTATTTTGTAATAATGTAAATGTCTTTACTGTCACTTTTGATAAATTGTAATGTGTCCTTACAGAATAAAAGTATATATTTTTTCTAATATGTTTCTCGAGCATCAAATAATCATATTATAATGATTTCTGAAGGATCATGTGACTCTAAAGACTGGAGTAGTGATTTGATCACATGAATAATAAATTACATTTTACTATATCACATAGAAAACAATTTCATTATTTCATGCAAAATCATTATTTTAATATTAATTTCACAATATTACTGTTTTTATTGCTTGCCTTGCAGAGCAGAAGAGACTTTCAAAAACATTTAAATAATTCCAAATTATTTTTGACCGGGAGGGTATTCATAAATACTATGAGACGGCCAAGTGGCAAGTCCTTTGAAAACTGAAAACACACACATATATGAGCAACATCCCGAGGAGAGGGACATTATAGAGAGAGGCACATGGCAAAGCCTGTGAGCGCTGGAGCTCTGCTCTCCTCTAACGAGATTAACCCTTTAACTGAGTAAAGGACATTACCTTTAACCCACATAGATATGGCTCTGGAGCAAGTTGTCCTGTTCCATGTCAAGTAAACACACTTGACCAGTCAATGTGAAGAAAAGAGAAAACCCCCTAGTAAACACTATTGGTATTGATATATTTTACGCACAGGGCACGTGCATAACGTTACAAGAGTTCATCGGAAATAAACAGAAGTAAATGCATTTTGGCATCACGTGATCTTGTCTCGTAGGGTTAAACCCATACACTTAGGGTTAAAAAAACTATATATAATTATATATGGTTAAAAAAAAAGCTAACTTGTCATGTTTTTTTTTAACTAGTTGACTTTAGTCAATATGAATTAGCCTACACCATTACAGATTGTTGTTCTGGTTTGATTTGGATGATATAATCATTCCTCTGTAAAAATCTTAGCCTCTTAATAATTTTACTGATTCATTAAGTAAATAACGCGCTATAAATCAAGCGTTCTGGTTTGTCGTGTCGTTAACAGTGATGTGGAAACGCTTCACTCCCCACTAACGCTTCTCTTAGCAATAATTCATTTTAATAAGTAACTAATAAACGCAAATATACATTTACATTAAGCATATACATTCCACAACCAGTAGTTATGATTCTGGAAGGGGTCCTAGGCGATGACCCCACCTAACGTTACATGATGTGTCACTAGCAGACCGCGAACACCTCCTCCATCACTGCGACATAACACCACTTCTTTCACACACAGGATAGTTCTTCTTACCTTACAATCATATATCAGTTTCTCTAGCTAGTCTGCTGTCTGGCGAGCTCAGAGCCGTCCGCGGGGAGATATCATAAGGTCAGATGTGTGAGGAGTGTGTGTGGTCGAGCAGTGTTTGTCGACGGACCGTCTTCCGCTGACGGAGGAGCGCGCTCAACTCACGCGCGTCCACTGCGCACTACACAGTGCGCACATCCAGTGTGTACTACGCAAGAATTTCCTACTTTTTTTAAATTCTAATATTCGGGACGCGTGAATACGAACATGTAATGAATGCCTAACACTTTTATAACCAATTTTTTTTGTTTTGTTTTTGTAAACACCAAATAAACTTTAAATGTATATTGACCCTATACTTAAATGTATAAATTAGCGAGAGGAATTTAAAAAATATATATTCAATTTACATCGTTCTCTGCTATTTTCAGGGTGATTGAGACACTTTCCCCCAGTAATTTTTAATGGCAAAAGTGTCCCCATATTTTAACATTATAGTCACTAGTATTCTGATAGTAAACGAGATCGGAGGATCAACAGATTTCAGCTTCACAAGGAAAACAATTTATCTGTAAACTAATACAAAATCGCTCAATTAAATTTAATTCAGAAAGTTGGTCATGGGGATTTTATTAGTGTTGCGCCGATATTTTATTTAACTTTCTTTTTTTATTATGTATTTTAGAATAATTATTAATCTTTAATAAAAGTAAAATAAATAAATAAATGAGCTTTTCAAGTGCATGATGAACTATCGAGAGAAAGTCATTCATTCATCAGTCATTTAGAAGTTAATGTAGTGTAGCCAGAGACTTTATAAAATAGGCTATAACATTAATAAACTTTAGCTCAGAATTAAGCACATTATTGTTGTTGAAAACAGTTTAAGACTGGACTTACCTTTATAACAGAGTTCAGATCCTAAGAGAGCTTGTCATTGAGTGAAACGGCCGTTGAAGAAGGTATTAAAGACATACTATTTATACACGGCGAGCGGACGATACCTGTGCAGCGCGCGCGTCTGCTTCTGGAGCGCTTCGCACACGGCCAATCAAAACACAGAACGCGTTCTGAAGGTCCTCATCTTCCCGCCCCTTCACGCTCTCAGCCAATGAGCGCTTCAGAAAGGAGGGTCGCTAGACGAGGTGCGCATAGTGGTTCAATGGTGTGAGTGGATGACGGTGTATGGTGAGAGAGCCGCAGCCAATCAGAGCGCACGACTGATTCTGCTCGCCAGTTCTGCGCGAATCGGCAGGGAAGCATAATATCGTTTCCATGACTACAAGAGGTTGAACGATGAAACACATCATATCGGAGGATCATCACATCTCAGGTCAAGTGTTCACTGAATGAAATGGCATTTAGGGTAATCCTCGGAGTGAACATATTCAGAAAAGCATTTGAAAATACTTGAAACTATAACAACATCTGTAGTCTGTACCTTCCTCCTCCTTACCAGTTAAGATTATTAAGATGACATAACGTTATGTTACATACAGACATTGTTATAGTTTCACGTATTTTAAAAATTCAGATCCTAGCTTACAAGTTATAGAAATGGGAGAGATTGATTGACCAACAGAAACGAAATCAATAAGGATAAATAAACCCTCAAGACATTTTAAAAGGGTCTAGTTAGTATATAATAGTTATGTTGTATATAATGTATATACTGATACATTATATATGTTGTATATAAGTATATAATGATTAAATTTAATCATTTAATCATTTAAATGGTCAAACCTGTTTGACCAGAAAATAATCTTGAACTAAAAATGTATGTTAAAAATAAACTAAAAATACAGAAATTATATATATATAATATATATATATATAACAAACCATAAATATAGTTTAATCTTTGTTAGTAACAATATGATTTGAATTACATTAAATATAAATACATATATATTAGTAAAAGAGGTTTGGATGACAAAAATGTTTTGGGAATTTAAAACAATTGGGAATGAATTACATTTAAATATGAAATTACATGAATTTGTGCATTTAAAAAAGAAATAGGAAGAATAAATAAATGATGAATAATTTATTTTGTGAATGTAATCGTAATCAATAAGTAAAAAAAAAAAAAAAGGTATTTTAAAATGTAATATAATAGATTTTGGATATAGAGAGTCAATTTTGGAATCTGATTATGTAATCCAGATTACATATAATCATCTTTTGTATAGTATTTTAGGTGTATAGTATTTACTGGTTTACCATAGCTACACTAGGAAGTTACAGAGATGAAAGTATAGCATGTTAAGACAACCATATTTCTTACAGATGTAATTGAAACCATAGTTCGATTGAACCGCATGTAATCGGCACATCCAGCGCTGCTCTACTATTGACTGAGAATAAAAGGACCAAATATACACCAAAAAACACAAATCAAACTGATTTTCCTATACGTTTTATTTGCTATAAAGACCAAAATAGGTAGATTTCATTATAAAATGCTTCAAATGGGGTAAAAACCTAATAATTAAAACATTTTTGACAAAAGCTACACAGGATTAAAAGATACAGCTTTAGCCAATTTTCATTTTCTTTTGCTGAACCCAGAGATTTATTTGCACAATAAAAGGTGCTAATATAAGTTAGCCCTTAAGCCCTGGAGATCTTTGAGGGAAAAAAACAAAACAAAGATTCAGAGATATAAAATTATAATAAAAGAATATATATTTTTATATATATATATAATTATTTATATATATTGAGAAAGTGAACTTTGGTAGAAGAAAACTCTAGAGGACACCTGAGGTAGAAAAGACTGGAATAAAACAGCAATAGACAATCTTCACATAAAAAGTACCACCAAGTGACGAGAAACAGCATCAGTTCATACGGGCCGTTCAGCCCAGAACAACAAGCCCAAGAAATAACCGAACGCAGTGAGAACTGACAGAAGATGAGGAGAACTCAAGTAATACTGATTAGATTTGATCAAGCCGACTGAGACAGACACCTTTCCAGTATATAAAAAGACAGAGTGCATAACTTTAAAGCTTTCATAAAGGCATAGGAAAAAAAAGAAGAAAAAAAAAACACACACATTGCAGGAACAAAATACGCATTTATGATGAGAAGTGTGGCTTTAAAAATGCAGGAGTCAAGTAAAATACATTTAGCTACCAAAATTCATATTTACATCTTAACTCTTCAAGCTTGATCAGCTTGTTTTCCACATAAAGCAGTAGATCTTGCATTAAATAACATTACTTTTAAAAAATAGTTTTGAAATTGTCACGTTTACAATTCGAAGTCCAAATAAGGTCATTAATGTTCTTTTAAAAATGGTTTTTTAAAAATGGAAGAAAACCTAAAGAGCAACAACGCTTGAAGAGCTACAGTTCAGACACGGACACGTTTCAGAACATGCATAATGTTAATGGTATTTGGGGGAAAAAACAGTGTTTTACGACGAGCACTAAAGTCGTTCGCTAAATATGATCCCTCCACCGAAATGTTCAACGCTTGTAATGGAGGAAATATTCAGTTACGCAAGCTTTAGGAAGCTTAATCGTTCACTAAACGTCTTGGATTTCCGTGAACGTGAACAGAACAGCACCAATAACATGGCTGAGTAAATAACAGCTGAAAAGGAAATGAAATTTTAACTGAATCATGATGAGTCGACACCCAAAAATAAAGAAATTAGAAGTCAAATCACGACATATAAACTGAAACCGAGCTGGAGATCCAGTGAGACTCTTGAACAAGATTTACAGACGCACATCAGTCTAAAATTGGGCGATAGCTTTGAAAAGGATCCCAATTAACACCCATTAAGCTATAAAACCAGACATTTATACAACATGATCTCCGTTTAGAAATGAAAAGTTAACCATACCGGCATCATAAGCATTCACATTCAGCGGTGCGCTAGCTCAACTAGCAGAGATTTGTCTTTCACCAAAACACCCGAGGCCTGACATGAGGATCCGTCTGAAGTCTAATGTGTTAAACGTGAACTAAAGAGGAGCTGGACTCCAGAAGCTAAATGCACTGAGCAGAGATCGAAACTTAAAAACAGAAATGGCGCTTTTACACGGACACTCATCATGTGTTGCGGATCCACATGCAGGCGCTCGGCAGTGAGTGTGTTCTGCGTGTGAGACGGCGAGTGTGTAGACTAGCAGGCGGAGCAGGCGTCAGTAGTGTGAGGCTCTACCAGGCGTGCCTGAAGATGGGGTGCTTCAGCAGCTCTCGCGAGGCCGGCCGGTCCGCGGGCTGCAGCTCCAGGCAGCGCAGGGTCACGTCCCGCAGGCCCGGGGTCAGGTGGGGGGGGATGCCTGGAGCCGTGGTGGCGCTGGCGATCTGAGGGAGGAGTCAGCGGTCAATTTTATTTATATACCACCATTTATTATCACATTCTAGGTTGAGCAATGTGCTACACAATAAAAAAACAATACAATATAATCAGGGCGGGAAATTAGCACTTGTATACCAGCCACAGTGGCGGAGCGAACAACTAGCGATCGTCACGTCAGTCGATAAAAACCTGAATGCACGGCTTCGCACCGATTGGTTCGTGTAGTTATGCTGCTCTGCCATTGGTTCGTGCAGTTCCCACTGACCAGCCAATAGCGTGCGAGTAACGTAACATTCTCATTTTCCCACTAGATATTTTCCTCTACATCTCATCAGCAATTTCGATGTTGGCCCGCTCTGCACAGCTGACCACTAACTGGGCGAGAGCGCCAAAGTGGCCGGAAGCCATTCATTTTCAATGAGAGCCGAAGAGTTGAAATCAAGTCAACTTTATGGCGCGGTTCGGCCTATGGGTTCGGCGGCAACCAATCGGAATGTAGAAGTCCTCCGCCTGAGAGGATCCCAGAGAACACAATCCTGTAAACTTTGGTTCCGACCACATTAGATCCTAAGCAAAAATGTATTATTTCTGTTGCGGGTTTCCTGTCATTGTACGACGTGTCCCTGTTTACATACAGGGAGATTAATAAAAAGAACGACGCATGGAAAAGGTGTCTGAAATTGTTGGTGTTTTGTTACTTTCACATTTAAAAAGATTTCATTAGGTGAACTTATTCCCTACATGTGGCCAGTCTGCACAAAATAGGATACTGATTTATGTTCTGTTCTTATTTGCTTTGCGGCTCCTTTAAATAAAATAAAAAAAACGTTATTTTTACAGCATCGGTGGCAGGGCGGCGAGAGCGAATTTTGGCGCTCTCGTCGGCGGCGATGTGAACGCACAGTTAGGAACGAATGTACAGTGACGTGACATCACTGCCAGATTCAAGCTTTGCTTTCGGGCTATGGCTGGCGCTGAGCCAAAGACGGACGCTCAGTGCTTGTAATACACCACATAATGTTTATTTTAGGTTTCAGACATTTAAATGACACAGACATATAATTTATAGCAAAAACAATAAACGTATAGTTTGTAAAATACACAATGGTGTCTATGGAAGCAGCAATAACTATCGATTCATATATATTTGCCGACATGTTTTATTCATATCAGAAACACAGTCGGCCTATTAACTGAGAGATGAGTCAATATATTTATTCATTAAACATGTAGGCCTACAATTACTGTAGAATATGACCAAACTGACCAAACACAATATTACCATGGTCTCGCGGGCTTTTTTCCACATCACTTTTTATTTGCCTATATTAATCAAATATGTATTAATAATAATAAAAAATAGTGTATTGAAGCAATTCAAAATATGCTAGTGCACTTTCTGTTATACATTTGAATTCCGGAAAAAGTGGTTGGTAAACAAATATAAATCTGTGGCGTGTGCACTAACTGTGATTGACAGTCAGATCTCACACAGCTCTGCGCTGATTGGACCAGAAGAACCGGGAGCGGTGGATTTTTGCACAACAAATCACAGGCTCCAGGTGGAGGTAGAAGCGCGGGGGTTTTCTAAAACTGATTTATGTTGTTCTGTCGGAGCATAGTGTCGGTTTCAGTGAATATGATCAAAAAAATCTTGCCGACTTCAGCTTTAATTAAAAAAACACAATGCAATATAACTTCCTCATTGATTATGTGTGACCCTGGACCACAAACATTTTTTTTAAATCTGAAAGCGGAATAAATAATCTCTCCATTGATGTGTGGTTTGTTAGGATAGGACAATATTTGGTCGAGACAACTATTGTAAATCTGGAATCTGAGGGAGCAAAAAAAAATCTAAACATTGAGAAAATCTCCTTTAAAGTTGTGCATTTATGTTCACGATTGTGCTGCATTCACTCACAAAAATACATGTTTTATATATTTACGGCAGGAAATTTACTAAATATCTTCATGGAACATGATCTTAATATCCTCATGATTTTTGGCATAAAAGAAAAATCTATAATTTTTTACCCGTACAATGTATAGTTGCTATCGCCACAGATATACCCGTGCGGCTCCAGACTGGGTTCGTGATCCAGGGTCACGTATGGGGTTCGCCATGGATAAGTGGTGATGGCAACATGTGACGCGAAAATCTTTAAGTGGAACATTTTTTGTGACTCCTCTTTGTTTTCCAGCTCCTCTGACTCCAACCACATATCATTTGTGTATTGTTGCTTCCTCAGAAGTAGGGCTTTTGTAAAGGCTGTTAGTGTTTCACACACACTGATCTGTGTAAATGACTGGATTCGAGCGGCCATGTTACGAGGGCATCGATGAGGGTTTGTGGTCCAGGGTCACATATGTAAAATAAAAGATTTAAAAACAGACAGTGATGATGTAGATCGAACACAGAAGGGGAGAGACATCCGAATGCATAATGTCTGGTTGGACGACCGGAGAGACAAGCTGGACGATGTTCAGTCAATAAATCCAGAGGTAATGAGGAGCCAAATATTTACAGAATAGGTTTTACTTTTACTAGTAGTCAAAGCTTAAAGCATGATTTGACCACTGTATTTCTGTGCTCGTCAAATTTCAGGACCATCATCAAAGACAAAGAAAAAGTATTTTCCTTTTGCCAAAAACTTTAACCACTTTTGATTTTGGCGCAGCCTCTCTGTTGATCCGACTGTCGGTGGGTTGATATAAAATATGATGATATGAATTACAAAAATGCTAAAATGTTTTAACAAAAGCTGTGGAGCGGTAACGTCAAAATCAAAAGTCAAAAGACTTTTGCTGACAAACAATCATTGATATTTATCGGATCACAAGTGGACGAGGGAGAGACCTATCCGTGTACATCTGGTGTTTTAATCGTCTCTTTTGTCCACTTTAGACCACTTCTGTCCTGATTTCCTCGAGGTGAGGGTCTATGGGCTTTTTCCAGATCTTTCGATCTAATGGACAAAATAAGCTTGCGCAATTTATACATGAAAGCGCCAGGTTTCTGCTCTGATATCCGTAAGATTACGCTGAGCGCTGTGAGTGTGTGTTAGAAATCAGGAATGGTGAGAGAACATTGTGCTTGGTACGTTTTTCATCTTCAAACCAAACTTGGGTCTTCAGTCGAAAGTTTAAGTCCCGTCTGGCTAGCGCGCATCCAATAATGTTACCCGTTAGGTCAGTAGGTGGAGAGAAGACGGTCTTTAGTGGATGTTTGAACACATTCGATCACATGAGTGTTTACACTATGAAAGCAATCCGGTCAAATCCGGTTTCAACTACCTCTGGAAGTGGTCAAAACTGGACAAGCTTAAAAGGTTGTAAACCCGTCCACACGCATCTTAATACCAGTAAACATGGCCTTAGAAACAGAACATATTGTTCATTTACATATACTACCGGCGGCAGTAACAATACAAAGCTGGTTTATGCTCTGGTTTATGTGAACTTAACCCTATAATGCAAGAAAATGCTTTTGCACTTCCTGAAGCTACTGAGTACTGATGTTTTAACTAGTAATTTTATTATTTGTTCAGCATGAAAATGATTGTGTAAAAACATTTAAGGAAATGTCAAATATGTTAAGTACTTAACTCACCTGAAGTCATTTTACATTAACTCATGGTAACATGTTTTATAAATGGGTTAGATGTTCAGTAAACATGACTACATTATTGTTTTGCTCGTAAAGTCCTGACACGTGCACACATGCGGGTCAGTCCTCACCTTGAAGATGAGAGCCAGGTGGTTGGAGTGTTTCTCAGCGTTCCAGGGAGGCTTGGCACAGGACATCTCTATAATAGCACAGCCCACACTCCAGACGTCACAGCTGCGCCCGTACTGCTGCCCTCGCAGCACCTGGACACACACACACGCACGCTTAAATCACACCAGTTCACAATCAAAACTCGCATCTGACACCAGAGACGACATCTGTAGTAACGCCGAGACCATTCAATAAAGCTGCCACTAAAGTTGTCATTAACTGAATTAAGTGTCTGAATTTTTACATTTTGAACAAATTTTGGAAATGGATTGTGATAAAGGAGCATTACAGATTCTTTGCTTTGAAAGTAAAATGTAGTCACACACTAGCTAAGTTTCCATCCACTTGTCAATTGAATGATCTGAAGTTCGGTAAAAAAAACCTCATGAGAATAAAGCTGGTGAAAGTGTGTTTCCATCCAACGGCTTTACAGCGAATAAACACCTGTGTGTAATGACGTCACTGCTGTTGTGCGATCAAACTGGAATATCGAATTGATTTGAGACATTTTAAGGGGTTTCCGTTCATTTTCGGCACTGAATCGCAGAACATTCAAGCCAACATTTGTGAACAAAGTTTTGCTAGACAGAATGCAATTCATTATTTATTCGGCAAATAGCGTTTCCATCAGCGTTTATCACATAAGCCGTATATCCATCAAGATACAATCTGATGAGACCGAACGCATTTCATTTGAGTCGACATTCATGAAATTCAATCGAATTTCACTGTTTCCATAAGGCATTTTTCATTCGATATCACTTAATTCAGATAAAAACGTGTGGATGGAAACCTAGCTACAGAGAAAAAAAGCATCGATAAAAGTTTCATCATCGCATGCCTCTGAAATTATAATGGAACTGATCATCACGTCAAGTCACCTTTATTTATATAGCGCTTTTACAATACAGATTGTATCAAAGCATCTTCACAGTGATAACATGAAAACAATAAAACAAGTTTGGGTAACACTTTACAATATAAGGTTAATTTATTAAACATTAGTTAATGTATTAACTAACATGAACTAACAGTGAGCAATACAATTGTTACAGTATTTATTAATCTTTGTTAATGTTAGTTAATATAAATAAAGCTGTTCTTTGTTTGTTCATGTTAGTTCACAGTGCATTAACTCATGTTAACAAGATTTTAATAAAGTATTAGTAAATGTTTAAATTAACATTAACAAATATTAATAAATGCTTTATAAGTGCAGTTCATTATTAGTTCATGTTAACTAATGTAGTTAAATAATGTTAATTAATTAACCTTATTGTAAAGTGTTACCCAAGTTTGTTTCTAGAATCAAATTGCGTCATCGTCCACCTGAAGGCAGATCAATAATATTGCTGAATATTAAATGTCCCTAGCTAAGAAAGCCAAAAGCCAAGGCGACAGTGGCAAGGAACCCAAACTCCATCAGTGACAGAATGGAGAAAAAACCTTGGGAGAAACCAGACTCACTCGGGGACAGTTCTCCTCTGGCCAACGAACCAACAGTGTATGATTATGATTCAAATATATATTCAAATATATCGTGAGGTGCCTAGAGATTCCCAGAACTACTGCAACTTCTGTCTGCGCTGCATTATTTGTAGCCACAGTATCTTCTCACACATTAGCCCTAGTCCAGTTGTCATAAGTACAGGCATGAAAAGGACCACAAATTGCGTGGCACATTTCCAGGACTCTGGCTATATACAAATATACAATAGTCACAGTATATATTGTATTCTAAAACATTGTTCCTGTTGCACTAATTGACACTACTGTTTTCCAAGTTAACCAGCTAAAGAATTTACTTGCTAACAGTACATTTAAAATAAAAGACCCAAACAAATGAAATGACATAAGACACCAGTCAGATATACAAATGGTCACCTGAGACGATCCAAATGTTTTATTTCTGTGGCGACTTATTTTGGGGTATTGTGTTCTGCATGCACAACCTTACTTGCTCTCTAAGCTTTGGACATTTAAATGTCACTGTCCTTTCACAAAACTGTGGTCAAGTCTGGTGACCTCTCTGTGTGGCGTTCAGACTTACGTGGCCAGTCAGGAAAATAGGACAAAGTGGATTTAGATCTCTGAGTAACTTGAAATGAAAGTAAATTGCAGTTCTTTTGTGGAAGGCACAATAGGCCGACCCCTTGTGTCGTTGTTGTTATTGTGTGTCCAAACTCTGTTTAATTAGGAAGCAGTTCAGCTGGCCCAGCCTCCCCCAGCAGGGTATTCATTACTGAAGCCTCTTCAAAATGAACAAGCTTTCTTTTGTCTGGGAAGGTCTCTTTCTCTAAGTCTCCCAATTTCCAACCAAAGCTTTAAGCAGAGTCTGAGAAGGCTAGCTTCTACATCTTTAAGTAGTTGAATTAATTGGACCCAAGCAAAGTGAGTATTGTGTGCCTCAGTTTAAAACCCAAACAGAATATATTTGGCTGTAATGTTTGCATTTAATACATCAAATACATATTGCAAACAAAATAAACTTTGCCATTGCTACATACTGTCCTATTTGAATGTAAGTTGTAAAAAGTAGTTTAGATATTGTGTGTCTGACTTGCTATACCACACGGACGTTCATGGAACACAGAAGTTAAAGGATTAGTTCACTTTAAAATAAAAATGTCCTGATAATTTACTCACCCCCATGTCTTTCAAGATATTCATGTCTTTCTTTCTTCAGTCGAAAAGGAATTAGGTTTTTTTAAGAAAAATATTCCAGGATTTTTCTCCATATAGTGGAAAATTATCAACGGTTTAAAGGTCCAAATTGCAGTTTCAATTCAGCTTCATAGGCTCTAAACAATCCCAGCCAAGGAATAAGGGTATTATATAGAGAAACCATTGGTCATAAAAAAAAAAGAAAAAAAAAAGAAACATTTATATACCTTTTAAATCATATGCTCGTCTTGCACTAGCTCTGCGATGCGCCACACATTACGTAATCACGTTGAAAGGTCACGCGTGTAGGCGGAAGTACCGACGAACACGCGCAACCTATCATCGTGATTACATAATGCGCATCACAGCTAGTGCAAGACGAGCATTTGTGGTTAAAAAGTATATAAATGTTTTTATTTAATTTTTAGAAAATGGCCGCTGGTTTGTCTAGATAAGACTCTTATTCCTCGGCTGGGATCGTGTGGAGACTTTGAAGCTGCACTGAAGGACTCCATTGAAGTCACTATATGGAGAAAAATCCTGGAAAGTTTTCCTCAAAAACCTAGATTTCTTTTCAACTAAAGAAAGAAAGACATGAATATCTTGGATGACGTGGGGGGGTGAGTAAATTATCAGGAAATTTTAATTCTGAAGTGAACTAATCCTTTAAACAGTGGCCCGTTTAAACACTTCAGGGTTTACACTGAGTAAGTCAAGTGTACACACACAAGTCCAAACCTGTTACACTTCCATCTCAACACATGTTTTATGTAGTAAACAGGCAGGTTTTGTATTTTTAAGTTAAAATGTTTACCTCAGGAGCCATGAAGGCAATGGTTCCCAGGAGCTGACCCTGGAACTCCCCCGCACCCGTGCCTTTTGAAGCCAGACGTGCGGCTGCCCCAAAATCAGCTATCCGCAACCTCTGGCCTGTGCTGTCGATTAGTAGATTGGCACCTACACGGGTTCAAAGGAGACCATAAATATGGGAACACACCCTAAAGCTCTGCTCCACAACCTAGTGAGCTAGTCTAGTCCACTGCCTATGTAAAGAGCAAACATCTAAGGCAGCAGAACTGAAATTAAACGGCAACACTTGGGCAACAACCCCGCGTTACACAAACAGTGCTCTGCAACAGAGTTGAAAAAGAAGCGCACCTACAGTATGAAGCTATCTCAGTAGGAACCTGCTTAGGTTTGGAACAGAGCTTATAACACACAAAAATATTTTACTGAAAAATTCACTGCCTTCTCTATCCACCAAACCAACCTGTAAAGGACACAAGAGTACGCTGGAAACCATTCCTCCCAGTTTGAGACAATAGCAGTTCTTTCGGTAGCCATGCTCCAGTAGCTTACCTTTGATGTCGCGGTGTATGATCTGATTCTCGTGGAGGTAGGAGAGACCTCGTAGGAGCTGCTCGGTGTAGTTGATGACCACGCCCTCCTTAAACGCGCCATATTTATTTAAGAGATGAGATACTGAGCCACCTGAGGAAAACAGAGGAGTTACAAGTGTGATTTTTATGGACCAAAATAGCCAAAAGGGCCTCTTGTTAATGTAATAATGCATTGTGAGATCCATTGTTGCCAGGGTTACATTTATTTTTGTTCATCAAATTCTCACGACCAAAATCCAGCCATTTCAACTTTCCAAGCCAATGGGAATTTTGCGCAAGAGCAGATTTCGCAGCAGGTTCAAGTTTGACCAATCAAAAAACTGCTTGGTTTGAAAGTATTACAACCCACCTGCCATCCACTCCACAAAAAGGTTGTAGTTGTTCTTCTCACAAGTTGCCCCAAGCATTCGGATAATGTTTGGGTGGTTAAGGAGACACATCATGCGAATTTCCTCTCGCAGTGTCGTAACCACCTCCTCCTGCTCTGAGGAGGTGTTCCTCACATACGTCACCTGATGAATAAAACCACAATCAAGCATTGTGTCTCAGCATTCAGCATTTTCAGATAATTTTTTAATAAATTTGCGTTTACAACTATCCAAACACACAGATCCCCCATAAAGTGTTAGTAAAAAGTATTGGGTGGTGTGTGTAAGAGATATTCTCACCTGTTTGACAGCCATCAGTGTACCAGTGCCCACATCCTGAGCCTGGTAACATGACGAAAAGGCACCCAGGCCAATTTGTTGCCCTTTTAGCCATTCCTTGCCCTCCCTGTATGGCTGCTTTGCTTTGGTATGACCAGGCAGAGTCTCTGGTGTCTGACCATGAGAAGGAAAAAAGGCAGGGAGAAATGAAGCCAAACTAATTTTTGATCTTAAAATTGTACATGAGCAGTGCTTGCGTAAGGCAGGATGATTAGTTACTGAGTCACGGTTTAAAACCTAGATGTTATTGGAGTCAAATCTCTTTCCACATTCTCAGAAAACCTTTAGAGGTACAACAGCTTGTAACTGGGTTAGTGCCCTTACTGGGACATCTTTGTACCTTATTTCCACCATACCTAACCTTATTGTACCGTATTTCATGTTGGAACCTTAATGGTACATATTACTACACTAAGGCCCTCTTCACACCTGGTATTAAGATGTGTTTTGTCGATCGGATCACAAGTGGACGACGCTAAAACAGGTGTAAACGGGGTCTAAAACCTTTTAACCACTTCCAGAGGTAGTCGAAAACACATTAGACTGGATTGCTTTCGTAGTGTAAACGCTTATGTGGTCGATCGAATGCGTTCAAACATCCACAAAAGACCGCATGCTCTCCGCCTACTGACCGGATGCGTAAACATTATGGGAAGTGCACTAGCCAGAAAGGATTTAAACTTTGTCGGCTGAAGACTGGTTTGAAGATGGAAAACAAACCAAGCATCATGTTCTCTCGACCAAAACAGATCTTAATACCAAGTCTAAACAGGGCCTAATCTACTAATATGCCCCTTTTTGGGGTAGATAAGGTCTTTTCAAGGGTACTGCCCCAGTGACAAGCTGTTATTTCTGACAGTGTACAGGAGTCGCCTTTATTTTTGAGCAGAGTTAACTATGATATTAATAGCCATGCACTTACATCCACCTGAATAATGATCACGTCCTCTCCCTTCTCCACCTGTAACTGCGGGATGATAGGCAGGGCATCTTGAGACTCGGACATCGCCATGACCACAGCCAGCGCCTCCTCTTCCTCAGCCTCCATCTTCTCCTTGCACTTCTGGTTCTTGGTCATGTCCTCGCTGTAGGTGTCGTCGTTGGTGTTGGCCTGCTCCGGTGACAGCACTGCCACTTCGGACTGGAAGGTGACGGTGCTGTCTGCCGCAGGTATGGAGGCCTCCAACAGGTCCTCCATGCTGGAGCTGAGATCGGCCGAAGCGTCTATGCCGGGGAATTTCTCCTCGATTGGCGTGAAGACCGTGTCCTCGCTGGGGATGAGAGCAGATCCGCCACTGCAGCACACCTCGTCTCTGGACCTGCCCTCCTGAAGGTCCAGTTTCATGTTGCTCTTTGTCCCTGGGCTTAAAGCTTTAGCTCCGTCAGATGGAGAGGGTCGAGAGGGTCTGGGCCAGTGGATGTGACTCGAGGGAAGCGGTCGAGCCTGGGTGAACACCGGCGAGGGCAGCTTCTCCGGCTCCTTCCCACTACAGGCACCTCCACTTAATCCCTTCTGCACTGGCAACTTGCGCTGGGAATTCAGTGAGGACTGGGGGAGTTTGTTGGGAATAAAACTCTGTGGAAGGCCTTTGTGGTTTTCTGGAGGGAAGGCTGAGGCGTTGGCCATGGACAGAGAAGGAAGGCTCGGGGGTTGACTGGATGAGGGGGAGCTCAAACATTGACTAGATCTGTTTCGGGCCTGAATAGGGGGCTTTGGAAAGTCAGCAGGGCTTGTGACGATGTTTGAGAGTCTCTCTGTTATATCATCTACAGGAGTTGAACTGGCTTGACCTGAAAGCAGCACCTTGGCGGTCGGCTGCTGTAGACCATGGGTTGGTGAGTTCCTTTCAGTCGTACACGGGGAGTTATGGGGGGCGGTGGGCTCGATGAAGGCATTGGAGAGCGAACTGTGCCCGGTCTGCAGGTCGTCCACTCCCAGATGGATGGCTTCCAGGATGTCCATCTCCTCAGCGATGGCTAGAAGACGCCTGCGCATGCGGGCGTAGTGAGTGGAACTGGTGACGTTGAGCATGTCCAGAAGCTTGACAAAGACATGAGGCACACGAGCTACCATACGGGCAGCGCTCAGGAAGACGCGACGAGAAAGCTTACCCACCATGGAGTGAGAGTTATCGATGGACTGCAGCGCAAAACTTAGAAGAGGCAGCAGCTTCTGGTACCTACAAAGGCAAAATAATGGAGTTAAAACCCAAGACAATACAGGAAAGCACTTTCCACAAAAAGGCTGTAAACTGGTTTTCCTTTACTTTTAAAATCGGTTTTAATTATCAAGAACTGAATGAATATTGAGCTATGCTTTGCTTGCAACCATGGTACAACTGAGGTCTGTGATGCATTCAACATTAAGGCCCGGGTAAACTTCGTTTTCCACATTGCGCTCCATCTCGCACACAGTTCAAAGTATATCCCATTGGCCATGACCACGGAAAGACGCGTTCGGTGGATGCATACTATCCAGTGGACTTTGCTTGCACATGTGCGTGCCGAAGTATACTTTGGGCGTTACTGTGTCTGCAAAGGTGTGACCCAAATGGGGCATACAATTAGTGAGACAATGTCATGTGTTACCAGATATAAAGGTCTGGTTGCACAGACAGAACCTTTGGCTAATACTTTAAGAAGGATGAGGCATGAAAGAATCAACCGATATGTTACACTACCACTTTCAATAAATTTTTCTTCCCAGAAGCATTTTTCTCAGGACAAGAGAAAAAAAAAAAAAAAAACTTTATTACATTGAATTTGGCTGATTAGCTGTTGGGTGGCTCGCCAAAAAACAAAAACAAAAAAAAAGTAAACATACCAATCTAGCAAGCTCTTACTGAGTGATGGGTAACACTACAGATGTCCCAATTCGATTTGATTTTGACCTCGATTCAGTTTGATTAGATTCTGATTCATTAGAGTTATAATGTCCATTTTGCTTACATAGGTTAAGGCTCAATCCCAATACACCCCTTGCCCCTACCCCTTGGCCCTAACCCTCCGTTTTGCGCGTTCACGTCTAGGGATAGGGTGTCCCGATTCTTGTTGCGATAGAGGGGTAGGGCTACATAGCCCTCGAAAAGGAGATTTTTCAGAGGCACACTCTGAACGGAGGGCTACGAGAAAGTTCCTAGAATGCATCGCGAATCACCGGCGAGATGGCTTCACAAACGGTGAAAGAAAGTCACAAATGTAAGTATTTCCTAATATGATGGTTTTCTTCAAAACAATCATAAAAAGAGATCGCTAATTCAGCCGCTAGCATGTTGCCTCGGTAACCAGGCAGACAGTGTTGCCTGCTTCGCTACTAACGTTAGTTACCTGGTAACGTTAATGAAGCTAAACTAAAGTAAAAAGAACTTGTTCTCACATGTCTTTATAAAGCGAGAGAATCAGTCCGGCATCGCGTGTTATCGTGTACACAGTAAATAACTCAATTATAGCCATGTATTTCACATTGAAACATTTACTTTCGCTTTACACTACCAGCAGCCCATACGACAGGGATTGCCAGAGTGGAGGACGACATATTGGTATCGTTGTCATGAAGAAATCCTGTAAAACCTCATCGCTCCCATAACGTCAGAGCCATCATCGGCGACTGATGACGTTTCGGGGTTTATGAAGGGTTGTTCCATTTCGTAGGGGAATATTTCAACCCCTTGGTCATTGTAAATCTGTTTTAAGGGCCAAGGGGTACACTCGAAAACAAGGGGTAGGGGCAAGGGGTGAATTGGGATTGAGCCTTAATCTACTTTTAAACTATCATTTTAATATCGTATCCCTAGAAAATGACGACATCACACAAACATGTCCTAAAAATAGTTTACAGGGTTGCAAAAATGCCAAACTTTTATAAAGGTTCATAAACGGAGAACAGAAGCTCAGCGAGATTAATATGCACTTCTGTACCTCTCCACAAGGTTTTGGGCCTGGTTGCAGTCTCCACCTGACACAATATGAGGGTAGAACTCCGCAGGAAACTCCAGTAAGAGCCGGTCGATCAGACACAGACGACCCAGCAGTGCTTGCCAGTTATTGGCCTCCGTCTTAGAGCCCAAGATGCAGTTCAGGACATAGTCAACTCCACCGATACCAATAGAGCCTAATGGAAAATCAGAGATGAACATGTTTCCATTGAAAAGCAAACAAATGTTTAAAAGAAGAGAAAGCTTCTTATTCCTCACACAAAGCTAAAGTATAGGTGCATCCCAAATCTCGTGTTTATGCTCTGTTCTATGCCGTTTTGTAATATAAAGTGTGAGTAGTGTGTTCACACTGAAAATGTAAAAATGTAACTAATAAAGAAAGAAGTGTGGAATGTTTGTGCATTTCTTGCACTCCGTCACAGCTTTCCTTATATAGCGTATGGAGAGAGGCTATCAGACTCCAGTGATGGCTGACAAAATAACCTTTAAACCCTTATACACTAGACCAGGGGTGCAAAACTAAGACTAATCAAGTCTTAACACTCTAATCAAGCACTTCAGGCTTATTTGAAAACTACAGGTGTGTGTGTTGGAGCGGGGTTGGGTTTTGCACCCCTGCACTAGACAGTTGAGCATAGCGTATAGTGCGCCTTTTGGGACACAACATAAATTACTTCAAAAACATGGAATATTGTTAATAAAGTCAAATGGACTACTTTTATGATGCTTTTATTGTAGATTGCCAGCCACAAAACTAAATTTGCCTTTCTGGGTGCACTATCAACTTTAAAAATAAGAAATAGGAAGCTGTTCACTGAATATTAACCACCAACCCAACTTCAGGATATTTCATTATTACACAGATTTGCTGATTACAAATGTGTACCTGCTTTGAGGATTTCTCTGCCCACAGCGAGTTCCCCCATTTGACCTTTGCACAGCTCCAGTAGAGTGGACACGGACAGCTGACTGGTGCGACTGAGCACAACAAGACAAACACACACACTCACTTTAAAAGAGCATTTAAAGTCAACAGGACTCAAAAGAGATACTACAAATAAACACGTGATTATCAATCATGAAATGATTGGCTGGGGAAAAGAGGACGTCAGTGAAAAGCGTTCAGTTACTAGATTCTGATGAAAGATTGTTTCCTTTAAAATAACAAGCACCAATGAATCATTCACAATAAGACCAGGAGTTGTGCTGGAGTAACAGCAAAATTTGATTTAATTCTGACAACTCTTTTAAACAAAATTATCACTTTTTAACAAACACCAGCAATAATTTGTCTGTGCCTACAGCGCCCGTCCACTAGGTGGCAATAGCCCGTTTACTTCATGACAGCCTAGAAATGATATGATGTACAGGCGAAACTCAAAAAATTAGAATATTGTGCAAGTGCAAAAGTTAATTTATTTCAGTAATTCAACTTAAAAGGTGAAACTAATATATTATATAGACTCATTACATGCAAAGTGAGATATTTCAAGCCTTTATTTGTTATAATTTTGATAAGCTGTAAGCCATAATCATCAAAATGATAACAAATAAAGGCTTTAAATATCTCACTTTGCATGTAATGAGCCTATATTATATATTAGTTTCACCTTTTAAGTTGAATTACTGAAATAAATTAACTTTTGCACCATATTCTAATGTTTCGAGTTTCACGTGTATGCCAGATCTTCTGATTGTGATCATTCCCCTTTTGGCTAGCTTTGAATAATGGAGGAATCCTGGATCAGTACGCGTGATGACTAGGGCCCGATCAGAGACGCTCTTCAGCGAGCTGTACCTGTTAGCGTCTGCACACTTGACCAGTATGGTCTCCACCACGGGCCGCAGCAGCTGCTGGAGCCGAGTCCGCTCGGGCACTGAGTGACACGGGGTGTAGACGAGCATCGCTCGCAGGGTTTTCTGAAACACAGCGCAAACACTGACTGTTATTACGGATCACGAACGGTGTTGCCAGATTCAGGACTGTGGCTCGTGTCGTGGATTCTCCAGTCCTGTGATGAGCACAAGACTGGTTCTCAGACAGTTGTGATTCAGGACACAGCGGGATGCACGATTCATTTAAATATGTACCCCCAGTTTCACAGTCTAGGCTCAAGTCTAATCTTGGACTTAAATGCATGTTTGAGCTGTTTTAACTGAAAGCATATCTTAAAATATGTCAGTGCCATTGTTTTGTCTCAAGATACACACCAGTAATGTTTTTTTCTAAGACACATTTATAAAAGATACTTAAATGTCCTAATTGAACTAAGACCTAATCCTAGCTTAATCTAAACCATGTCTGTGAAACCAGGCCTGAAAGTGCTGGAGCTTTGAGACTCTTCCTCAAATAAAAGCATGATTTTTTAACATTTAAAAAAGAAGAAATCAAGACGGCAATAGATATTAATATTGGACATTTAGTTGTACTATAAAATAAAATTCTTATTTTTCTTAAATATTAGTTTTTTTCTTTACAGTGAAATTATAATAGTACTATTTTTATTTTGTTTAGTATACTTAGTGATGTGAATAATAATAATAATAACAATAATAAGGAATGTAAAAATAATATTTAGTAATAATAACTAACAAAAATAATAAAATAATAGTATTAATTAATTATTATTTTCATACAATTACAACATTTTTGGTCAAATAGTGCTACAAACAAGCAAAGCAAAAGGAGAAAAAAAACAAAAGAACAAATTTTCAATCAGAATCACAATTTTTATCAGAAAAATCCCAAAATAAGGCATCCCAACACTGGGCATCATGTGACGGCCAAATATAGTACCAAAATTGTTTACTGTCCAAAAGTATAAATGTTAACATTTAAATGTGGATTCACTTATTTTGTTTGTTTGTTGTGCTTAAAAGTCTCTTGAATCAGAAAATGTCCATGTTGGCATCTTCCTAACACGGCTAGCTTCTAGTTCTACACAGCGGCCGAGTTTGATTGGCTCTGACGTCAACACAAACACAAGTACGTGATTAGATGCAGTTCATTAATTACTTGCATTACCAGCGTATTCTCCCTGAGGTCTGAACAGTCCTGTGATCGGCTGGACTACAGTACATTAAGAGTGCTACACTGTGTGTGTGTGTGTGTGTGTGTGTGTGTGTGTGTGTGTGTGTGTGTGTGTGTGTGTGTGAGAAAGAGTTCACCCTGACCCTGACTCCCAGAGAGAGCTGGGGAGTGGTGACTGATAGCACAGTGCACTGGAGCGCGGCCCAGCATTGATTAACACAGCATACACACCCCTCCCGAGCACAAACACACATTCACCCGCCTACACACACACACACACACACTAAAGGATAAAATAATGCTCCTCTGCATGCAAAAAATAACTCCACGTCAAGTATAAATAGTGAAACATTATGACATTTGAACTCGCCACATTTAGTTCACAAGCAGACTTCAGATCAGCCAAAGCGCTACAGTGTTTACAGAGCAGTCTAACACAAGGTAACGTCCTGAAAGCTTTTGTCTGCAGTATTTTTAGTTCATAGAGACAGCCCTCTTTTCTGGTGCGTGTTGGAAGAATATAGGAAAACTGCTGGAAAGCCCCGAACGGACAAAACGCTTGTTGTTTTCATAAAGGCGGCTCACTGGAGCACAGAGCCTGAGGGAAAGACACCAAGTCCAAGCAGCGCGACCTATTGCGTCTCTGTTGTCTGTTTGTTGTTTTTAAGGACGAGAAATAGGTTATGAAAGAAAGAAAATAATAAACCTTTCTTTTCCCGCTTCAGTCTGAGGATCCCTGCTGCTTCCAGACTTCCTGGTTTGAAGTGAACTTTAAAACTAGCCAGCGTGGGTTGTTGCACTTCAGCACTCTGGCCCGGTTCAGATAACCTCAGGTCAAAGTTGACAAAAGGAAAAGAAATATCTAGACATTGTATTCAGTGAAGATGTTTTTGCACACCAGCCAATGGCAAGTAAAAAGTATTAAGGGCCATGAAACGGTATTTTGTTTTTGGGATTTGTGACATTTTTACAGAGAGTCAGTCTATAGGTGTAGGGCCGGGAGATCAAATATTACTGGTGTTATTGCATTTTGCTGGTGTTATTGCATAACTTTGCTTGCAATATAAAATTATGGAATGAGTATTTAAGAGTATGTAAGTGCCATGTGAAAAAAGTCAATGTTTTCTATTTTAAGGAACACTAACTTATAATACTTCGTCACATAGCACTTTACGTTACACACCTACTCTTTATCGAAGGACATCCTGGGATTTTTAATGATCTGGGATTCTTCAAAGAACTTGCTTTGTTGCGACAACCACACATTTTTAAAATAATTTTCTTTATATTTTATATTGGTACCTATAAAAAAAAAAAAAGATATTAAATGTTCCTTTTGTGCTCATTCAGTGTTCATTTAGTAAAAAGCAGTAAGTGCCTGCCTGGATTATTTTTCATCATCTAGATAATTTTGCAGTAAACGTTATTGTGGAAAAAAATTTAGATTTTTATTGCCCAGTCCAATTTGGATGTACCCGTGGTATGATGGAGGACACTGAAACCAGTCAGTAGACCAGCAAAGTGATCACATCTTCCTCAATGTGGCTCAGTCACCCGTTCTGACCGGGTCATGTGAACGTTCTCCTTTGTGCTGAACTGTGGTGTTAATGAAGCTAAATGAAAAGAGCAAAGGCCACCAAGCCAACATGACGAGCCGGTCCTCGGGTTTAGCCAGGCCTGATGACTGCAGGAGCTCTTGGTTAGCGCAGGATTGTGCAACTTCCTTCAGCTGTGCCACAATCTCTCTCGCTCATGTGATCTTAACTGAAGCATCTCACGCTGTCAACACGACAAGTGAAGTGTTCACGTGATAATAGCAGTGGGTCAGGCATGCGAAACAGTGGGCGAGTACGCTCACATGTGACGGCACTTCAGCGTTCTGCATGGACATAATTAGGGCTGGAGTGTTTGAATAATAAAGACCTTTGCTTCACAGAAGCATGAATGTAACCCAGTGGTTACCAAACGGAGGGGGCGTGACCTTATAAAACGAGGACAGTCAGCAGATTGTTATGCAAACGATAACTCTTCAGGGAGAACAAGACCCCACTGCGAAATTATCCTGCTTATTGCTACTAGTAAATAGTTGAACACAAAATATTAATTTGACATATCTTGTAGTGTAGTGGTCGTCGTCCAATAGCAGACCGCTAGATGGAGCGACTGAAGAGTCAGACTTGAGTATTGCAGGGAGCCGTGTGGAAATATAAATGGATGATGCACGGTTCTGCACTAAAGGTAAACAAAGCAGACGATGAATTTACTTCGATTGTCACAGCTGCCAAAACACGGTCTACACCAGACGCGAGCAGCGCGACAACGACAGACAGAACCCATTATAACCAGTGATGCTGTCTACACTGGATTAGAGATGTTGATTCAGATACTAGTATCGGAAATGCCGCCGATACCAATAAAAATTCTGGCATCGGTATCGGCGAGTACTTGTACCCATGCACCGATCCGATACCATTTTCATAAACAATACCTAGTTATTGCACGCTAGTTTTGCTTAACGCTGCAAATCGGAGATCAAGTCTTCTTCGCTGCTCTAAAAGGAAGTTGTGCTGTGTCGCCACAAGCAACCACCGTTTAGAGCAGTGAAGAAGAAATTAAAATGCGCGCGCTAGCAGTATGTCCGCTGTTTAGCATATAACCGACAAAATTATCGAGTTTATTGTTCTGGATGACCAGCCACTGTCAGTCGTCAAAAACGTTGGATTTTGCCGCTTCATTGAACATCTGGAGCTGCGACGCGACCCTGCTGTCTCTACTGAGTTTGACGAGCACACTGGGTACAGTGACGCCGTCATCTTTAAGTTTTAAAGAGATTATTTTCTTAAATTATTCATATATCAATTTTTTGATTCCTAGATTTATTTGTTGTACTGTTTTTAATACAGTTATATTGTCAAACTAAAATACCCTTTTCAGTTTACAGTATTAGATTTGTGGCTGCATTTGAAGTTATTTTTCACTTAAAAATAAATAATACACTACTGTGACATGCATGTCAGATAATAACAAATATTCTAGTTCACTGTGTGTATTTGTTCATGTTTTATTAAGGGATAAGTCTGAAGCACACCATCAAATAATTCTATCAATTCATACAGGGCTAGTATGAATTGCAGCTGTATAGATACACACCCAGGTATCGGATCAGTACTCGGTACTCTGAGTCCAGGTATCGGAATCGGGAAGGGAAAAAGGGTATCGTTTTTTTGCTATTAAAATGGTATATGGACTGCATTTATATAGTGCTTTAACAGACCCATGGCCACCAAAGCGCTTTACATATTGCCTGACATTCTTCACCCACTCATACACTCACTCATTCATACACCGACGGCAGTGTCAGCCATGCAAGGCGCCATCCAGCTCGTCAGATGGCAACGCTCGCTTTGTCACGTCTCAAGACAACATGGCGAGGCATAGCTCTCGGCCTCACCAGAGCAGCGGTGGGCAATGAAGAGAGACCAGTGTGTGTTGTGTGTCTGGGCCTGAAAACATCAGCTTCTGACAGTACGAAGCCGAACAAGTTAAGACGCCACTTAGAGATTCATCACGAACACAGAGAGAAGTCTGCAGAAGCTGTAGTACGGTGACATCCACTGTTAACCTGTGATTGTCTTATCGACATTGTCATGTCGGTAACACTTAACAATAAGGTGCATTAGTTAATGTATTAACTAACATGAACTAACAAAAGATTACTAAAAACTAATAAATGTATTTCTCATTGTTATTGTTGGTTAAAAAAATACAGCTGTTCAAAATACAGCTGTTCATAATAAAATACAGCTGTTCATAATAAAATACAGCTGTTCATAATAAAATACAGCTGTTCATAATAAAATACAGCTGTTCATGCGAGTTCACAGTGCATTAACTAATGTTATTACATGGCTTGGTCTGTTATTTCTTAATTAGTATAACACACCGTTGCCATGAAAAACAGAGCGTTGCCATGGACACTGTTCTTTAACGGAAGCAATACAGTCGTTTTTAAATCAATAAACTCCTTTTTTAATCAATATTTAGTGTCAAATTATTGATTTATTTGGTAGGTAGCCATGTAATAAGCGGGATAATGTATAGCGAGGCGGTTGTTATAGCGAATACAACCCCTTCAGGCTGATTACATTATCCCTTACTTAACAAATACAACCTTTGATTTTAATAACATACTAGTAAAAGTTGAAATTATTATATTAACTAAGATGAATAAATGCTGAAGAAGTATTGTTCATTCTCAGTTCATGTTAACTAATGAACCTGATTGTAAAGTGTTACCATCATGTCTAACAGATAATATAGTACTGACAGTATTACTGATGTTGTTTTGCGTCTTTATTCAGATGCTAACCCTATATCTTCATGCTAACCTTATATCTTCAGATGCTAACCCTATATCTTCAGATGCTAACCCTATATCTTCAGATGTATCTTCGCTAACCTTATATCTTCAGATGCTAACCCTATATCTTCAGATGCTAACCCTATATCTTCATCTTCCAATGCTAACCCTATATCTTCAGATGCTGTATCAGTGGCAAGCGTGATGTTATAAGCCTCTCACCAGTGCTGCCACATAGACTTTGTAGACGGGGTCAGCGCAGACCATGGAGAGCACGCTACAGCACGACTCCACCACCACCTCTCCGGTCACCGTGCCCAGCCCCGCCCCCGGCCCCGCCCCGGCCAATGAGTGCTCCCCGTTGGCCAGCAGGAGCGCCCCGCTCACGTCATGTGACAGCCGCCGGAGGGCCATCTCCCTGATGTTCCAGTTACGGGAAAAGAGGCAGCCGACCAGCTCCAGACCAAACACCTGAGAGATGAACACACACACCACAGGCCGTCAGCGTCACATAATATAGCACCAGAATCAGCAGGCTCACATTCTTCTCTGCAATTTTGAAAAATAAACAAAATAGAAACAGAAAGATTTCATACATCTGATTTTAATAAAAACTTTACAAATTAAATGATAAAAGAGAAATACTACCATGCAAAATAACCACATTTAATTGAAATAGAAATGTTTGGTAACACTGTCACTCTTACGACTGGATTTACATTTTTGGGGGGGCATTGCATTACAGTTAATGAGCCTTTAGATGGAAAATATGCCAGTTTATGTGAGATTCCCTTGAGTTTGGAATTATTTTTATGATATTGATGGCCTATAATAAAATCTATTCTGTTCTGCGCGTCTTTAAAGGCGTAGTCCAGCCAAAAACCCTGTCATCTTATGTTCTCCCAAACCTGTATTCATTTCTTTCTTCTGCAGGACACTAATTATTTTGACATTCAATCAACATTCTTCAAAATATCTTCTTTTGTGTTCAGCAGAAGAAAGAACCTCAAGTTGTTCCAAACCTGTATGACTGAGTAAATAATGACAGGATTTTTTTTTTGGGTGAACTACTGGGTCTTCTATAGGTTTAAGAATTTTATTTTTGATCATGAATGGTCACTTTAATGAGTTTTGTCTGAAGACCTGATGCAGGATCTTGTGTGTGTGTGTGTGTGTGTGTGTGTGTGTGTGTGTGTGTGTGTGTGCGGCACCTTGATCCAGGGTTCGGCGAGCTCGGTGTAAGTCTGCGGGATGTGCTGCGCTCCGTACTGTGGGAGAGAGAAGTCGCCGTCCTGCCCCGATCTGGAGCTCTCGGCCTGAAGAGATGAAGACGAGGAAGACGACGCTGCAGCTGTTTGACTCTGGGAGTGGTTTGTTGTGCTTTCCACTGTAGACGAGGCCTCATAACTACACACACACAAACACAGCTCTTTAAGACAACATCCACTGTCCAAAACAGATTTTTGACTAATAATGTATTAAGAAAGGATGTATTCCATTGATAAATTTCAATTAAATGTGGTTCTTTAAAAAAAAAAAAAAAAAATTAACAGCATGAAAAAATGTATTACTGCTTTAAAAAAAGCGGCACAATGTTAATTCTAACATTGATTATAATCAGAAATGTTTCTTGAGCATCAACTCATAACAGAATGATTTCTGACTGACTCTAGAAGACAGTTTATACTAATGGCTGCCATTGTGTCTCATAACACAACATAACGCATGCATGTTTAAGGTCTAATAGCTCAGAAAAACATCTCGAAAGGCAACAAACCGAACCCGTGGTTTGTGTTCTCATAAGCGGAGATGGCAAGACCATAATGCACTGCCTGTCTGAATGTGCCAACCTCTCAACAGTCATGCCATCTCACAGCCAGCCAAGACAAATGGAGGGGATTTACTTCGTGAAATTAGAATAATTGCCGTTTCCAAAAGAAGAAACAGCAGGGTTTGGTTTCGGGCATCATTGTGTGTGTGGCAGTGTGGGGCGAATCTCTGGATGGTTTGCGGGGAGCTGGAAAACACCAAAAACCGACTATCCGCTAGCATGTCAATCCCGGGCAGACACACACAAACATGGCTGGTGCCGGGCTGTCTCGCTCACCTAACCACCAGAGGAGCTCGGCATCTGCCCGCCCTGACCTCTACATGATCTCATCTCAGTCTATGGGTCATGAGCACACTCCTGGTGCAACTTATGCTCATAAACATCTGTGACTGAAGCCTCTACTTCACTTTAAACATGAACTGCTGAATTCTTGATCACGCTTCTACATCTTTACCTGTAAAAATCATGAGACTTCCACTTGGCTCTACACAGAGGGCAGATTAATGTGTCGTGATTTCTCCGGCACTCCTCGGCCCCTGAAACACAAACAGGGCACAAAAGATGTTCACACAACTCAGTACAGGAAGACTGTCAGGGGATATAGGGCTAGGATGCTCATTCAACAAACAACTAGACTTCAAATCATCTCCTGCGAGGAATCCTCATGTTATTACACGTAATCCGTCTTTTCTGAGTATTATGACAGATTTGTGCAACATCAAGCCTATTTACTGCATTACCCAATTGGCTACATTTGAAGAGTTTGGATCCAAAACGCAATAAATCCATTTTGATTCATTTGAGTAAAACGTTGTTTTCTTTACCAAGAAAATGGCAAGATGAAAACCACTATTTTCTGTTTCAAACTTTCACATAGTATCTTTAGGTTATAATAACATTCATTGAAAAGTTATTTTTCATATTGAAACTGTTGAAAATACACAACAAAGTAAGTTGATCTACATATGACAGCCTCTGAACTTGAAAATTAATTTGGGTAGTGATGGGTCATCTTGTTAATGCTATAAATTAATTACAACAATAAATGAAAATTTCATAATAAACTACACATTAGATCACAGAAATTCCAAAATGGCATTTTCCTTACATCCAACTCCGAAAAGTGCATTCATGAATGCCTCATCTTCTTAATCTCCTCACGTAAATTATTAGATTGATGGATTACGTTTCTTTCCCACCACAGGTGCATTAATGCCATCAAAATTATTTATTTTTTGTTTTTGTTTGTTGATCGAAGTACTTAAATAAAAGGAAAACTAGAATGCCGGGTGTATTCAAAGCGCCGCCGTTACTGTTTACAGTGCGTGGAATGGTGCGCTGTGATTGGCTGAGCGGATGTATCGCATTCTGCAGAGAAAGGAGACTGGCGTTTGTCGCGGTTTGTAAACATGACAGAATAACACGGCGGATTTCGCATTTTACGTAAAATTAAATATTGACTTTTCAATATCGATCAGATACAATACTGATTTTTGCGTTTACTCAATAAAAAAATAAAAAAAGGCGTTTATCGCGTTTTGGAACCAAACTCTTCATTTGGTAATTCAAATATCCCTAAGGGGGTGTTCATACATGACTTCCTTTTTTATGCAACAATCTCCGGTTGAGTTGTTGGCTGTTACAGCACGAGGGGGGATCATTTGAAGTGCTCTGTAATAGAGACAACGAATGAGCATTTAACATTTGCGAAACAACATTTAAAAGATCTTCCAAAGCCTTTATTTTTGACACGATTTTAATATTTATTGCTCTAGCAATATCCGTGTTTACATGGACCCTAATAATCGGTTTGTAATCGGACTAGCACAGTGGGAATAAAATAATATAAAATAAAACCACATTATTACGTCAATCGGAATGAATTGTCCAAATCCGATTAAAATTTCATTTAGATTATAAGGGGTGATTTAAAGCGATCGAGAGCACATTGATCACTTGATCTGATTGAACGCCAAAACTGGAAAGCACTGCTCATGTGTAATGACGTGTGGAACGAGCTGCTGTTATTGTTCAATGAAGTGTCATAAATGAGTGTCCCGTCATTATAAAACTCTCCTTCCACTCATCGTCTGTGAAGTGGAGCACCGTAACGTCCCATCAGTCCTTGTTTCAGACTCTCATCCACAGACGCCTGGGTTTAGCTGCGGGAAGGGTATTAATATACCGGTAAGCAGCACGCCACAACGGTTCATGAGCTCATCGTCTCCTAATCAGGACTCGAACTAGATAAATATTAAGTCGGCTCTTTAAAGGAACTCTCCCCCTTTTTTTCTTAAATTTTTCACTTTCACATTTTCCAGTTCCCCTAGAGTTAAACAGTTTACCGGTTTCTAATCCATTCAGCCGATCTCCGGGTCTGGCGGTAGCACTTTTAGCATAGCTTAGCATAGATCATTGATTCGCATTAGACCGTTAGCATCTCTCTCAAAAAAAAATTACCAAAGAGTTTAGATATTTTTCCTATTTAAAACTCGACTCGTCTGTAGTTACATGTACCAAGGCCGACAGAAAATGAAAAATTGCGATTTAATAGGCCAATATGACAAGGAACTATTCTCTCATTCCTGCGTAATAATCCAAGAACTGCTGGTTTGGAGAAGATGCAATCAAATATGTGCACCTAAATGTCTGGTTAATGTTTAGTGTACTAGCGTAGCTTAAAAAACAAAACAAAAAAATAGGGCAGAAAAGGCTTAAAAACCAGGTTTCTTTGAATTGTCTTCAGTGCTTGAGCTTTTCTGTATTATACATGCTCAGTTTCACGATCCTTTAAGACAGGCTAGTCAGGTTCATGTCCTATATTTGGGCTCTATTGTAAAAGTACGCATAAAAAGGCTCTCGAAGTCTCCCTCCTGTGATGTGGACAGATTCAGAAGTCAATTCTAGTGAATATCACAGTAGGGGATGTGATTAGGATAATCTGGGATATGACCACGGATGTTTCTCTCGGTACTCACATATAGACATGCAGTGATGGTGGAGCTTGTTTCGGCAGCCCTCTTCACACACCGTCAGGCTCTCCTCATCCAGCATGTCCAGCAGACAGATGGGGCACATCTGCTCCTCCTCATCCTTCATACTGCGCACAGGAGTCGACACCGGATCAGTTATGAGAGGTACACATGGGCAGTGACACATCTACTTAGTTTCAAACGGATCATATGAGGAATCAAAAACTTTCTTTTGAGATACCATGAAAACATACTATAACATTTTTATGTTTATTTTTTTATTAGAACTCAAACATTACTTGTTCTGACATTTTATAACTTACTGACTTCACACAGATGCCTCAACATCACTGTACACATTTACACAACAACTCCACCAACAAGTATTTGGGGTTCAACTTGGCTCGCCCAGTCAGCTCGTGAGGTAATACGGAGAAAGATGGAATAATAGCAATAAACTATTAATTCTGATTGAATGATTTTTTAAAATGTAAGGGACAGTTTAAAAGACGCCATTTTCATCTAAAAAAACAGAAAACATTTTGTGCAGTTTGGCCGTTCATTTACATGGCAATGGCGTTTTGGGGGCCAGAAAATGCTAAACTTGCTAAGTGCACGTTTTTAAAAGAGATACTGTGATCAACTCAGTGTAAACTTCCTTAAACATGAAATTGTGAAAACGGGAATATCATGCACAGGTGTGTTTAGTCTAGAGGCGTGTAGTGTTTCTATACAAAGTGGCATCGCCAACTGCTGGCCCGGCGTGAATAATACACAGGCTTTAGTTGTTTTCATGGATCCGTGTGAACGGGGATCGTTTTGACAATGTTGTCGTCTGCACGCGAAAAACACAAAGGAAAAAGCGTTTCCGTTTTTAGTACATCGTTGTTGTGTAAACACACCCTAAATCAAACTCATTAAATTATTAAAACATCAGCAACACAATGGCAATGGGAACCTTCTGCCCTTATTCTAAAGGGTCTCGCATTAACTTTTCACTTTAAAATAAAAACAATGTTTGTCACTCTAAATCACATACATCTAAATGTGTTACGGTGTATACAATTTAAAAATAAGACAATTATCCAATGAAAAAAAATCCCTGCTCATTACAGTCTGATCTTAACAGTTTGAGCAGCACATTTTCAGTGTTTTTTCAATATGTAACAATGTTGAAGAAAAACTACTGATTACAGACAAAACATCGAACCTACAGCTTGTGTATGAGCAAACAGGAGAAAAAAAGTGTTGCTACTCATTTCAAATGAAGAGGGTGTTAGCATAGAAGTACATTTTATAGATTCAACAGCAACATTTCTTTAATTCTAATTATAGACTGATAATTGTTTTTACTGATATTTTCTAAAGGGATATAACACCTAAAAAAGTGATCCATGTAATCCTATACACAGTCATATGCTATTTCACTGATTTATTTTGCTTTATTTTGCTTCACACAATGTTTGCAATTGGACCCTATTGACTCGTATGGACAAAAATAGTTGAACAACAACAAAAAAAAAAAAAAAAAAAAAATATTTTTTTGTGGTCAGCAGAAGAAATTCACACAGGTTTGGAACGACATGAGGGCGAGTGAACTATCCCCAGTGTCTTAAAAAACGTGGTGCTCATGGCGCAAGGTGCTACAAAACCAACACGATGATTGTTGCAATACATTTTTTTTTAAAACGTGACCTCATGAACACCTTTACACAATCACTTACACAATCACACACATAAAAAGTGGTATACAAATATTTTATATTCTCTGAATATAATGTTCATATGAGAAGCAATTGGGCCTTCTTTAAAAATTTAACTAGTCGCAAGTTTGAGGTAACTTAAAATCGTGATAACAGACCGCTGTGGAGTATAACAGAACGTTGCCATGAAAAACAGAGCGTTGCTATATGGACTCACAGAATTCTAACCGTAGACGGAGCGCACTATTTTCTTTGGCGGAAGCTTAGCGGAAGCAATACAATCGTAAACTATCAATAAACTCCTTTTTAAATCAATATTTTGTTTCAAAGTAGTGATTTATTTGATAGGTAGCCATGTAATAAGCGGGATAATGTATAGGGAGTCGGTAGTTATTGGGAATACAACCCCTTCAGGCTGCTCAAGATCCCTCCGCTTCGCGTCGGGCTCCCGATTGCAGCCTGTCGGAGACAAAGACTAAAACTAATACTAAAACTAATTAAAACTAAACTAAAACTAAGCATTTTCAAAAAATAAAAACTAAACTAAACTAGCAAACCCACGTTAGAAACTAATTAAAACTAAACTGAATTTGAAAACACAAAGTTAAAACGAAATAAAAATAAAAACTAATGAATAATGCAAAACTATAATAACCCTGGTTAGGACACGGTGTAAGTGTCTCTGGAGCTTTACCGACCTGCTTTCGTTGCTGGATGGGGAGGCGCTGGAGGTGCATGACGTGTGCGAGTTGGACATGCGGGACACAAACTTCTGGATGGTGCTGCGTGAGGGAGCTTTGATGCGCGAGCTGCGCCGGTTGTGGTACTTCTGAAACAAGCTCTCCACCTGCATGAAACCAAAGCATGAGTGATCTCGGAGCGTGAGCAAAGGTCCAGTGCTCTGCTGGATCACGGTCCGCTCACCTCGAAGTTCTTGAGGGTCTTGCGCCACAGCAGGGGGTCTGACGGCTCCAGCTGGAAGACCCGGAGCATCACGAAGAGCACGTGGATGCAGAACGTCCCTCGCCCACAGCTACAGGTCTGATCACACACACAACACAAGGGAAATCATATCGTGAGGAATAACTAAGCAACACAATTATGTATACTATATTAGGCAGTGAGGAAACAGAACCATTTAAAAAAAATCTTTAGGCTACCAATTTTTTATAAACATCAGGGCTTCCCCCGACTAAAGATTTTTCTAGTCGCCTAGTAGCCGTTCATTTAAGCCGTTCATGTTTATATTCATTTAATTACTTAAATATATACTGGGGTAGATTAAATACCTATTTCACACTCAAAGCTTGCCCAAAGCATCGGCAAAAGTAATGATTATAAACATGTTGGAAAAAATAGCAGGGATAAATTTTAATTGTTTGACTCATCTCCGCAGTAAAGTGGACACCTTTAGAGAGAAATGCACCTTTCATGCGGATTACATACGCAGAGAATATTTGTAGACATTTCAAGCTTTCTATAGATGTATTTCTCATGTCTGAGGCAAGAGGACAAAATTAATACTTAGTAGTTTGCGCTGTTATCAGGAAAAAATGCAAGTGATCGCGCCGGCGCCTCCATGTCATGCAGTAAAGCACACTATACTTCAGCGCTGCACAGACACTTGGATGCGCACGTAATAATAGCGCACATTTATCTAGGATAATGATAGAGTTATGTAAAGTTGCTACTACTTTCATG
Organism: Phoxinus dragarum; assembly: GCA_033366665.1. Lineage (NCBI taxonomy): Eukaryota > Metazoa > Chordata > Actinopteri > Cypriniformes > Leuciscidae > Phoxinus > Phoxinus dragarum. The sequence continues at coordinate 51,592 of JARPMJ010000413.1, read as the reverse complement.
TTTCAAATAAGCAGCCATATTTGAGGTGGATGGATGACAGGCAAACGTTTGTCCGTCACAGACTGCGTCACTTCGCCAACTGTGGAGATTTTTTTTCTGCGACTAACTGACTAATAACATTTTGGTCGACTTTTGTTTAGTAAGCCCTTCAAATATCATAGATTGATTTACTGAACCCAACCATAGTAAAATGGCAGTTCAAACGTGGTTTCCCCTGTGGTGTCCCAACACACTCCAGACTCCAGGAAAACTGTTGACAATCTCAGTTTTTTCCCCTTTACTGTACTGATGTATGACGACACCAAAATATGTATATTTCTCAGGGAACCACTTTCCTACTAGCTTACTTATCAATACCATACTTAATGATAAGGCAATTGATGTGTCAGGGGCCTGAGAACCTTTAAGGGTTCTTCTTTGACTAGTGCATTGTTCAGGACTTCTACACGTTGGATATAGGGACACAGCATACCTGTGGACCAATGAACACCCGGAATTTGTTGTCAGGACTGTCTCCGCCAATCAAGAATGAGTTGGGTCCTATTTGCTGCAGCAGATAGAGGCGGGCTCTCATGACCTTGTTGACCCTGCGGTTGGTCTCCTCGGGACTATATGGGGAAAAGCCATCAGGGGAGGGAGCTCTGCGGGGGGGCGTCACCCTGCCGCTCTGCAAACACACAGTCAGACCACATTTTTAAGACCACATAAATTGAAAAATGTCACTAACTCCCAGAAATATTGTAATTTTTACATTTAAATTTAATCCATAAAAATATCATTATTATTAATTTATTTATAACGTCATGTCAGCAACAAGGCAACCTTCATGACAAGAACAAAGTGAATAAAAAAGTCACAAATAACAAAAAGATTAATACAAGACAAAAACATTTTTTTCAGGTGATACTTTTGTAAATGCATCAGTTAAGCATATCTCTGAATAAAAACTGGATATTTCATAAAAAAAAAAAAAAAAAACCCAGCACAGTCGAGTAAAATAGGGACATTGGAGAAAGCCATGTAACAGGATTTCACAGTGTTATCCTGTTGGAGTTTGACAAGGAAGCCATGATGGTGGTTCTTCCTTTTAGTAAATAACCGTGTGACTTTCTAATTATCTAAATGGCACCAAGTAAAAACAACCTGATCATACCTAGATTTGAAATGACTGAGGAAAGCTTATACTGGGATTTATTTCATGTAACCTATTTCTGTGGCATTCGTCCCATTCCATCTGCCACTTCTGAACAAGAGTCACTGGTCTAAGGTCAGAGGGTGAAATCTGACACTCAAATATTGAGAGTTCATGCCTCTTTTACACATCATCCATGCATTAGTAGCCACGTTTCCATTACAGATTTGCGCAAAATTTTTGTGATTTTTTCTAAATATCGATACATAACTATTGCGAAATGACGGCGTTTCCATTGACCGATGTTATGCGACTAAAACGTCATTTTTTCCTCGCGATAAGTCATTTAAAAAATCATGGCAACGGACGTTGGTAGGTTTATATATCACAGCCACCGCACTAGACATTATTATTATTATTATTATTAATGGAAGGAGACGAGTGTGTTTTATCGCAGCATTAATGGCCAGGAAAGACCGTTATACTGAGAGCGGCTCATATGAGGAGTTTCTGTGCTTCTCCCTCAGTTCTGCTTCGAGGTCTTGATTGTGGCGTTTCTTTGAGGTTTAGAATCCAGTATTCCCGTAATTATTTAGTCTTTTATGAATTTAATAAACAACTGTCTCGTATTCTGTCAAAACACACGGTCAGGTGACTGTAAATGCAGTTTCCATTGCAGTTTTGCGAAATATTTATTTTTCGAATTGCCTGAAAAACCTCCTCATGCGAGCGTAAAAACTTTTTTGCGATAAATGGGAGTTTTTGCGAAATTGACGTTTTTCAATTGGGCGTATTTTCAATTCCCAATTTCAATTTGCACAATTTGAAGGGTAATGGAAACACGGCTACAGTTACATTAAACCGGTTGATGGAAAGAAGCATTCTAAAAACACATTCTAAACACACATTCTAAAAATCTAAACAATTTGTAACAAGGTATCCAGAATTCTTCACTGTATTTCTAAGTGCTCACAATTATACAGTGCATGTTCATCACCGGCACATTTCTATCCATGACGACTTGTGTGAACTAGACTTGCACACACTCATCTATACAACAACAAAACTCACGCCAGCAGAAGACAATAGAAATGTGACACTCACAGGCACTGGGGAGCCTCTCCGCCTGCGCAGACCGGGGGAATCGGGCTTCCAGCCGTCCGTGTGGAGGAGGAGGAGGAGGATGAGGAGGGTCCAGGAGAAGGGCTGCGATGGCCTCGGCTGTGCCCGTCGCTGCCCGCCTCAGTGCCGTCGGCTCGCAGAGGGATGGGCTTCACTACCTGACACACACACATCAAACTCTGCTTACAGCCCGCTTCCTGAGCTTCATTTGATCTTTTATTTTGTCTTGAGTCATATTGGCAAATATGTGGACATTAAAATGGTCATTTAAAGTGAGAAAAATTAGTTAAGTGTACATTTACACGACAGCGATGACCTAAAAATGGAAAAGTCTTTCCTTTGCGTTTCTCGTGTATAGACAACAGCGTTATCAAAACGTTATCCGTTCACACGGATCAGTGAATGTGTAAAGAAACACTATGCGTTTATAGACTGAACATGTAATACACATCCACATGCACATGTTTTCATGAATTCATGTTTCCGTAGTTATCATCTACACGGAGACGATAATGGTATCGCTTTCAAAAACTTTTGAAACGTTTGCGTTTTCAGGCCCTCAAATGCCATTACTGTGTAAATGAACAGCCAAAACGGACCAAAAGTTTTCAGTTTTTAGTTGAAAGCTGTCATATGAGCGTTCGAGCGCACAGGGAAACTGCAGTGAGCGTTCGAGCGCACCGTGTGCAGGTCCTCCACAGGGTCAGCTGTGATGATGCTTATGTAAGGAAGGAGGAGACCTTCAAAACGTCTCATTTCCCGTTCCGGAAACGGTTTTCTGCTATTTTTGGTAACAGGGAATCTGATCCAACGATTTAACTATTGTTAACTTCTGTTAATGGTTAACTAGCTAATTAATCCAGTTATTTAATTGTTAACTGTAGTAATGTAGAAAATCAGTAATGTACTGAAGAATCAGTAATGATGCTATATCAATAAAACACAAGACAATGGTGACAACAATGCGTCATTTTTTATATATATATATATAAAAAATTTAATTATATATGTATATTCATTTGAATTTTACTTATATCACTTTGAACTTAAATGTAATTTTTTTGCCTTTAAAAAATAAATAGATAAATTAATGGTATTCCTCAAAATGAGCCCCATTTATAAGCCATGTATGTGAGGCCAGAACTAATATATTTTCAAAACTACCTTTATTAATTAAATAAATTCTATTATTGAAAAGAAATAATATTTCCATAGTAATATTATTAGTAATATAATATAGCAATAATATTATATTTCATACTAACCCTAACCCTTAATATTATAAAATATTTTGAAATATTTAAATTTAACTATTATTACTATAATATAGTAATAGTTATAGTGAGTTATAGTGTGTGTGTGTGACAGCACGCGATGACTGGTCAGAAAGCAACGTGTAGTCTGACATGTTACTTGATCATGACACAACAAGTTTTTAGGAGTCAAAATCGCGCGATCTGACACAGTGACTATCGTAAAAGACAAATTTGCGATTTGCAGACACGTGATGTGCAATACGTATTTGTAGGTGTGTGTGAGCGCACCATGGGGCCTCTCCTGCTGCGCCGCTCCAGCCACTCGCTCTTCCAGGTGGGCATGCAGGTGGCCTTCAGCTTCTCCCGGATCAAGCGCTCCTCCGGCCGGTCCTCCATCTTCTGCAGCCCGCGCAGCGTCTCCTTGCTCTCCATGTCCCGGCTGCAGGGACACAACACACTACATCAGTCTGAGGGTCAATGAGCATGTGCGTGCATTTCACCACATATAACCCTTTCCACAGTTTCCAGCAGATATTTCCCAGCTTGCAGTGCAGACCACTAGTGGTCGACCAATATGAGTTTATGGCCAATGCTGGTATTGTACAAGGTGGCCGATGGCCAATATAAAAGACGATAAATGTGATATCACACTGTATATTTAGTTATTTAAAAACTATTTAAAAAGTAATTAACATGTGCAATTAAATGTATGTTTATTTGACTGGCTGTCTAATTCAAGGTCTCAGCACTTCCAAGACTCATCGACTGATGCCATAAATAAAAAATATAAATATTGGCATAGAAACTGCATCTTGATGCATCTCTCTTGCGGTCCTAACAAAGCTCTCACACAATTTGCACACCGTGTACAATCACATAGCAAAATGAATATTCACACACAAATGTGTTGTTTGTTTGCAGCCAAAGTTGAAAGTGAAAAATTCAAAAAGACAATAAGCCAACAACACCACACTGGCTTCACTGGCTGTGCATGTGTTCATTTAGCGCACGCTTTTATCCAAAGCGATTTACAGATGAGGAACAACACATGACATTTATCATATTGCAGTCATACATGCAAGGCAACAATAAATGACTCTTAAAATCAATCGGTCAGGAAAACTCACAGGCCACCTCCTGTTTGAACCAATCAAATGACTCCCTGAACAGAATCAGTGGCCGTTTGAATAAATTGGAATATCGCATAAAGAATTTGCAGATAAATATTGTTGCTGCAATCTGGCTCTTTCTTCCTCCGTCATACATGAGTGTGTCTCAGAGCGTCAGACGAAACACAGTAACCGCTGTCATGTTCTCTTGCGCTCGGGAACGCAACCGCGTGAGACGCTCAAACCAAATCACTCTGGTCTGATGACAAATGTAGGTTTGGTGTTTCTGAAACGCCTGAGCCCAAGTCTGAGATGCTGTGATGTGATTGGTTCTCCACGACAATCATTCTCCTTGATACAATATCATGCCACGATACGGTTATGGTTTAATTATATTAGAGGGCCTTCGATTGATATCAATATTATTTGCCTATTTTGACAAAGGCATCAAAAATTTAACATTTACGTGAACTCTCTGCAATCATGTGTCCCAATTGGAAGATCCAAAAATGTGCACTTTGTATTTTTTTATATTATTTTAAAAACTAGAGCGTTCAACGGGCATTGCATGCATGAAAGTGTCAAGATAAATGTGCATTTAAACATAATTTTGACATCGACACACATAATATTAGTCAATCGCCGATGACTTGATCCACATGTATTGATAGCTAACTGATAAATGATAGGATGGGTGTGTGTAACAAAGTGAGGTTCAACATAAATATGCAAAAAATAGTTTTTGCAATAAATGGTTATTAAACATAAGATTTCATGTTACAAAAGTATTTTTGTATAGTGCATGGAGGAAACCGCGTTATCTTTCCATCTTACCCATCATGCATCATTTACATGAGATGAAAATCACAACTGAGGGTCTGATTAAACATCATTAAAGTGAATGTTGGAAAAGCCCCTGAAGCGCCGACAGCGAGATGAAGCGAGCGAGAGACGGTCAGTCTGAGCGGTGTGTCCACATGTGGGATGGGGAAGGAGCATCTCCGGCTGTCATGAGCCGCAGGATCACGGGTGTCCCTTCAACTCATTCAGGATCCTCTGCGAGCGCTGCAGAACAACAACAACAACAACAACCCGGGACAGGAAAGCCAGACTTCCTGTCACATCACACGAGGAAGTGCGCTGACGTCAAACTGCTACTCTTTTGCAGAAGCGGATCTGCTGACCAACTGATGTTAAAGCTCGAGCAAAAACTGGAGCCATAATACAATTCACTGACATTAACCTCCATGTTCTTCAATCATGGCTAATGTTACTTTCTGTAGTGTCACTAATGCAGAATACAAACTCTGAATCCTGACAGTGAGGATAACTGCGTATGGTTTATTGTGTCTATCATGAAAATGAAAGAGCAGAAATATGACGAGCACTGCTTGTGTTTTCACTGGACTGGTCAGCTGGTAATAACGGAGGATGGGCACGGGACGGGTATTCGAAAGTGACACTAATGATCGACCATGAAAACCAAACGAGGGGCCAAACTTTCTGGGATTCTTACGGTTCGATCGATTCATTACACAGCAACACACACGGTGACTCAGTCAATGCAACACTTTTTTAAAACGTTTTTCCCCCCTTTCAAAACTGCTAGATACAACGGACTGTAAAAGAGCACAGAATCTCGACATCTGAACGCAACCGTTTTAACTTGACACGCTGTATTAAAAACATGGACGATAATAGCGGTGTAAAAGATAATTATGGTCATCTGCAGAAAGGCATTAGAGAGACTTTGAGGGATTTTTTCCATTGAGTTCACACGATGACACAACATGATGTTTTGAGTTTTGTAACAGGGCTCAAAGAAAAAATGGACAGGTAAAGATGTTAATATGTAAATTTTAAGAATAACTAACTATTAACCGCTCTCACCAGAACTCAAGTACAACTTTTGGACACTATTTGAAGGGAACAATTGTCCCGTTTCAGTATGGAGGATAAATAACAAAATTTGTTTCCGCAGAAAACCCAAGTGTATTATACAAAACAAACAAAAATAATAACATGTATACATATTTCACAGCATTTCAATATTGTGTGCGTGTGAGGGTGATAACTCCTTAAGTCCAGCGTGCGGCGCGCTAGGTGTAAAGTCCAGATCATCTCACCGGTGGTGTGGAGAATAGGTGAGCAGTCTCATGACAGTTTCTGACTGGTAAAGTCCTCCAGGAAAGTAATCCAGCAATTCAAGACACAGATGGACTCCTCAATGGGACGGCAACATGCTCTCAAAACAGCCAGCTTGCCGATCGATCGGTCCCTTCAGGTTTCCAAACTCTACCGAACTCCGGTGAGCCGGATCCTTATATGGCAGGACACCACCGTCTGGTTCCTGTTTGGTGACGCGGTCACGAGAAAGGTCTCGCGAAGATGGGGTTTGAGGTCAAGGGCGAAATACAGCATTTAGGAGAAAACAAATAAACCAAGTGACTAAACATAAAATTGTATTAGTCACTGATATTATATAAAAGCTTCCCTTTATGTGGCCACGCTGCACACGTTTTAATCCATCCCTCAGCCACAACTATAGTCTCTCAGCACAGGTCTCCTGATAATAGTGTGCTGGACTAGCTGTCTGTCACATGATGCAGTGAGGGAGTCATATCTGTGTCTGTATGCAATTAATTAATGAAGGCTTCGATTACATTTGAGTAATTACACACACAGGCTTCTGGGATTAAATTACACTTAACATAAAAAATTAGTCAAAAATACTGACACTGAACACCCAAATTAAATCAAATCCAGAGAGAAAAGTGACGCATATTGGGTAATTGTGTATAAAGGGCCGGCATAATAAGCATAGCTTTAGCCAACACCTTTTTTCGGTTATGCATGTATATATTTTTTTCTTTGTTTTGGAAAATTGTGTGAGGACCAAAATAAATTTTGTTGATTGTTGTTGTAATGCCATATTTGTAATTTCAATGGTTAATATTTACCTGAACATTTTTCCTTTAAAATAAGCATGCGTGTTCATTAGCATGTGGTAACAGCACTGCTACGGAGAATCAAGAACTGCAGAAACCAGAGTCAAGACACCATTTATATAGTGCTTTTAATAATATAGACTGTTTCACAGCATAATAATAGGAAATTAAAGTAACAGATATTGTTTTGGCTTTACAGAATAGCTCCAGACTAAAGTTATTGTCCAGCTAAAGTTAGAGTTAGTTTTGATTGACTGATTTTGATTGAATACTGTACCCAGTGTTTGAGAATAAACTTCATTTCGCCTTCATAAACCGTAAGGAATTGATCTTGTTGCTCAAGAAAGTTCTGATAAACATTGTACATTAAACTGCAGACGGTTTCAAGTTTTCCATTGTATGTTTACTGACTCAAACGCACTCAATGTTCTGTGCGACTTCACCGCGAGCGCAAACGGCCACACTAGTGCACAACAGCGCGCCTCGCTCCCACACTGGGAAAGCAGCTCTCACGAGCCTGAGCCGCAGCGAAACCGGAGAGCAGGAATGCACCATCTTTACTCTGAATGGGAAAGTCGGTGGTGGCCAACCCCTGCCTCTCAGATAACAGCTATCCCACAGTGCCATGGGGCAGGAACAAAGAGGCATTGTGGGCCGCGCAGGTGGGCTGTGGAGGAGCCAGCGCTGGGAATGCATCTCGGGCTCCACGTAAGCCTAGACTGCAGGCCTGTAGCGGTGCACACCCTTTCTCACGGTTACGCCAGCACAATGTGTGCGCCGGAGGGGCCGAGCGCTCGGACCTCAGTCAGGACTCGGCTAACCAGAGCCAACTACACCAGCAAACAACAAGCCATAAACTAACCCTTCAAACAGACACACCAAACATGACTGATAAACAGCGACGGCAGGCGTATCGTGAAGCGCTCAGCTTTACCCATCACCAAACAAAGCAAAGCCTAGGATTAGACTCCAGGACTGTAACCTCTACAGGACTACGGCCCTCCAGGTCTGAAGATGCCCATGTGTTCAACTTCAGCAATATACGTCTAATGTTTTTTAATCCTTGTGATGTGTTGAAAACCCTATAACACTTGTGGTGTTCCCAGTCAAAAATGACCAACCTACAAAAACTAAACAAATGACTCGTTACGCTATTTTATCACCAAATATTAGATGCAATCTATTTGTCAACTATTCTGATAAAATAGCATAAGAGATTTATACCTTTTCTTATAAAATGTATAGGCTGGTCATTTTTGACCGGGAACACCAGAAGTGTGACACTGTACAAAATAAAATAATTTCAAAAGAAATTTCCTGGTTAAACATTAAAACACACTAGTGTAATAAACTGTCAATTTGACAAAATATGAAAAAATAAATTCGTAAGCTCGGATAAATAAGGCCAACGATCGATCGATTCCAAAAAGAAATATAAAACCTGTCCTAATTGAAAGAAAAATTTACAAAAAGATTGAATCCAATATTTAGTGATGTAGAATTTTTTTGTAGACCGGTCATTGTTGACCAGGAACACCACAAGTGTTACAATGTGGGGGGAAAAAACACCAAGTATAAAAAACAATATTTTTTTAAGTTGTTAGACTTAATTTTGTCCATTGTGAATTTTTGTCCATTGCAACATTAACTAGCATTTTCAGGTACAGGAAAATCCTCTCCGGATCAAAATGACTTGAACATAACAGGAAAATAATGCAAAAAAAGGCATAACAAAACGAAAACAATAGACTAAGGCTGTTTAAAATATCGTACGGCATTTTCAACATTTACAGGTGCTAGTAGAGGATTTCACCGCCGCTTTTCTTCCACCACCCGCGTAAAAATCCATAGCCGAATGTCTACTGTTTTTTGACACACACCAAAGTCGTACAGTAATTTAATTGCTGTCCAGATCCACATCTCTGAGTTTACAAGAGAGCAATTCAAAATTCACTGTTTTTAAACCCTTTTTGACCTCTGCTGAGCACCGTACAGTAAATGTTGTGCGTCGCTGTAATTTAGATGCATTTTAAAGATCCATCCTAGGCTTTCATTTCTGAAATGCTTACAAGAACAATATTTGATTCACAGCCTAAAAAGATTTAGAGAAGAAAAGCACATAAAGATTTAAAATGGGCCATTATAAATGGCAGACATTATATTCATTAACAATATAAACCAAGCAGCTTTAAGTTTACATCGCGTAAATAATATTAACTTATTCCCACATTTTTATTAAAATAACATTCATCATTTTGAGGTAAAATACTAGACAGAAAACCAATTAGTGCGTCTATCTTCATATTTTTGACCAAGAGATTAAATAATCAAATAATAGATGGACATTATTTTCCCTTTTTTAAGTTAAATATCAATTAATTAACCGGTCTTAATGAACCATGAAATCAACATTAATGCACATCAGAAGGGATGTTGAAACATACAACTTACTAAAATGTATCACGTCTAAGGCTGTAACGATACACCAAACCCACGATACGATTCGTATCACGATTTTTGACCCACGATACGATACAAACCTCGATATGGGATGGTTTTAGGGGGGGGGGGAAGAGACAAAACAGTTCAAAAGATATTTTGAGGAAAAAAAATATTTTTTTATTAAATAACATTTGAAAAGCCTGTATAAACTGAACACCAAAAAACAATATTAACTATGCAAATTATTAACAATATACCTAAGTAAAATAAATGATATAGCCACAGCTATAACACTTCTGTTTTCTTTGTAATAAAATACTGTTGAAAAACAAAAAGTAAAGTCCATAGTGGAGATGATTCGAGTTGAAAATTCTTCTTCAATCAATCTTACATTTACAAAGAAAATTAAATGGTAACTGTTTTTTCACACTGAGGTAACTGAGGCTTAGTTATTCCCTTAAAGTGTGTATGTCAGGTTAATTTTTTTTTTTTAGATATATTAAATAAGGGTTAGATGTCTGAGTGAAAATGTAATTAGCATTAAAATTATTACTGTAACTGCCCTGCAATAAGATTTATAGCCATTTCTGTCAAGATCATATTTTTAAAACAAGGGCTGAGCTGTGACGTCATACAAGGGAGTCGCGCCAACAAAGTTCTATTGAAGTATGGAGAGTTTTGAGTCTGAGGAGATCCAAAATCCCCCTCAAACCTATACGATGGCCCACAGCCATACAATTTTGAGCCTCCCATGCGGGAGACAGATGAGGAGCCAAACAGAAATGTAAATAATTCCTATCGAAGAAACATAAATATCTGGTGTGAAGAGAAGCAGTGGAGAGTTGGTCAGGTGTCTGGTAGTATAGGCATAACTTAGCGGTGGAACGGTACATGTATTCGTATTGAACCGAAACGGTACGGGCGTCACGGTTCGGTGCTTGAATATACACGGAGAATACACGGTATAAAAATAAATAAAACTCGCGTGCAAATTAATTCATGCGGAACTAACGTTGGCTTACTGTTATACGCGGGTTATTTAGGGACACCTAATCTGTAGCTCCGCCTTAGCTCTGAAGCTCCGTGGCTATAATGAACAGCCTGCGGTGTAAAGATTGCAATGCTGGAATATGTTGGTGTGTGTGTGTGTGTGTGAGTGTGAGTGTGAGTGTGAGTGTGAGTGTGAGTGTGAGTGTGAGTGTGAGTGTGAGTGTGAGTGTGAGTGTGAGTGTGAGAGTGAGAGAGAGAGAGAGAGAGAGAGAGAGAGAGAGAGAGAGAGAGAGAGAGAGAGAGAGAGAGAGAGAGAGAGAGAGAGAGAGAGAGAGAGAGGCGCGGGCGCGATCGACTGCTTCAGTAGCACCGTAGGCACCGCATCAGCTACCAGTCTCACTCGGGTTTTAAATCCCATTTTATAACTCATGAGATCTCCAACCGCGTAGTCCTTCTCAGTGAAATGGCCGCTGCACATGACCGAAGTCTTGGATACCGAAGCAGCACTGAAGTCAGCGCGTTTGGTCCGAACAAAGTTGACCCAGGCACGGAACACAGTGGACTCTGTGACCGGTTTTAACGGTGTTTTTGCACCCAGCACAAACGCAGTAATTCACCATCGTGAAAATACGCCTGCGTATACTAACTACCTAACTTAAATAACTAAATAAATGTCCTAATAACTAATTCTCTCGCTCTATCACTCGTACAATTATCAACACAACTCAGCGAGCTTGGGAGACGTCTCCCTCATATGACGTCAAACGATTCGTTTGGGGGGAGGGGCAGTTTTAAGTGAGGACTGAAAATAACAAACTTTTTCATCTTATATTCTGCCTTTAGGTATCGAAAAACATACAAAACAATACATCAACTTGTCAAACGTGTATTTCCCCTAACTATTTTGTGTTAATCATAATTAAAAATTTAACCTGACATACACACTTTAACTAAGACGAGTTGATACATACCTCTCTCGTCTCAGTGCGTGCACTCAATCGCTGTGGCGCGCGGCAAAACTTTGTTCACTCAGTTCATTCAATATGGGCCAAGCAGAGAAGCTACCAAACACCTCCACGTTTTCCCGATTTAAATACAGTTACTCGCGTAGTGTAACTCGACCTAGGACGGTGACACAAAACAAAACGTTGCGCTTTTCTAAGCGTGTAAAATGGATAGCTATATTGTATGGCGGAATACCATAGCAAGTGCTTATGAGCACTTCGACTTGGCGGAGTAATATCTTCACTCGTGAAAAAACCTCTCACCGGCCCCCGCTCCCTCTAGTGAAGATATTATTCCGCCAAGTCGAAGTGCTCATAAGCACTTGCTATTTAAATAGGGAAACCGTGGAGGTGTTTGGTAGCTGACTTAAAAGTATTAGGAGGGTCCGCGATCTCTGGATTGTTTGCCATGATGTTTCCTCACATACTTCAACTAGCTCGCGTGACGCGTCACATGATTGGAAAGCTTAAGGTAGCACACGTAGTTGGAGGACGATTTTTATAATGTCTACGAATTTTATAATGTTAACTTGTAATAATAATAGGCTACTAATAATACTAATAGTAATTTAAAGATGTGGTAGCATTGGATCTGGACAGGAAGGATAACTCTGGGAGCTGGAAGGGGTGTGTCGCGAATCGCGATTCTGCCTTCTCACATCGCGATACAGGTTCGTGGACCTGCGTATCGCGATTTCGATTTAATATCGCATATCGTTACAGCCTTAATCACGTCTAATATAAATCGCTCAGTTTTTCAACCGCGGAAAAACAATCAACAAAACCGCTTATAAACAATGTTACGTAACGTCACATTGACCTCAGAAAAATACTAGAACTGAGCATTTATTTTAATAGTGTATTCATATTTTAATAAATATTTGCACTACATGTCATACTCATATTTTTACATAACCTTGTTCTTCAATATTAAATATGTTTGAATAAATCCGTCATGAAATCAAAGTCAATGCCCAGCCCTACAACAACAAACTACTTAAAAAGTGTCTACATTATCATCAAAAGTCCTTTGAAGATTAAATCACATGATCTTATCCCGTTGCCCCAGCCTAACATCGCCATGCAGAGAGAGCGGACACGAACACGCTAGACCGCCTGCAGGAAGGCTCGGGAAATACACGTTTCTGAAAACACCCGCCAACATCTCTAACCGGGCCAGCGGAGGAACCAGGACAGGCATGAAGTATTAATGTCTCGCGCTACAGTGGAGATAATCAGGTCTCCCTGCCTTTAAGCAGGACAGGGGCGTTACAGAGAGCAAATTGTGTCCCGCTCGGCCACCAGGATCCGGCTGTGATGTGAACTAGCACACAGACAGCGCGGCTAACATGAGCGCTACCACCAGATACAGGCCAACTGGGTCACACTGTGAAACTAGGACTCGCACACACTGGCTCACTGTACACCTGAGAAACCCCCCGGCTGGGAAGCTCACAGGAACTACACCATCTAGGAAACGTAATATATCTGTGATCATACTGGAACCAGCCAGAAGACATTGTTTAAAGATGCTATTTTAAAAGCTTTTTGATTATTGGGAGTAATAGAATAGGTTAACAAGCATTAATGTAAAATAACAAAAAACACATAATAGCTGCTCCTCTGTTCCCAGTCTGTCTGAAACGCACTGGTTTCTACACAGCCCTCCTTCAGAAAAGCTCTGTGCTCTGATTGGCCAGCTGAGCCAGTGTGCTTAAACCTCTGGACGGGAATTATGCAAATATTTTACACTGTGACGTGGACGTTGGAGGAAGTAATATCAAAGACTGTAGAATAACACTTAAACATTAAAGGAAAAGGAAAACATTAAAAAGCATCATATGACCCCTTTAAATCATATTGTCTGATTTGGTCATTTTGCACCAAAATGAAAATTCTTGGCTCTAAAACAAAACCCAAAAAATCTTGAACAAACTTTTTGTTTTGGAGTAAATGCTTAAGCTTATTCTTAAATTGGACTTATTTCAAGAACATCTGGATTCAAACAACTGGAAATACTGTATATTTTAATATACACCGTAAACTACAAAGATTTTTAAACAGTGGAAAGTAATTAAAAATAGTGCATACAATAGAAAAATGCACGTTAAACCTCAGAATTGATCGTTAAACGTGTGTATTTTAATGGTTTCCAATCATTCATGCACATGATCTGCACCTAAACATGACACCTGTGTGAATTACAGGTACAGGAGTACCAGTAATTAATGCAAAGTGCAAAAGAGACTAATTAGCCATATGACTATCAAAAATTAGTCAATTAAAGTGTTAAGCTTGCAGACAAATACCACTGGTGCTCATGATAATAGTACTCTACAATAAAACTGATAAACATGGACTAAACAGCTATTTTCAATCATTGCATTTTTTTTTTCACATTTAATCAACTAAATGATTAACTAATTAACGTTGTTATAATATATAATTATGGTAAATAGTGTTATCAAAACTCAGTGTCATCAATTTGTCTAAAACACCACCAACGTTTAGAAAATACGACCAATTGACACAAAATTTCTTGTTTCATGAATGAGGCCCGAACTCGAAATAAGCCTCAATAATAAATCTTGACCAAAGCAAGCAGACCTGCACCCTACACTCTAAAAAATGCTGGCTTGTTTTAACCCAATTTTGGGTCAAACATGGACAAACCCAGCCATTGGGTTAAATTTTTAAATTGCATTTTTGATCCAACTTCGGGTTTGTCCATATTTGACCCAAAATTGGATTAAAACAATGTATTTTTTAGAGTGTACAACAGCAGCACAGCCCTAATACAGAAGGCTCATTATACATGTATAGAGGAAAGCTGGTTATTTAGTAACAGAAGCGTTTGGCCGTTTTAAATCGCAACAACTGTAAATTTAAGCTCTTTTTCCTCAAGAAAGCATCCAACAGCAGCTTTTACAAATGCAATTTACCAGGTCATTTCACACACACACTGCTTTATTCTCCATATGCAAAATACTGATGGATGTTAAAATAGCGGTTTCACATTTAGTTTTAGCCAAGATTTCGGTTTTCTTTCAGCTTTAAAGGGAAAATGGCATTTTGGTGAGAGTTAGCCTACATTTTCAATATTAGACTTATGTTCCATTTAAATAGTATATTTCTATACCAGGTTGGAAAAGTCGTACTAATCAGTACATTATTAAGCACCGTACCTTACTTACATTGATGCATTTGGCAGATACTTATTAAAAGCGAGTGACATTACATTAGAGAAGCACGTTTCCAGTAGCGGAGGCTGAAGCCATGGTCTCGGCTCTGCTGTGTGTTAATGGTGCTTGAGCGCTCTTCATCATGTGCATGTTCACATGGACCGGTGTCTGTGTCAAGTGCTTAGACAAAGTGCTTCTGCTGTTCAATGCAGTTCCAAGACAATGCAACTTTTTGCAACTATTTATTAGTAATATTACTATGATATTGCATCTGTAAGTGTAAAAAAACAAGTAATGTGAATGTTTGCAGAACAGCCTGACCTGATGGTGTGGTGTGTGTTTGAGGAGGTATGCAAGTAACGTTTTTTTTTTTTTTTTTTTAAAGAAACAAGGTTACTAATAAGATTTAAAGGGATAGTTCACTTTAAAATGAAAATTCGGTCATCATTTACTCACCCTCAAGTTGTTTCAAACCTGTATGAATTTCTTTCTTCTGCTGAACACAAAGGAAGATATTTTGAAGAATGTCAGTAACCAAACAGTTAACTGGTCCCATTGACTTCCATAGTATTTTTTTCCTACTATGGCAGTCAATGGATAACTTGACATAACTTGAGGGTGAGTAGGCTATATGATGACAGAATTTTCATTTTAAAGTGAACTATCCCTTTAGTTAAGCGTTTCCCTGTAAAATATCGTATGAACACATGTTCAGAGAAGGGAATGCGTGTTACACGTTAATGTCTAATGTACCTGCTATTTTGATGGAATGTTTGTATTTTAAACCTTTTTTAAATTTGTTTTGTTTCATAGCCTGCAGTTTGCACACTCTTTTGAAGAAGAGGAGCATAAAACAAGATGCGGATAAGCTTTTTCAAAGCATAAACCTTGGTCTTTTTTCACCCAATTGACGCCTTGCTGGGATTTTGATTGACAGGTGATCTGACCAATCATAAAGCTCCATCCGCCGAATCCACCATTTTTTGTCTGACAAAGCAGTCAGGAGAGTAAGTAGATTAGCGTTGGAGGATTTGAGCTTGAGAAGCGGAGTGTACTGACGTCTTTCCGTGGTTAAAACAACATTCCTTCTGATGTTTCATTCATGTTTATTTGATGCTATAAATTAACTAGAAGGAAGAGATGATCGGTTCACGAGCGGCTTTAACTGAGGCGACACAGCGATCTGTCACACACATTAAAGAGCCACAAAATGCTATTTATTGTTTACATTTCTTTAAAAAAAAATTATCAAATTTGAAAGTTGAGTCTGTCCCTGTCTCGTTGTGTCCTCTCTGCTCTGCGATGTATTTTTCAGGGTCTTTGCGAACGGTCAATTAACATCCATAGATGCGTCAGATCAAAAATGGTTGTTGGCTGCAGAGGTCCATCCAGCTGAACGTGAGTGAGGAACCCTGGTATTATTTTTGGAAGTCATCTGAGATGTCAACCTCATAATAAAGTATTTCCAAATATAGAATAGACCAGGAGTGAGATCAGCACTATATACACAGGTTTGTGCTAGTGGAGACAGTGGCTAGTGAAAAGTTTCCAAAAGTCAAATTTTTGCTTTGAACATTAGTACATTTCCCAGGGAGAAAGCACATTAGAGATGATGAAGCTGAACATGACTACAGGTCTGTTCTTCTATGAATAGTTTTCCTCAGCTTTGGTACACCGAGTTAAACAAGCAGAGATGTCAAAGCTAACTCCACCGTCAGCCTTTAACTGTCTGGAAATGGCCAAACAGAAAGTGTTTTGTGTATGAACCCGCCTCATTATGAACCTGCTTTCACACCAAGCTTTCCAGGCACCATACCATCATGTCTAATGATCTATTTCTTTCACGCGAGCTTCAGAGGAAATAGGCACAAAACGTTGGGCACAGATTAACTTTAGACTATAATGCATCCATTTGACGTGACGTGCCTTATAACTGCACCTCACCCCCCGCTGTACAGGCCGTACTGACCGCATCGACCCACCAACACCACATCAAATGCTTGCCTCATTTTTTTGCAACTCAGAGCGGTCGCAACATCTACTGCCGTCAGCTCCTGTACATCCAAGGATGTTTTCATCCGTCATGCATCTCACGAGGCCTGGCTGAGCTGCATGAGAGAAGACAGCGCTGTCGGTGGGTCATAAGAGGCTTTCGCACCGCTAGTTATAGGAACGAGCCACCAGGGTGATTCCCGGAGAAATAATGGTTCCCTTAGGATCGTTTTCCTGGTTGCGTTCGCGCTGCCAGCAGAAACTCTGAAGTGACGTAAGACACACTCGTTTGTTGTGACCTTTATTTTGACGGTGCTGAGAACGCCAGAGCCTGAGCAAACAAACAGCGCTCGCATTCTCCGTTCATTAGTTTACCATCCGTCTAACAGTCCTGTCTAACACGTTATTATATAGAACTGTTATACACAAAGTAGACAGTAATGAAAAGTTATTAGCGTATGCCGTGTGGTTGGTGTCCAGTGTTGCTGAGCAGAAATACAATCATGTTTCTCCCGGTCCCCTCAAAGTTGCATTGGGTTTTCTCCTCAGCGTAAAGATTAAGAGGTTCATCTATCACTGTTTTCCATGTCGTAGAGTTAGTTTCTGGAGTAAATATATAAGATATATATATATACGGCAGTGGCTCAGTGGTTCATGTAGGTTGTCTACAAACCGGAAGGTTGGTGGTTCAATCCCCGGTTCCACCTGACCAAGTGTCCGTGAGCAAGACACCTAACCCCAGCTGCTCCCGACGAGCTGGATGGCGCCTTGCATGGCTGACACCGCCGTCGGTGTATGAATGGGTGAATGTGACGCAACATGTAAAGCGCTTTGGTGGCCATTGGGTCTGTGAAAGCGCTATATAAATGCAGTCCATATAATCTATGTGCCAACACAGCTTTTTATAAACGGCGTAACGATTGAGTCTTCCCGGCAGAACTTACCCTAAAGCTTTAATTTCCTATACAGTTTAGACCAACTCTGAAGTAAGAGCGAAATTAGTTTCTCCAAAAGGAGTTCCTAGAACTAAAATCAATCGTAGTTCCTGCGGTGCGAAAGTTTTTAGATTTTTTTAGTTTTTTTTTTTAAGTCATGTTCACTGCGCCAACAGACACCAACAAAAGTCACGTGTTTATCAAGCGACAAGAATACTTTTTGTGCACAAAAAAACAAACAAAACTAACGACTTTATTCCACTATTATTTGTTTTTTTTCACAAAAAACGAATGTAATAGTGGAATAAAGTCGTTAGTTTTGTTTGTTTTTTTTGGGCACAAAAAGTATTCTCGTTGCTTGATAAACATATGGTTGAGCCTCTGTAGTCACTTGAACTATTTTAACGATGTATTTAATAACTTTCTGGGCCGTGCAGTTTCAATCCCTTATGAAGCCTATGGAGGAGTGAGCCAGCTCTCAGATTTCATCAAAAATATCTTCATTTGTGTTCTGAAGATGAACGAAAGTCTTACGGGGTTGGAACAACAAGAGGGAGAGTAATTACTGACATGGTTTTCATTTTTGGGTGAACTATCCCTTTAATAAAGCCTGAACCTCGTCGTCTGTCTGTGTGTTAAAAATAAATAAAATTCTGCAGACCGACAACTCACTGCATGAAGCCACGAACCGCAATAGATTATTAAAAATGGCTGTTAAAATAGAATGCTGCATGGAGTCATCCAATCAAAATGCGGCGTGAACAACCAATCAGCATGTTCAGCGCACAAGTCCCACCCCCGAAAGTTCCTGAACTTTGAAAAAGTACTACCTCGCCAGCAGGGACTTTCAGAGGGGGAAATATTTCATTTAGACCCTGGATCCTGCGGTGTAAACACACCGAGTGCCACCCCAAAGTTCCTGGGGAAAGTTCCTGCGGTGGAAACCCGGCTAAACGCTGATTGAACATGTTCAGTGAAAACAAACGACCAACAGACACAAAAAGGGGTAACACACTGCTCGTGTTCGTCTGTGCGGTGTGAATTGGCCTTTAGTGTCAAAAAAATGTAAGCTGAACCTTCCAACAAGATAATGATAAGGGGACCTTTCAATAATCATTATGATGAACCAAAGCCCAGGTCTATAATTTCAATCCAAATAAAGTGACGTGGGGGACTTGAAGTGGGCAGTATATGTAAGAAACCCCTCCAACATCACACAGTTAAAGAAATTCTACATGAAGGAAAAAGCACATTAGTAAGAGAAGCACCTGCAAAAAGGTTTGATTTACAAAGGTGAAGGTAATATATGGGAGCTCACCCCGCCAGCAGTGTTTCCCATTAATTACCTAAACTCTGGCGGCCTGTCAGGCTAATCTGTGCCGCCACAGGCTCATAATGAACCACAAATATTTTAAAAATTCATAATAACATAAAAGCTGCATCCCAATTCAGAGGCTGCATCCTTCAAAGGCTGAACTCGAAGGCCGAATGCTTGACGCGGCGCGACAAGTCGAAGGCTCCTCCAAATGAGGCCTACAAACGCATCGGCTCCTTCGTTTCTCAGGCGGTGAAGGACACACCAGATGGATCCCACACTGCCTATCTCAGGGTTCACTGCGCCGGTGACGACAGGAATCTTTTAATGCTGGATTTTTAACTTCCTTATATCTAATGATACAAATGTAAAAAAACTAAAAACTAAATAAACTTTAAAGCTTAAAATTAAAGGTCTTATCTTATTTAGATGTGATTTTATTTAGTTTATAAATCTTTATTATACAGCCTGTGAATTGGGACACAGCTAAAGTCTCTAATCTATCCCTGATTTGCACCATTGCTTTGGCAAGGCATCCGTCAAACGAAATAAATTGAAAGTGCGATATGGCTTTGTGCCCTTATCAAATCCCAAAAGATTGTTAAATAAGTATATAGTCTGTTTGCGCTGCACGTTTCAAAGCAAAGTTGCTCAGAGCGGCCGTGCGTTTAGCTCGGACCGGCCGCGCGTTTAGCTCGGAGCGATTTTACAGCGATTTTTTAAAATTTATTTTACAGTGGATTTGTTTTACAATATATGTCTATTACTGTCACAGGAATAACTTCCTAAAGGACTTCCTAAAATATGAATGTAGACTGAGACACTAGATCAACGTAAAGTAGGGTTGAGTCCACTTCAGTGTCCAGTACACATCGATGCAGACTTCTCACTCGGATCCATTTGGACAATGAACATGAGTTGAGCGCTTCATTTGAACTCTCAAAGTGCACCAGATTGATATTTTTAACTTGGGTCCACCCACCACTGTCTCACAAAACGCTGTGGGAAACACTAACCCCAGGATCCACCCCATGAAATTGCTGAAGGATTGTGTGCATCGCTGAAAGCTGCAACTAATCTAAAATATAAGGGTTTATATAGTACATAAAAAGGGTTTTTATATACATCACATTTTTGCTTACTACGTACTACGCATTTCTATTTGTGCCGCTTCATTGTTTTTATGACAACACTATTACTCTAAAATGTGCAAGGGGAACAAAAGTAGGGTTACACCGGTATGAATATTTAAATGTAAGGTATTAATATGCTCCCTTTACAGATACATCATGTACACAAGGTGTACCTTTTAGAAGTGTAACTTTCAAAAGTTTTTGTGAGGGAGTTTTCAGAATCCTGAAAAACAAAATGTACCACATTTTTCACAAAAATATAAAAGCAGTGCAACTGTTTTTAACACTTATAATAATCAGAAATGTTTCTTGGTCATCAAATCATCATATTGGAATGATTTCTGAAGATCATGTGACACTGAAGACTGGAGTAATGATGCTGAAAATGCAGCTTTGATCACAGGAATAAATTAAATAAACATATTTACATATAAAAAAGCTATTTAAATTGTAATTTCACAAAATTACTGCATTAAGTGTATAAAACGTGGTAAATTTAATTTTTCAGGATTCCTTGATGAATAGAAAGTTTAAAGGAACTTAAAAGTTTAAGTGTTTATCTAAAATATAAATATTTGGTAACATTAGAAAATACTTTACCGCCACTTTTGATCAATTTAATGTATTCTTTCTGAATAAATGTATTCATTTTTTTTTTTTTTTTTTAAATCTTTCTGACCCCAAACTTTTGAAGAATAGTGTATATTCTTAGAGGAATCAGACAATTATTTAGATTATTAAAAAGTTAATAAAAAAAAAGGACTTAAAAGTTTTTTTTTTTTTTGCATAATTACCATTTGCAAGAACTGAAGAATGCATTATGATTTGTGAAAATAATGCATACATATGGGAGTAGGCTTGTTTGTGCTGGGAGAGAGAGAGACTGTATAAAAAGCGCGCGTGTGTGTGTGTGTGTGTGTGTGTGTGTGTGTGTGTTCATGAGGGCTGGAACAAACAAACTCTGTGTGACTTAGCAAGAGAACAGAGGGAAGAAACTAGGTTGGGAATCCTTCACAATATGATACACCCACAGCAAAACGTCAAAAACTCAATACATGCCACTGTATCACAATATCATAACTGGACTGCCACTGAGACTGCAGAGGAGAGTCCCAGCACGTCCACAATAGAAAGGGTTTAGGGTTTCATCGCTCTCACAGCCCTGAGTACAGTAAGAAAACAGGTCAGAGTTTGAGTTTACTGTAGGATCACAGGCGCCAATAAGCACACAATAAACAAACAGATGTGTTGATGAGCGGCTGCCTTCATTAGAAACGGTCTATACAGGAAGTGTTTTTACCAGTTAACACTCAAGCAGGTCTGGGAATGTTTGGGAAGACAGTGAATCGATTCATAGGTTTTCGGTTCAGATATTTTTTTGTTGCAAAATCAGAAGGATTCAATTTGATTTACAATGAGATTTGTTTGGATTAATGATTCCTTGCATTAAAAGTGCATTCATACTTATCAAAGTAGTAATAATAATCACATTGTTTTCACATTCAATATTGTTTACCAAACAAATAAGAATTGTTCAATTTTAATTTGATAACACTTAAAATCACATTGTTTTAATAATAATAATACATTTGTATTTAAATCAAAAAAATAAAAGAAATTCTACATGGGCCCTATTATTATATAAAAAAAAAAGTTTTATAAATTCAGTTGATTAGACATGCTTTAAAATGGTTAAAGCTACACTGTGTAACTTTTTTAGTTTATTCTTAGCTAAAAACACTTAGTTCTTTCAAAAATATATGCGCTCATTAATGTATATTTACTTCGTTCAAGTAATAAAGTATTCTCGTGAGTGTATAATATGCCATTGAAAATACATACGGGTGGGGGGTTCGAATGCCGGTCGCCATGTTGCCCCTCCATCTTGAAAGTACATTAGCCAAAGAGGGACATACCCGTTAATTCAAGCTTCGCCTTTCGCGTTTTAACACTCGATGGAACGGCACCATGTCGGCACATGTGAAGAGGGGGATTGCTTGAGACTGCTATATAAAAACCTGAATCACTCTTATTCTCGAGGATATGTATGAGTCGCCAAGGAAGCGAAAAGAGAATTAAGACGGCAACGCAACAGGCAAATCAACAAGACAAATGAGACGCGAGAAACACACACACACACACACACACACACACACACACACACAAATTCTCCGCGCACATTCATATGAGACGCGAGCACACACACACACACACACAAATTCTCCGCGCACATATTCATTTGAGACGCGAGCACACACACATAATACCTTAAAGATGTGGAAAAGTCGATCAAAAGTGTGGGTACATTTCTCCAGGCTCGATGCTAACAGCGCGCGATGCAGTATTTGCGGTAAAATAATTGCTGCAAAGACCGGTACCACGACAAATATGATGAAGACCTTGACAGTGCACGGAGTAAACATAAGAGCAGAAAGTTGCTCCGTCTTCGACTGGTAAATGAAGAGATACCTTGTTGATCACTCTGACAGTGTATATATTACAATAAATAATAACCTACTGAATGTACACTGTCGTTCAAAAATGTGTTGGTTAGTCAGATTTTTTTTCCAGTAAGGATGCATTAAAGTTATCAAAGGTGACATTAAAACATGTGTAATGTTACAAAATATTTCGTTTGTAAATAAATGCTTTTCTTTTAATTTTTTATTCATCAAAGAATCATGAAAATTTGTATCATAGTTTCCAATAGTTACCTGATAGCTGATGTTAGCAATGAAATGGTAAAAATTTCATTATTTCATTTATTTATTCATTTTACATAGATGTCATAACCTATATGTTAACTGACAAATTAAATTACTGCAAATTATAATAGTTTTCTAAAGTAACCTCATCACTTGAAGGAACACAATGGACGAGGTCGAACTGGAAGCCATGTTAATCTTGGACTACATTGGCCACCGTAGGAGTTAAAACGAAATCGGAATTGAGAGGAACAGAAACTAATATTTACTGGATGGTCATATACCTTTTCACCGCTAGATGGGGGTAAAAATCACACAGTGTAGCTTTAAGATTTAATTAACCCATTAAAACTGAAAAATACAAATAAAATAAAAACACAATTTGGCGTAAATAAAAGATTTCACAGGGCCCTAAAATGTTTATTTCTGTTAAACTTTTAAGTATTCAAGATTTAAATTAGACATTATTTTTGATTACTAAAATCCAATTTAACCGTTCAGATGGAATGAAAACTGAGGGGAAAAAAAGGTAATTGAGGAAAATAAAATAAAAACCAATTTCATTGCGCCCTACACTTGACTGGTTTTATTTTCCCAGATTATTTGGAGATTTAAACTGTATTGTTGCTTTCAATCAGTAGACGAAGCTGTAATATGCACACTTTCTTTTTTAGTAAAGTTGACATTGTAACCCTTTTCCTCACGCACAGCACAGCCAAGAGTCGTGCCTTTCCCAGTGTGTTATATCCTTCAATCTGCACGTCGCTCTGGCATGCACCGGGAATGCAGGGAAATTCCTCCCAGCAGACGCTTCACACACACTGCCCAACTGGAGCAGCACGACCCCACGATCTGCCCACCGGCCCCTCGCTCAGCAGGACTGCCACGTGCGCTAGCAAACGAGAGCTGTGGTGTGTGTTCTGTGCGCACAGTTGCTAACAGTGTTTCTGATCACATTCCTGCACCCCCATCACGGACACTTGTGTTCCTCCCCCTCCACTATCTCTCACACACACACACACACACACATCCAGTGTCAGGCCGATTGAGCCGCGATCTCTGACGGGACTGCTGGAACTGGAGCGCAGGCCCGAAGATGAACCCAGAGCTCATGAAACACACAGGTGAAGGAGTGAGGAGCGTAACTGCACACACACATGCATTTAGAAGACCGAACTTTCCATTCAGTCCTGTTAGCATTAGCGGTATTAAACCAGACTGTGATCCACTAAAGTAAGAGGAAACATTTCTACCAAGTCAGTGTGTATTAACATCAGAGAACCACACTTCACGCTGAATCATTGACTATCTCGAGGTTAAACATTAAAAGTTGTCATGGGATATTTGACCTCTTGAGCAGAAACCCAACGACTAACATATAAATACCGCTGACAAAAACATTTCTAAACCAGAATGACAGTCATCCACCCATGAGGCTTCCAGCTCGCAGACGCCATCAGCTTTATTATAAATGGATATTTTAAGGAATAGTCGGGCGTGTTTGTTGTGCACAAAGCTCACAGAGAGAAACTCCAGCAAGAATCATACTTCATTTTCTGACATTTTCTCAAATAAAACATGCTGGATATCCCAGTCGGGTCCGTGAGTGAGGATGATGAGTGCAGATTTGACGTGGTGATCACATGATGACCTACATATCCCGGTGCGCTGGTCTCTTACGAGCAGCGCGGACACAGAGCACGTCACACATCGCCTTCGGGTCCGCTTTACACTCAGGCAAACAGTAACTTTAGAGTCAACATCCTTGTTAATAAATGTGAAACTTTCAAATAAATGACCGATATATGTTTAAAAACAAACGAATTATATTTAACCTGACCGCTCCAGAGCTGTGTGACGCGGCTGTTGTGATTAAATACTTTCTAGGCCACGCACACATATTTCATGTCTGATGACATTCGGATCATTTTTAGGATTTCAGGGGATAACGTTCAGTAAAAACAATAAATAATGGTGCCATTTCTAAAGTATGATTTATGGTACACAAGACCAATAACAAACTAACCAGTAAGTACATTATTTATTAACAGGGCTCCAGATAAAAATCAAGTAAGGAGCCGTTGGCTTCTATAGGGGAAAAATAATCTACATTAAGTGCCACATATAAATAAACATGTTTTATATTTTTAAACGCTTAACTTCAGTCGTCCGTCACATGTTTGCATCTGCAGCTTTTCAAGGGAACTAAGGAACGGATTTGTTCTCTACACAGAATCGGAGCCAGTGACACAGACCATAATAATGTCAGCTTCACTTGGACACGGAGAGTGGTTTGGCCTAATCAATGCCTCAATTATATATTCACATAATGAATATGTAAAATATTGCATGCATACTTCATATATTTGGGGAAATGCTCCCCTCTATAGTTATTTCTCTAGCTAACTAAAGTTTATGGTCATTGAATGGCTTTATTTGAGGTGAATGGGACGTTAGGTGACATTGTTTAAAAGCTGCTTGATCCATTACATGAGACGATACATTTCAGTAAGTTGTTATAAATAATATTAGTAGTATAACTTTCACGCATCAACAGAAAACAGCAGACTAAAAGGTCTTTGCTCTTCATCAGTATTGATTAAAAGTGTGAATCGTCCACTCGGCTGACGTGTTTCCCTGCTGTGCTTTTCCCTGCGCTACTCAGTGGGGGAGGAGGAGCCGGTACTCTCTTGCATTGGCAAATCATGACATTTGAGATTTCTACAGTTAAAAACAAAACTCAGAGATATTGCTGGTACACCAACAATTTATTGTTATTTATTAACAACGTGTGTGTGTGTGTGTGTATTCTGACTATTTACTCGTTTTTATTTATTTATAAAACACCATATACTTTTACCCATTTAACCTTGTTTTCATTATTCAGTTTGGGTGAATGTCCTATAAATACTTTTGAGTCTTCATTTTCTTTTCAAAGTCAAAGCGTTTTTGTGAACGATTTCTGACATAGCCTATTCCAGTTCTTGTTAAAACACATTAGACATGCAAATTCTGTGCATTTTGGGCACTGTTTGTGTGAAATCATTAATTTTGTCCATCAAAAGTGTGCTTTAACTTTAATTGAGCGAGAGCAGCGCAGCAAAAATAGACTCCGCGCCAAAACCCACGCTTCACCGCTGCTCACGCGACGCTCCTGCTCCCGGTGTGAACGCACTCACGGATTAACATGCACGCTGAAAAAAATATGCGCCGCTCACGTTTGCGGTGTGAAACGGCCGTCATGCTTTTTCTGTCAGTGGTAGAGAACCGGCTACATGCGAGAAGTAGCGGTACGCAAGAATAAGTGCAGGTACACGTATTAAGATTAAAATGTAGAAGTGCCGGACTGAGTACCGCCCCACTTCGAGCACTGCTTTTCAGCACCTTTACTAGGATGTTCATTCATTGACACGGAAAGATGATCCTCAGTGTCTCTAACATCTCTCTCGACGGCACAACTGGAGCCGGCTTCATTATGCAGTCTGTGTTTGTTTTACAATATATGGCTATTACTGTCACAGGAATAACTTACTAAAGGACTTCCTAACATCAGTATGAATGTAGACTGAGACACTATATCAACGTAAAGTAGGGTTGAGTCCACTTCAGTGTCCAGGTACACGTCAATGCAGACTTCTCACTGGGTTCAATTTGGACAATGAACATGAGTTGAGCGCTTCATTTTGAACTCTCAAAGTGCACCATATTTTTAACTTGGGTCCACCCACCATTGTCTCACAAAACGCTGTGGGAAACACTAATCCCAGGATCCACCCCATGAAATTGCTGAAGGATTGTGTGCATCGTGTTTTATATAGTTTCACATTCTTGCTTACTACGTACTACGCATTTCTATTTGTGCGGCTTCATCGTTTTTAATGACTACACTAATACTCTAAAACGTGTGTTCGACAGAGATCAGGGCTGTTAGAAAAGTCAGAGAGTGAAACTGTGTTTGTCACTGAAACTCTGACATGTTATTACTTCAACAAAGCAAAAGATATGATGGGCTACTCGTCACAGAACACGCGGCTAAAAAGGGATGCAAATTATTAAATCATAACACGTATGTTCATATTGTCGCCAGTGGCGATCTCAGCAAAAATATCACACGCAAATTAATATTTTTGGTTGCGAATGCGACCGCTTTAGGCCCCGATCTCCCACACATGCTACATCTAGTTCTCCCACAAGGGAAACAATGAAACACAGATCAATTTCTTATTTGGCATAAACTAAGAGTAATCTTAAGTCCATGCAACCACAACAATCCAACAAAGCGTTTGCCGGTTCAATCTCAGCACAGCAGGTTAGAGAGACCAGACGTGTGGAAATCTGTGGAATTGCATGAAAATGTCAATCACACCATGGAAAAACAGCATCATTTATGAATCCATATTTGTAAGGTTTGCACCAAAACTAAAACAACATTTCCGAACAGCAATATTTCATGTTTCAAAAGAGGGCTCACTTTGTTGTTATCTGTTGTCATGGTTTCGATTACACAAACAATATCTGTTGAGAAACAGAGTCAAAGGTTCAGACTTATGAATGCAGTCAACACTACGATCCGTTTAAAAACTGAGAAAATGGAATAAGATTATTGACTTGTCTTCCCATCCAATAATGTTAACTCATGGTCTGTCTCTGAGGAATGTCACTTCTTGCAGAAGAAATTGCAGGAAACATTGAGCTTTTTGTAATAAAAATTACATTTAGCAACAATGGACTGAATTTCAATTTAAAAGGTGCACTACACAGAATTTACCAAGAAAAATTTAAGTATAGACTCAAACAATCATTTCTAGTGATCCACTAGAAACACATCCACTAGAGTGGTGGTGTGTGTGTGTCTAAAGAGACCCTGTATTTTGTGTGTGTGTGTGTGTGTGTGTGTGTCTCCAGCCGATCACGGCGTGTGTAAGGCTGGAAATGTATCATCTGTGTCCAGAGCTGAGGAAGCTCCGCTAAGTTCTCCTCTCGACACCAAAACGGTTTCCTAATGTTGGTTACAAGGTAGTGTGTGACGTCAGAAACACCAGCGATTTCAAACCGTGTTTTTGAGACTGTCTTTGGTTCACTGCAGTTTTGAGCAGAAAATACTCAACAATGCTGTCGACTTATGAATTACACATGGTTTGTCTTAAAGCAGATTAAAAACACCAAATAGACATATATAAACAACATTAAAAGCTGGGTTTTCACTACAGGAGGACTTTGAACCTTCATATAAATAGTCAGATTTGTTTATTGTCAGATACGGCAAGGTTAAAACAATCTCCTTTTAGCTAGGTTAATTTAAGGTTAGGTTAATCAGTTAACTAAGCCCAAATGTGCTTAGTTGCGTGTTTTTTTGTTTTTTAAGACTTAAATGGTTTTAGGTACAAATAATAAGACTTTGGGCTGCACTATTAGAATGAAAACAAAATGTACATGTGGCTCAGTGCCAATATCGAAACACAAAGGCTGTGATTTGATTGAAAGCGTGCGCTGCGTGTTTGAGTGAAGCGCATGCGCCGCCGGGTCTCAGTGATACGTCACTTATTTATGCATTTGGGAACAAAATGCACCAACCATCTTCAAAGCTTGTAATGAAAAGCGCTTATCTAAAAAAAATAAAGGTTTAACGTTTGAAAATTATGAAATTAAGAATTAAATCTTAGTATTGCAATTTTAAAGTTGTATTCTAGAATAAATGCTTTATTTTACAGTTCATCACTATTATTATTACTAATATTTTTATGTGTCCATATTGATATATTACACAATTTTGGCCAAATTATTAAAATCTTGTTAAACAACAAATTGCAGTTCTTTTCTGTAAATCGTGCAGCCCTATAATGAGGTTTTATTATACGCATTTACATATAGAAATATATGGCTCTATATATATGTCTTCTAAGTGGGTGTGTAACAATATATTGTGTCACACAATATATTGCAGTACAAAAATGCAACAATATGTATCGTGGACCAAGACCATATGTATTGTGACTAGTCCACCCAAAATTTCTAATTTCACGAAAAAAAAAAATCACGTTTTCAGAGTTTTAGTGTCGGTACTACATTAAACTACTATATATAATGTTGAATACAATGTATAATAATGCAATGGGGCAATATCTGTGGGTCTAATGCTACCAGTAAAAAGTGTCCTACATTATTATAAATATATCTAGACAGAGATCAAGCATAATCGTCTAAAATAAATCTGTATTTTCAGCTCCAGAATCATGAATATTGTTATTCTGGTGTGTCTATTGTCTTGTGCTTTGGGTTTCCAGCACCAAGTCCAAGACTATTTGTTTACACACACAATGTAACACCAAATTTAGCATTTTAATCAACAGTAAATGTGTTAACCTTTTATCATGTCTTGGGAGTATCGCAATAATATCGTATCGTGAGTTCAGTATCGTGATATTGAATCGTGACATCAGGGCATCGTTACACCCCTAATACACTCACATGCATTTCTAAAGGAGTGTTAATAGTTAATGTAGGAGTCGTGAGGACCAGCTAGCTACTACAGACCATCTCCATTAAAAAAAGCCTCTCCAGACTCAATATATAAATAAAAGCTTCATTAAGTCTCTGCACTCTCTCCACCAAACAAGGGCAGAGACTCGGGGAAAAAGGTCAATTGAGATTAAATCCAACCTCAAAAGAACAGAGTAAAGCAAAAGACAAAGGCGGAAGAAAGCGGGCCGAGACAGCCGCCCGGATGGACGTGTTAGCATGACTCGTTCTGAGCGTTACTTTAGCTAAAGAGAGGCACGGGAAGGCCAGAGGGATTGCGAGCTGGTCAAGAAGGGACACTTGGCCATTTCCTATTTTGGCCCCTTCAGTGCCGAAGCCGGAGCTGGGATCCTCCTCATTATGACAACAGCGCTGGCGTTCACAATGCTTCTCTTTGTGTCGCCTTCTAAGCCCATGGATTCAGTGCCCGTCCAACAGCGCCAATCAACTGACAGTCACTCCCAATTTACAGGCGGGATCAAGTTTCCCGCTGATGGTCCCCGGAGGCCAACGAGACGCTGGGAAAATCGATGGCCCTTTCCCATGCCATTACAACACACAGTCCACGACCAATAAGAGCTGTTGACACACAGTGTACAACAATCAACACGCTCCAATCCAGAGCGGACGGCTGGCACTCGGAAAAATGCTGGGTTGTTTAACCCAATTTTGGGTCAAATATGGACAAACCCAAACGTTAAAATGTGTTAAAATGTACCCCAACTTGTCCATATTTCCCCCAAAGTTGAAATCACGTAAAGAGGGGGATCAAAATCAGCACAAAAAAAAAAAATTTCATAGTAACAGATGTGATACAATCTTTACGTTCTACTATTATGTAAATGTTGGAGGACCTCAGACCTTGGGAATATTTTTTCAAGGGTTAAGACAGATCTTAGCAAGCCATCTCTGCAGACACGGGGGAGCAGTGGCTTTCCAAAGCCTTAATATAATGCTCTTGGCCACAACCATGCCCAGCAATAATGCCAACAACCCAGCATTTTAGATTAGTCTGACTTCCCAAACCTCTGAATATGAACACACACTGCATTCAGACACGGTTTCCAAGACATATCGTTTGTTTCAGAGGGTGTTTGCTCATATCGTGGGTGTCTAGCCTCGGCCTGCCACAAGACCTGTTGTTTTAACCAGTAATCTGGGTCTTATTAGTCATGCTCCCATGTGTTTACTTTTCACATGTAATCTCTAGCTTGCCTCGTCCTGCTGTTAACTAAACAAAACCTGAGAGGGGGGGACCCTGTGCCTGCGGACAGGGCCTGATGGGTATAGAAATATCCGGGCCTTTGTGTCCGCCGTCCAGGCGTGATCATTCAGCTAACCCTGGGCTTTAAATATGCAGTTCCTGGTGGCCATGGGGAGGCCTCCGCTCATTAGACAAAACATGCTAACACTCCGGCGAGACCAGCCTCAAAGACACAGCGCTGCTCTACTGGGCTGGAAACTGCAGGAACATCACATGAGAATCTGTCCTGGGAGTGCAGAGAAACTGCAATGACATTCAAAAAGGTTCAAGTAATAATTTGCATGCCATGTTGTTGTCACAACTTTTAAAGTACTGACATCTGCAGGGGTGTTTAATACAGTAAATTACCTTTTGAAAGTATCTTGATGCTTCAAATAATGATTGTATCATGACATCGTTACACTGATTCATTAAAAGATAGATGTAATGAGTTGAGTAAAGTGAGTAAAGTGTTAATTATTTTGAACTGAGCTCCACTTTTCAAGGCTCAGCTGACCAGCGATGTGTCACATGTGAGACGCTGAAGCTGATGCTTCACTTAATAAAGACCGATGGCATTGATTTAATGCGTGACTCTCTGATTTATTTCCCGCGGCTGTGCTGACCAGCGCTGACGCTGACTCAATTCATGGCAAATACCCTTAAACTTTAAAAGGGTGATACAACAAATATTTCGCTTTCCTTGGACACGGCAACGAATATATATGGCTTGGCCTCAAAGACAGACGCAGGTAATCACACGCGCGGTTTAGCCTTCAGTGCAAATCCATGAAGCCCCTGTACAAATCACCATTATTATAAACAGTCTTGTTATCATTATTAACTTATTTAACATTCAATACACATGAACGAAGTTCAAAACAAGGGTATACTATACACTCTAAAAAATGCTGGGTTTTCTTGGGGTAAAATATGGACAAACCCAGCCGTTGGGTTGAATTTTTCAATTACATTTTTAACCCAACGTTTGGGTTTGTCCATATTTAACCCAGCATTTTTTAGAGTGTAGCCTTATGAAAAAAGAAAACACGCGAAAATCGTGGTTACCTGCATTCCTCTGCGGTTGGCTTATCAGTAGCGCGGGACTACAATATTGCGGTTATGGCGACAGGACAGCCCTACTTAATGTATTTGTCATGAATCATTCATTCAAGAGAATTTTTCAAAAACACTGAATCTAGAGTTTGACAAATGAGAGTCATTGAATCTTTTTTTTTTTTTCAAATAGATTTTTTTATTTTTTTTATAATTCATTGAAATTAAACGTTTTTAAATAGACTGCACTGCAGCAATTAACATTTTTGTCAGAACCTCTAGTAATTACTTTGAGAGAACCTCTAGTAACATTATTTTGTTCAGCTGTCTCTTCAGTATCATGGGAAAACCCTGATCTCTGTTTGAAACTAACAAATATAATTGTGATTTTCAATGTATCCAAAACAGTGCAGCTAGCGTATACTACACCGATGTCAACGAACATGACTGGGGATGCAAGACATACAGCAATTTTTAAATGCATTTTATGGCCAGATAAAAACACCAACACTTTTAATAAGCAGAGATATATACAATACTGACTTATAAACTGCCCCACTGATGTTCATTTGTTCACAAATCAATAGTAGTTTGGGCTGCACACACATAAATATCACAAATAAAAAAAGACTGAAATAAAAATGGCAAGGGAGCCACTGGCTCTTAAAATTAAAATGTTTAGGAGGGGAATTACAGAAAAGCTGAACACAGATGTTGTTGAGAAGCGGCTCAGTTAATGTAGTGCAGCTTCATACTCTTGCTTTCAGCAGGCACATCCTTAATGAACTGTAGACCAGACTACAACTAAATTAGCTTGTTTTTTTTAGTTGTATTTAAAGTACTTTCTAATTTGATGCTAATAATAGTATTTGCAACATTTGCATTATATGACACTCAACTAAAGATGTCATGATAAAGTTTGATTATGCATGTTTGTTGTTTTACACTGATGCTTAAAATATCATTGTCAGACTTTTTTCAATATAATATTGTTCACTTTCAGAAATTTTTGTGATACCGTATACATTTCATCATCCACTTATTTCCTTTATTATTCAGCGGCTTATGCTACAAAAAAGGCAATTCATCCAGGAGACGGTACGCTAAGAAGTGCCACAAGAGACACTTCCAGCATTGAGGTCTATTCATACCAAATTCAAGATAAAAATGCAAGACGAATTGCATTTGAAAGGTCACACACGTACATGAATATTGTTATGAAGAGCAAATTAATTCACTGTGAAATATGTGGTTGACAAACGCATCTTCATCTGGCTGTCAGATGACTGGCAAACACAAACAGTGAGTGGTCGACGCAGACACAGCAAGATTCGGTCCGAGCAATTAAAATACAACAGCAAGATCCTCATAAGAGCAAAACATATGTTTTTTGAGCTGTAAAAGTGAACATTTCCACAGTTAAACAAAATGCTACTCAATCTGGTAATACCACATATTCATATATTATGTGACCCTGGACCACAAAACCAGTCACATCTCACATGGGTACAATTTTGTTAAATTAAGACTTATAAAGCTGAATAAATAATCTTTCCATTGATGTGTGGTTTGTTAGGATAGGACAATATTTGGTCGAGACACAACTATTGTAAATCTGGAATCTGAGGAGCAAAAAATCAAATCTGAGAAAATCTCCTTCAAAGTTGTGCATTTATGTTCACGATTGTGCTGCATTCTCTCACAAAAATACATGTTTTATATATTTACGGTAGGAAATTTACTAAATATCTTCATGGATCATGATCTTAATATCCTAATGATTTTTGGCATAAAAGAAAAATGGATCATTTTGACCCATACAATGTATAGTTGCTATTGCCACAGATATACCCGTGCGACTCCAGACTGGGTCTGTGGTCCAGGGTCACACACACACACACACACATCTCCATTGTTTCTTTCTACCCAAAGGTTTCCTGGCACAGAATATCTGCATTAGGTGTGATGTGAACAGCCTTTACTCTGCCAGAAAAGCATGTGCTAGGACAGAAAATACTACGAGAAAGCTAAATGTAACCTCTATAGCTGAAGCGCAAGACTGCCGGTTTAAGAAGCGTCACATTTCACACTCAAACGCCAGCGAGTCCGTCCCTCAGCGCACGTTCAGGACACCACAGATGAACACACACCCCAGATCTTTATTTTAGCCCTGCACCGGCTCCCACGGGGAGGCTATATCTGTCACGACGACGCTCCAGAGGACCTCGTGAGTTTCTGGGAGTCTTCTTACAAGCGTGAGGCCGTCGAGGGCACATTCCCAACAGGAACAATAGCATTTAGGACCGTGTTTGAGAGCAAACGTTTGAGGAGCCATTTTGGCTCCAGATGTTGGTGGCGTGCTAATCGCGGGCCGGCCTGGAAAGGTCAGCTTGAGAGATTACTCGCATGCTCGTTATGGGCCATCAATCAAACATTACATACTTCACAAAACCAGGACGTGTGCTGCACAATCACAGTGAATATTCAAGATATGTTTCACAAACTCAATCGTTTGTCAGTTCATAGTGATGATAATTCCAGAGGAAACAAATTTTCAAACTAAAAAGTGAGAGTTAGCAGTTCTCTACGACCAGTGTTATTATTGTGGATGTCAGTACATGTTAAAAGATGCAGTGAATTATGCTAATTCACTAGAAATGTTGGATTTACCTTTTTTAAACTGTAAGGTTGTTCTGTATGTAAAGTAAAAGCTGACAAAGTAATTAGCAATCTTTGTGTGTAAAATCAATGTAAGTTACTCAATATTAACTTTGTTTATTGAACTATGTATAAAAGCAATATCACACAATTGTCCTGGCCTCTCGCTACGCAGTTCATGCCACTACGGCTAGTGCTAGTGACATTTATTAATTAACAATGAATGGAGACTTGGAAACATCTTCAGGACCCTGTATATATTTCATATATTTCTGCTGATGAAGCTCAGGATCTGCTGGGAAGCTAATCGCCCGCCATCGTCTCGTCACGTGATCAGCTCTGCAGCTCGTATATGAAGCAGAGCAGAGGCTTCAGGTTATCATTGTAGCATCTGTTGTCCACTTCAACCTAAAAGGTTTTTATTTCTATAAAAAACTAAACGACAGTGGAGGCTGTGCCGCAAGTAACGCAATCGGTGTACGGCCGAACACGGTGTTACCGCAGCAAGCCTAATTTTGATATGAAAAAGTCTCAGATCTCAAATTTTATTAAAAAATTCAAACAATAAACACAGTTTTGTCACTCTTTAATGTGGTGTGACGGATCGCTGTAGCGCCTCAGTTCAAGCGGCACATGAACCGATCATCTCTTCAGTTTTGCTACAGCGTTTCAACTTGTAAACATGTCATGTAATGTTACATTTACCTCAGAAAAGCCATTCAATGCCCAAAGCTCAAAAAACTGAACTCTGGAGGAGCGCTCTGGAGGACCGCAGACTCATTATATCTTTACTTAACCTGCTCTTCAATAGGCCTTACTGAAGTTTGAATAAATCTGTCATGAAAACAAGTTACGACAGCCACCGATTGGATTTAAAATAAACTAATGAGTATAAACAGAATTATGTAATTAAAGTTAGCATTATAACTATATAAAGCTGCCTTGTGTAATTTAAGTGGTTGTATACAAATCAGTTAGTTTTAACCTTTAGTATTACATCAGACTGACTAACTCACTCCCTGTATTGTTTATTACTTGAGGTTTTTTTCCTTGAGAAAATTTGCCATTTACTGTGCCTGCTATCTAAATTGATAAATTAATTTAAGCCCTAACATACACTCAATATTTCACAATAAGATCCTCAACGCTGTGTTTGCTCTTGCTTTAAAAGTTTACCTGTTACTATGATTTTTTCGTGCTGATTTTGATCCCCCTCTTTACGGGATAGTTTTTACCAGATGAAAGGCCTGTGACATTTTCTTTTCTGGAGATAGTATCTTCTCCAGCATTGGCCAGCCATCTATGCGTAACGAGAACGGGCAAACCCCGCCACATCCGCTGGAAACGCAAACAAATTAATTACGATTCTGTGGGCTGGGAACACCCAATGGGAGCACAGCGACTGTGCCACGCAGGAGCCCACCGGACAATGATGGAAAAACCACACGGCTCTTTCACAATGCCAAGCTCCACTAGCAAACCTGCTAAGATATATTAAGCAATTCAGTCCACGTTCACAAATCACATGACTACTATAATAGATCACATCCAAAACTTCTGCTCAAGGCAGCAATATAGATATATATAGTATATACACACACACACACACACAAAGTTCTCAAAATGTTTTTTTTTCTCCTGCACCGAATCACAAGTCTTACACCAAACTTTATGGTTTTATTCTTATATTCTGAAGATTTTGTACAGAGGGGTTTGGTCATATATCATTTGCCTGTTTTTACTTTATACATTTTATTCCTAAAAACATTGTGCTTTATTTTCTGGCTGGCTTTTCTATTTTATTGCAACAATTTTTTATATAAAAATAATTTTTATTTTTAAAAAATCCCTTCTCCCATCAAAATCTGAAAAGTCAAAACCCTTCTCCGGCAAAAACTTTTGATTTTGACTTCAGATTTTGAAGGGAGAAGGGATTTTAAAAAAATATATATATATATAAAAAAATTTGGCAATAAAATAGAAAAACATTTTTTAAATGTATATATATTCAAAATCCCTTTTCCGGCAAAAACTTCCGACTCTAATGTGCCAACACAATAAAACAGATTTCTGTTCTGGGAATATATTCAAATTAGTCCATGTTTAATTGGACCTCATTATCATATTTACACCCAACATTACAGAACACTTGTTGTAATACAAAAATGTTTGCAATTCTTAATGTAATCAATCAAATGGTGAAGTATGGTGATATTTATTTGTACGCATATTTTATAAGCTAATTCACAAAGCGTGTCTTGACTTAAAAAATTGCAATTTTGGAAATCATCTCAAACAAGCATTAAGACTCGTTTGAACGCAGCAAAGTTTGCAGGAACAATGTTAAACAAATGTCCTAATGCTGGCTTCATCAGAATATACAATATGTGTGTCTGTTACTATAGTCACTGTGACAGATTAATCAATTTTGACTCCTTAGCTAATACTTGTCTGTCATGTGTCATGTACAAGAAACATGACTACACATCGCTCCCTGAACGATTATTGCCTGCGGTCGCTAGCGATGTGCTCGATGTCACCAAAAAGGCAGAACTAGCGTGAACAAACAATGGCTGTGGAAGTGGCGTGTTGTACTTCCACCATCGTCTCGCTCTCGCTTCACCGCGCTTGAAAGCCGCGTACGGAAGAGCTTCTAAGCTCCTATTGGTCATGTGACAACCCGTCGTGGAGGCTTGAAAAAAAATAAACATGCTAGTCTTTCTCTCGGGACGTGGTGATGATGTCATCATTATGACACTGTACGAGATAAACCGACAGATTGTAGTTTAGGAATCACCCTGACGGCCTCCGCCACACACATCGAGACAAAATCGTGCAGATATAATAGTCTGAACAAGCGATTTAAGTCCCTCTGTGGTGAAAATTCAGCTTTTAATGTTGTTTATGTCTATGTGGTGTTATTAATATGCTGTAAATTCATAAGTCGACAGCATTGCTGAGTATTTTCTGCTTAAAACTGCAGTGAACCAAAGACAGTCTCAAAAACACGGTGTGAAATCGCTGGTGTTTCTGACGTCACACACTACCTTGTAACCAATCAGATCAACGTGTGATCGTCAACCAGTGGATCTCTGAGCTGAGTGAGTGAGTGAGTGGAGGCGGGGCTCATTTGCATATTCATAGAAACATACTAAATGAGGCAAGGAGCTACATTCAAGATATTTTAAGGCATGAAGAAAATATTTCAAGGAAAACATTTAAATGTAATTTTGGTAATCCAAGAGGAGTTTTAAGGGATAAAATGATTGACCACAGGGAGACTTTAAGGCTTTCTCTGTGAGCTAAACGCGTGACAAGCCAATATTAGTCTTTGTATTTTATGGACCAGCATTTGGCGGGTTGACGGACCCAATGTATTCAAGGTGAAATATGTCACTTTTTTTCCAAGTATATATAAATACTTTCACCTGTCCCACTAAGTCAGCCGGGCGGATTCCCATGAAAAGCCAGAACACTGTGACTCTGAAAACAATCAAAACATTACTCAGTTTGTTTGAGAACCACAACCAGCCAGACACAACAACATCAGCTCAACCGAGAGCGAGGAGCGTTCAGTCCAAAGAGACTGGGAGTGTTTGGAAAACCAGTTTGAAAACAACCAAGAGTTTTTTAAATTTCGTTTGGTGCTGATAGTGCCGTAATCACAATATATTGCAATACAAAAATGCAACTATGTATCGTGTATATTTCACCCAAAGTAAAAATTACTAGGAGAAGTGAGGAAAGTTTACAGAGTTTTAGTGTCAGTACTACATTATATATATGATGTTGAATCTAATGTATAATAATGCAATGGGGGAATATTTGTGGGTCCTGATAATGACACATGTCTGATGTTACCAGTAAAAACTGGCATACATTATTTTAAATATATCTAGACAGAGATCAAGTATATTCGTCTAAAATAATCCTGTATTTCCAGCTCCAGAATCATGAATTTTGTTATTCTGGTGTGTCTATTGTCCTGTGCTTTGGGTTTCCAGCACCAAGTCCAACACTATTCGTTTACACACACAATGTAACACCAAATTTAGCATTTTAATAAATTTTTTGTGAACCTTTAATCATGTCTTGGAGTGTCGCAATAATAACGCATTGTGAGTTGAGTGTCGTGATATCGAACCGTGACATGAGGGCATCGCTACACCCCTGCACACTTCTTCACAGATGTTCAACAGCTCACGGGACGTTGAGAGGAAACTGCTTTGATCTCTTAACAAAACCAGTTTGAGAGGATGAGGTGTCTAAGTCAAGCAGGAGAACATCTGCTTCAACACCTGTCCAACACCTGTCGTGCCATCAGGGCCGTTCTGCCTGTAACCAGCACACATGAAACACACACGGCGTGTGACGCTCCGACTCGCACCTGAGGGGGAACGGCGGGAAATGAAGAAGCTCAATGACGTAAAACACGGTTTGGAGTCACAGAATCCCTGCGTGGCTTATAAACACTCAACAGAAGACAACTACACTGACAAATATCTATAAAAGACACACTGTCATATATGCGTTTCATTATCAATCTCAAAAATAATATGCTGAAGAATCTGGAGACATGCCTAGTTATTTATGAAGAAAATTATAATAATGCATGCATGATGAAACATGAAACAAAATCTCACGTATGCTCTGTGTGTGTGTGTGTGTGTGCATTAACTCGACTATTCTCGGGGAAAGCAGAGCTCACAAAGGCATGCAGGTTTTTTCCAGCAGATTCTTTAGGTTTCAGCGCCATTCATCTCTCATTATCTTCACAGTCTCAAAGCCTGCAGCTCATATTGCACCAAATCCTGCGCTCGCAGTCCTTCTTCTGAAAACAACTGCCATTCAACCTGCAGACGCTCAACTTTCTCACACCATAATATCCACACATCGTCATCATCACACACACACACTGAGCCGAGAGGCACAACTGTTGTCAACACCACACTCATGAACTGA
This sequence comes from Phoxinus dragarum, assembly GCA_033366665.1. Taxonomy (NCBI): domain Eukaryota; kingdom Metazoa; phylum Chordata; class Actinopteri; order Cypriniformes; family Leuciscidae; genus Phoxinus; species Phoxinus dragarum. The sequence continues at coordinate 11,889 of JARPMJ010000413.1, read as the reverse complement.
ATATAAACAAATCATATCTTTAAAGGCATTTTTTTTTAGAAATCTCCACTTCAGCAGCTCTAACAAACACCAAACTTTACACTTTTATTCATATTCTGGAGGTATTTTACAGAGGAATTTGTTCATATAGGCGACCATTTGCCGGATTTATGCATTTTATTCACAAAAACATGAGGACATTTTTGGGGAAATTTCTCTGTTTTTTGACAGTATTTTCTGATTTAAGGAATATATGAAGATATCCAAAATCTCCACACAATTCTTTAAAAGGTCTAACCTAAAGAGTAAAGACTGCTTTCAACACCACACTCAAATATGAGCTGAAAATATACAACATCAGAAACACAAAATATCATTCATAACAATTGTAATACAGGAGAACAACTGACAAATGTGTTAAAATCAAAGGGGAAAACATAAAACGCATGTGTTTTTTTTTTTTTTTTTGCCAGTTGTTTTCAAATAACTATTTCGAGTATGTAATTATAATTTATTTAGTTTAGCTTGCACTTCTAATGCGTTAGGTCAGTAGAAGCAAAAACAAATAAGCCATATGAAAATATTTTAAGTGTCTTAAGAATTTATAGTAACTATTTTACAGTGTCCTTGTTACACGTTACATGTAGTCACTGTAGCAATAACTATAAATGATGCATAATTACATGCAACTAACCCTAAAACAAACCCCAATCCTAACCCTAGTAAGTACATGCAGTTAATTATTATTCCTCGGAACTAAAATGCATAATTACACTGTAACATGGACACATTAAAATAAAGTGTAACCGACTTTTTAAAATTACTTGCATTATGACTGTCACTTGCATAAAGTTTGTATCACATTTTGCAACATCTATATCCTTAATACTTCCCCCATATACACACAGGAGGAGCTCTGCCAGAGAGAAGCTCATATATATCGCTAATAATTCAAGTTTGTAACGTTTCCCCAAACGCAGTAGAACGGAAGCCCGTTCGTCTGAAGTAGTTTCGCAGTTATTTTTACCTGTTGTTGTGTGAAGCGTTCACGTCCACAGCCGCAGAAGCCGCTCCATGTTCAGCACAGCTCGGACTCTTTAAAGAGCTCCTCATCCACTCCTGAGCACCATTATTATTATCACCCAGATGAGTGCTGGTTCTGTCGCCGAGGCTGTGCTGCAGTAACGCGGACTGGACCGAGCCGCTCTCGCACTTATCCAGATCCACACTCCTCACCTTGCGCCTCCACTGAGAGCTCTCGCCCGCGCTCCGCTTCGCTTTCCCGCTGCTGGTCGACACACTGGTCCCGCTGGAGCCACTGGCACTGTCCTGGGCTCCGGTCCCGCTGCCTGAGCCGCTACTGGGGTCCAATAATCCGCCTAACGACGACGTCCGGCTCCCCGCCGTCGCCATTTTCTGTCCTGAATATCTGCCACTTAATAGATTCTATGTTAGAGGGAGTGGCGGGAATTTGGGGGAGGATGGGAGGGAGGGGCTTCCGGATAGATGGGAGGAGTCATACACAATGTGGGAGGGGCCAAGGGACCTCTTTTGGGAACCTACGTGCACCGTGTCATAGAACTTCAATGGGCCATGTCATAATAATTCGAATTCTTTTGTGTATAATATATACTGTATATATGCTATAAGCTATGATATGTATATATGTGATGCTTTGCTTTCTTTATCATTTATGTAATTTGTACATGTTTGCTATGTAGGCCTACTTATATTTTTGATACCTTGGTATTAATAAAAAAATAATAATAATTTGAATTTCTTGACCTTGAAAGATGAAAGTTGAAAACTACACTGACTTTTTTTCTTTCACATTTTTTTACTCAAATATTGCTACTAAATTTCACCAATAATTACAAAGAAATGGCAAGTAACACATTGAATTAAACATGACATTATAAAGTCGAACGACTAAATTAGTATTTTCTTGTTAAACGTACTCTCTTTTTTTTTTTAAATAAAGGTTTTTTATTGGCTTTGATGGTTCCATGAAGAACCTTTAACCAGTTAGAGGTCCTTGGGGTCAGGCTGATCTGGCCATTTGAATTTTCCTTCTTTAAAAAACGTGGTTTCTTTCATCTCAGTGGCATGACATACTATCTATACTGTAAACACATAAAAAACTGGGTTTGATGTGGTTGTTCTGAGGGCCCACATCAAAATGACCCGACATTTAAAATGAATGGGAAAGATGAAAAAAAAAGAGTTTTTTATTTTTCATTTGTCAGAAAAATACAAAAATAAAGCCAGCATAAATCTGAAAATTTCCACATAGAAATAAAGGCCTGGTACTAAAGCATGAATGCAATGTGGAAAGAACATGTTCACTCAGACACTTCAGAAGACCTCAAACAACAACATCAACAATTACAACTAATTCTAATCTTTGAAAAAATACTGATTTAATTTATTTTAAATGTTTAATATTCACAGAATATATAACAAAAGTTGTGAGAGGAGCAGTTGGCCACATCCAGACAAATGAATGGATCTCTATGAGCCTCTGCTGGGTATTTACGGTCAGTCGTCCCACAACTGTGTTCCTGCAGGTTTTCCTCTAAACAGCAGTTTGCAAAATTCAATATACAGGATCAATATACATGCAGAAATAACTCATATTTGCAGTTTTTCTCAATTGATTTGACACATTTCTCTAAACTCAGGTCACTGTTCTCAAAACAGTAACCCGAACACTTGTAATTGTCCTCAGGTTGCACATTGTCCTCCATTTCATGCAAATTACAAATCACAAGCATAATTTTCTCAAAACAAAAAAAATTCTCAAATGTTTTCACAGTCATACAACCAGCCAAAACTTTAATATATCAGGAAAAACAATTGCAGATTTTTTTATTGGCTTTTACAAAAATCACAATCATTTGTGCAATATTTTTCCAAAAACAACAACAATGTAAAAAAAAAAGTTAGTTTAACTTAAAAAAGCAAGTTACCTTGTTGCCTTAAAATTTTGAGTTTGTTGTAATTAAAATTTTGAGTTAATACAACGAAGAAGATGGTTTAATAAACAGAAACTCAAAATAGTATGTTATCTTCACACATTGGTTATCGAAGTTGATTTGACAAAAGATAAAAAGTTGTGATAACAAATCATGAAAATGTTTTTTTTACGGTGAAACAAAACTCTGTATTTGTTAAATTCTCAGTTGCACTTGGAATGTCCTCAATGGACAGATATTTATTTGGGGCTAATGGACTTTATGCACAGCTGCACTACTTCCTGAACTTTAGCCAGCTCCTGTTTCCTGTCTGCCATTATTGGACAAACTGATTAATCCAGGTGTGCCTGCCCAACAACAATAATCAGACACACCTGGATTAATCAGTTTGTCCAATAATGGCAGACAGGAAACAGGAGCTGGCTAAAGTTCAGGAAGTAGTGCAGCTGTGCATAAAGTCCATTAGCCCCAAATAAATATCTGCTGAGTTAGTAATGCACACAGCACAGGACATGCACATTTCCTACTTGTTTTTTCCCCAATTTCAAAAACTATAAAAGAGGAAATGAAAAAAAAAAGAAGACATTTTGGAGAGAATAGAGGAAGGGTGATAGAGAGAGAGGAACCGTGGAAGAGGCAGAAAGAGATGAGGGGACAGGGACAGATGGTGTGGAGCAAGAAGAGCTGAGGAGGAAGAGGAGAAGAGGGGGAAGAGCTGGTACTGGTAGAGAGGAAGGCAATGCTGTTAGTGGAAAGAGCAACAGAAGAGAAGGGGAGAGTAGAGGAGAGAATGATGGGGTTCAGACGGGTTTCAAGTGAAATCAGAGCCACCCTAATAAACCATGTCATTAATGATGGTCTTTCCTTGAGGGAAGCCGGACAGAGAGTTCAGCCCAACATAAACACCGGGTCACAGTCAATGTCCCTGGACTACACGTGCTGCAGTGAACTGGTGAACACAGCGCACAACACAACTCCCCAAGATGAAATCCACTTTCCAATTTCACCATTCAGCACTGGTGCAGCACTCACGCTTCAGCATATTCTGCTCTTGAGACGGAAAGTATATGATACACAGGGCAACTTTTTGAGCAATGTTGCTGGGCAATGTTGCCATCAAGAGGCAACCAGGTGAGAGGGCCCATGACCGATCGAAGTTATCCAGATAGAAATGTATTGCCCATTTTCAATGGGAAAGTGCCCAAGCAACAATCGCTCGGCAAGATTGCCCGGCAACATTGCTCAAAAAGTTGCCCTGTGTATCATCACCTTTACAAGCAAGTGAGTCTTCCTCAAGTGATGGAAGAGGCCTGTGGAGGAGTTGAGGCACAAGGATGGATCCATTCACGGCTTTTTTCCTCACAATGCATGACTCGTGTAAATATATGCTGTGATGTTGATGAAATTCTTTGACCAGAAGTAAACGAGACGCAAGATCTATAAAGTTCATTGATTCAATGATTGCAGTACATTTATTTGACTTATTTATATACCAAAACTCATTGTTATACAACTAAACTAGTCATTGAAGAACTTTGATAAGCGCATTACTAGAATAAAATGCAGTGCTTTATTATGCAGTGAGTGAATACTGAACTGTTTGGCACAACATAAGAGTTTAGTTTGCTCAGTTGTTTTGAGAGCAACTACATTCATTTGGAGAAATGTGTTAAATCGATTGAGAAAAACGATTTAAATCAACATTAAAGTGCTTTATGCATAAAAATGCAATATTTCATAAGCAAACTAATGGTCTTGTTGAGTAATTTTGCGGTAAATAGGTTTAAAAAAAAAAAACACAGCACAAACGCATAGTTAAGAAGTAAAAATAAAATAAAATGATGACTAAATTAAATTGTCTAAATGACCCAAAAGACCCGAAGTGTTAACTGCATGTTTGAGTACCACTATCATGGAAACTTTCAATTCCACAAAGCTTCTAATGGAGGAAAAGGGTTCTTAAGATATTTAGAATGTTCTTCACACTAAGGAAAACAATGGTTCTTTTAAGAACTTTTGACCGAAAGGTTTTTTGGGGAACCGGAAATGGTTCTTCTAATCTATGTGATGCTAAAACACGCATGTGGAAGCTTTATTTTTAAGAGTGTAATAATCTGTGTTTTATTTACAGCTTAGAAAAATATTTTTCACAGTATTAAAAAACTGCAACATATTGTTTCATAACTCAAAATTATTAAATATTTTTGAGACCTTTGGTGGACCCACTTTATATTAGGTATGTTTAACTAGTACCTACATTAAAACAGTTAGATACAATGTACTTATTGTGTCACTTTTGCTGATGTTGAGGTGGGACACTGGTAAGGTTAGGCACTGGTTTGGTGGAATGTGTTCATTGAGAAATGCTTCATCAACACCTGTGTTTATTGCTGTACCAGGTGTGCAAAACTGCAGAGGGCCACTGTCCTGCAGAGTTTAGCTCCAACTTGCCTCAACACGCCTAGAAGTTTCTATGTGCGTCACAATCAGCTCCCTACTTCTTCAGTAGTCAGCCACATACCCTGATCAGGGAATTGGCCATTTTAAGGATTTGCAGAATCCTTTCAGGGCACTGAAATGTTTGCTCCCTAAAAAGTCCCACAGTGCACCGTGAAAACCAGGGCGCATCAATACTAATATGCACCACAGCAGAGCAGACGGGACTGAAGAGCCCCACGGCGGAGCAGAGGACCACCACAGCAGAGTAAACAGGACCAGTGGCCACCAAGGCGTAGCTGAGGACCATCACGGTTGAGCTGAGGACCATCACGGACCATCACGGCGTAGCTGAGGACCATCACGGTTGAGCTGAGGACCATCACGGCGTAGCTGAGGACCATTACGGACCATCACGGCGTAGCTGAGGACCATCACGGTTGAGCTGAGGACCATCACGGCGTAGCTGAGGACCATTACGGACCATCACGGCGTAGCTGAGGACCATCACGGTTGAGCTGAGGACCATCACGGAGTAGCTGAGGACCATCACGGAGTAGCTGAGGACCATCACGGACCATCACGGCGTAGCTGAGGACCATCACGGTTGAGCTGAGGACCATCACGGTTGAGCTGAGGACCATCACGGAGTAGCTGAGGACCATCACGGAGTAGCTGAGGACCATCACGGAGTAGCTGAGGACCATCACGGACCATCACGGCGTAGCTGAGGACCATCACGGAGTAGCTGAGGACCATCACGGACCATCACGGCGTAGCTGAGGACCATCACGGAGTAGCTGAGGACCATCACGGACCATCATGGCGTAGCTGAGGACCATCACGGCGTAGCTGAGGACCATCACAGACCATCACGGCGTAGCTGAGGACCATCACGGCGTAGCTGAGGACCATCACGGCGTAGCTGAGGACCATCATGGACCATCACGGCGTAGCTGAGGACCATCACGGACCATCACGGCGTAGCTGAGGACCATGACGGCGTAGCTGAGGACCATCACGGCGTAGCTGAGGACCATCACGGCGTAGCTGAGGACCATCACGGCGTAGCTGAGGACCATCATGGACCATCACGGCGTAGCTGAGGACCATCACGGCGTAGCTGAGGACCATGACGGCGTAGCTGAGGACCATCACGGCGTAGCTGAGGACCATCACGGCGTAGCTGAGGACCATCACGGCGTAGCTGAGGACCATCACGGACCATCACGGCGTAGCTGAGGACCATCACGGACCATCACGGCGTAGCTGAGGACCATGACGGCGTAGCTGAGGACCATCACGGCGTAGCTAAGGACCATCACGGTTGAGCTGAGGACCATCACGATTGAGCTGAGGATCAACTCGGCCCATAACAGGGCAGGAGAATCAGGAGTGATGTCTGTGGCAAGGCAAGTAGAGTCTTTAATCGTGGCTTCCTTGGATAAGTCAGTAGTGGTCTCTGTGGCCAAAACAGGGCAGGGCGTCCCAGATTGACCTCTGTGGTCATAATAGAACAGGCTGCGAGGTCCAGGGCGACCTCTGTGGACGTGACAGGGCCGATAGAGAGTACAGGGACGACCTCCGTGGTCATTTCATAGTGGACAGAGTTCATGAGCGGGTACCGCTGCCTCGGGAGGAGTAGATGAAGTGTGAATGGTCCTCATACACAAGATGGCGGTTGCCATCAGGAAGCACATCTTAGCTACTACTGGAGCTGCCAGTTTGCTAAGTATCAAGTAATAATTAAACACCAAGCACAAACAATGTGAAAGCATCAGCCCTTCTGGCGCACTCAGTGTTCGAATTCGCTCACTCGTTTTCATTTACTCCTTCAAGTGGACTATATTAGTTGAGTAATGTAGAGGATAGTGAATGAGGGTAGAGGGGGCGAACACAGCTTAGGTCAATAGGCAAGACAGGAACAGAAACATAATCCTGACAATTATCTACAAGTACTGTTTTGTTAATATAAATATTTATTTTCTATATTTGAAGTACACGACAAATGCACATTCAAAAATTTAAGAAGACATCTTTTTCACACAAGTATGTACAATGTAGCATTATTTTAATGACAAATACATTTTAATGACAAGATGTGAAATAGACCACATTCTGGAGATAATTGTATAGGTATTAAACCTAAAACGGAAACCCTCTTTTTCTTCTGGGTTTAAAATTGATTGTATGTGTTTGAATTGCAAGAAGCCCAGACCGAGAGAGTGGAAAATCACTTTAACTGCAATCAGCAAGTCCCTGCATCAGCAAAAATGTGCCTTTTAAAGCAGAAGTCCAGTGGTTCAGCCTTCTGCTGGTTGAACACAAGTAAGCAGAGCATTCGTTTAGGGGGAGGGCTGCTGGAGGAAGCAATTTCCTGTTAAAGTAGATCCACTTCATCAGTAAGTGCTATTCTTAGCCAGTCAGGCTTCCTGCAGCTTCTGTGTTTTCCTGCTCACGTTGACCACGACACAAAATATTTTTGCCCCAACTTGCAATGCAGTTAAAATGCAGAGTTTAACAAAATGATGGAAGAAAAAAATAAGCATAAATGATGCATAACAGATCTTTTAGAGATTTGTTTGCACTGAATTACAGAGAAAACGTATTAGGCCCGTTCTAAAAGGTTACACTAAACATATGTCACCCTTTCTGATTTTTTTTCCTTTAATGCTGAGATAGAGATTAAATAAAATTTTGCTTCGATTTCTACATTTCTGTGATTGTCCAGGGAAAATACAATGCCATTTCAGCAAAAAGAAAACAAGACAAAAGCCTTCCTGGACTTCCCACAGTAAACGACTCGACTGCAAACAAAGAGTTGGCTTGACTGCCATGGTAATCAAATGGTTTGAAGCAAATGTTCCTTAACAGGACCCATGCAAGATTTCTTGAAGTCATGCACAGTAATACACATACTGTACTCAACTACATATATATTCCATATTCTGAAGCCATACAATAGCTTCATTTGACGAAAAAAAAAAAAAATATTTAATTGAAATCTTCCCCTCTGTGGTAGCTCTCAAACTAAATTTGCATATAGGCTAATCAGAAATGCTGGTATACTTAACATGTGAATATGCAGATGTACAAATGACATTTGAATGCTACTGCAGAAGGAAAGATGCAATGAGCTCAAATTTACTTGCGTATTGGTGTCAGTTTGTATTGTTAAACTCTGCATGAAATAAAAACGTACATTATTTATTTTCTTAATGCATCAATCTTATTGTGAGCAATTCATCTGTTCATTTATTAGCCTATCATTATTTTTGGACTGCGTAACTTGTAATCAAAATGTAATAACTAGCTCTTTCCTGTGATATGACACTATGCACGGCTCGCTGAAGTTCAGCCAATCACATTGAAATCGGCCTCAGTTTCAATATGCAACACTCACTTTTCACAATCCAATCAAAAACTAATGTTTAATACTACCAAGTCCTCCCCAGATTTTACCCCCTTCGTCAATATTTGTTTCACTTGATTAGCTTGTAATGAAATCTAGACTCTAGAGTTTTCTTAGTATAATTTTTAAGTGTACAATATTTTCATAATGCTTTTTTTTTTTTAAAGTACAACTTATTTCTTTGGGGTTAAATCTTTATCATACTGAGTGCACCTAAAATTATAGGTTGCAAATTCTGTTTCGTGATGACTTTAAGTTGCATCCGACAGAAAAAGTTTTACTTTACTACCACAACAAAATTAACAATTCCTTTGACTCTCACATGCTTTCCAAAACTTTTCCTCACTCCTTTGTCCTCCTCCTTCATCAACTCGTAACAGCTGATGACTTTGCCCCATTCTTAAATAAAACAACAACAACAACAACCATCAGCGGCCAATTCTCCACACCACAAACCGACAAACACACATCTTAACAGCAAACACACACACACACTCTCCCCTCCTCTCAGCTTTCGGAGGCATAAGTCTCCAAACTACCTGTCCTCTTGATCCCCTTGACATTTCTTCGTCAGTTGTCCTGCGCTCACTCATCTCATCAACACATCTCTTCACACTGGTATCTTTCCCACAGACTTAGCTCGGGTAACCCCACTGCTAAAGAAACACACTCTAAATCCAGCACTTTTAGAAAATTACAGACTCGTATCCCTTCTTCCATTCATTGCTAAAGCACTTGAACAAGTCGTGTTCAACCAAATCTCTGCCTTTCTCACACAGAACAACCACCAGTCTGGTTTCAGAGAGATCACTGAACTGAGGCGGCCCTGCTCTCAGTTACTGAATCGCTGAGACCGCAAGAGCAGCTTCCACATCTTCAGTACTTATCCGTCAGGATCTGTCTGCTGTTTGTAACAGTAAACCAGCAGATCCTCCTGTCAACCCTCATGACGAAGGGCATAAGCCACAACATCTAGCTACCGGGGTGCCTCAAGGCTCAGTGCTGGGACTACTTCTGTTCTCCATCTACATGTGCCCTTCAGAGCCTTGCATTCTGCAAGTGAACGGCACCTTGTGGTATCATCCCAAATATAACATAAATCAGGTTTCTCAGGAAGAAGAATACAAGAACAGAACAACCAGTCCCGAGTAACAGGTACACATATACGTCGACAGACACTAAACGGGACTAAACACAGGGCTTAAATAAGAGACACACCTGAACCGAACTAACTCAATCAGTAACCAAGGATACAAACAGGGTACTGAGGAAGACTGAACTAATTAACACACAGACAGAAGAACAGTAGAACAGAACTACACACATTAATCAAAACACATGACCATGCGACAGTTCTGTGCTAGACTAACTAGGACTTAGAAGCCAGGTCTGGAACTATCTGTTTTATAATGAACAATTATTATACAGCAGTTCACAGCATTTGACTGATCACAGAGTATCCACCAAGTATCCACCTGTTATTATTTGATGTGAAAGTGAATTTCTACGGTGGCTGAGAGAGCTCAACGCACTGCAACTGAAGAAAACACATGCTAATAGAAAAACACCCGCAAATTAAGAAAACATCTTCATCAGTTTCACAACATGTGTGCTCCAAATACTCACAAAACAACCAAATACAGAAACGCACTGCACAGACCATGGAAACGTTTCCATGGGACCCCAATAAGTGACGAACCCGGCTGGGACATGCTTACTGCTCAAAGTCTACTTTTTTTTTTTTTTTTTTGGCAAAACATACAGAGATGCCATGTTTATGACATACAACTTTGTATACAATATACAAAATGTATGCACAATAATGTTCAATGTCATCAGAATACTGTTGAGAAAAGAACAATGAGCTGAAAACTAAAATAAATAAATAAATAAAGAGAGTGAAAAAGAACATGAGGGAAATATGTTAATCTATACATCAGTTACATTGTACAAATGTTGTCATGTCATGTTTAAATAAGTTTCATAAGAAATGTGTATAGTCCAAAGATGAGATGGAAAGTTTTAAAGTTGAGACACACACACAGATTTATATTGTAAATTTAAAACATTTTTTTGTATTAAATGTATATTTATTTGCAACAGTTATGGGATGCTCAAGAGCAATAGGCCCTGTCCTAAATGGCACACTCTGGACTTGTGGACTTCCTCAGAGTCCACACTTTGGTGACGTCATGTAGTGCAGACCTATAGGGCCCTTGGCGCGAGTCCACAAGAACGCATTGAGATGTATTTCTGGGACAGACTCGATCGTCACGCCGGAAATAGGAAGACGGTCTGGTTGTTGTTTAAATATTATATTTCTACATTTACATATGACTCAGTAAAGCCCTGACATTCGGTTCTATTTATTTAATGAATCATAATGCGATCCTAGCCTATTACAGTATTCAGCAAGCTATTTATGTTTATATTAAATATAAATATATTTATATTTATGTTTGAGACATCAACCACTGGTTGATGACCATAATGTTTGTATAAACTGTAGGTAACAACTGGTAAAATGTACACCTAGGTCATACAAACCATATTGATATTTACACTTAAATATTTTCTTCTCAGCCATGTTAACAATTGTCCGTGAGTGAAAGCTCCTCCCATCCGTTGTCTGATTGGCCTTTCGCAAGGATTTCTGGGTAGTTAAAGTGCGTGAAGCCTGCATCCATGCGGGCTTCGCTGAAGACCGCTTTAAGGGTACAAAGGGGGGCGCTGCTGAGCACACTTCAGAGCGTTAAAATTATGAATGGGACGGACTCGCAGACTCATCGAGCACGCTTAATTTAAGTCCACTAGACCAAAAGTCCACTTATGAAACTTATGAAGTGCGCCATTTGGGACAGGGCCTTAAGCATGTCCCAGCCGGACGTGCATGTGTTTTCTTCAGTTGCAGCGCGTTGAGCTCTCTCGGCCACCGTAAGTTTCACATGAAAAAAACTGGAAATAAAAAACTGGAAATCTTCCTGTGGAATATAACTTAAACTAAACCAACACACAAAAGCATGGTTATTCAAAGGAATAGGAGGCCAGTTTGGTCAAAGGCAGGAAACAGCTTTGTGGATAGATGTT
>JARPMJ010000412.1:47500-282534 GCA_033366665.1 Phoxinus dragarum | reverse complement strand
TCTATGTTTTGAACTCTTGGCATGAAAACAAACTGAGGTTACTACCATTCTTTCATGATTATTTCATGTTCATCCACTATTTCAAAATAAAGGTCTGAACACGCCTTAGGAGTATGAAAATATTATTGTTGCAAATCGATAAATTGCGGCTCCTCTGTCATTTATTTTGAAAATCAGTCACTAAATATGTAAACTAGAGACCGTAAGCTTTCAATGATATATGGTTTGTCAAGATTATAGGTTTAGTATAGGATATTTCTGTTTTAAATGTGCAATGGCTGCCAATATGGGGTTATACGATGATGGACAGATGATCAACAGTAACATAATCATCCACGTCACCAAACAGCGCTTGGGTTGAATTGGTTTACAACAAAGATGGCTGCCACTGGAGAATTGAGATGTGTAGATTCCCCCATCGCGTCTGTTATAGAAGATATCGACAGCGCATTCATTTTAAAAAAGGAAATGAGAACCGCGATCAAGACATTCAACATAAGTCACTTACTCCGTTGCTCTGCACTCAATTGGAAAGACCTACTACCAAACAGAGGCATTTTTTTTCTGGTTCGGTTGAAACACGCCCCATAATCACAGCCCTATGGAGCAGTATCAGACTCATATTCTGACTAGAATCAGAGTATGGTGACGTCAGGCAAGGAATCTCCTAGCCACAGCCCTCTTTAGGTCCCACTCCAGATTTTCTATAGGATTCAGCTCTGGGCTCTGGCTAGGTCATTCCAAACCATTAATCTTTCTTTCCTGAAGTCATTCTTTTGTTGATTTAGATGTGTTTTAGATCTTTGCCATGCTAAAAAAGGTAAAAGATTTCCACTTTTTCAGCTTTCCAACAGACACACCAGAAGGTGTCAAAATTGACTGGTACGTGGAGCTATTTATGATTCCCTCCACCTTCACTAAAGCCCCAGTTTCAGCTGAAGAAAAGCATTCCCAAAGAATGGTACTCGCCGTAACCATGAGGCACCGTGGTGTAATGTTGCCAGGAGGATACCAAAATTATGACTTTGATACTATACCAGGCTAAAATAACCTCGATACATATACTAGATTGATACCACAGGAAAAAAAATAAAACCGTAAAAGTAATTGAAAACTATGACAGAACTTCAATTCATTGCTTTATAAATTAATTTTAAAAAAAACTACAACAATCAATGATGATGCAACAGTCATATTAATATCAGTCATTACATTCACTAACCATTCACAATTTTGAAGAGGTTGGGATGACCAAAATCTTATTTCATGATATGAGTCATTTAATATTCTTTAAATGTATTTTTATAATTACAATATATATATTAATTTAATTTTATCTTATCTTTTTTATTAAAGATAAGCAAACAAGCAAATTACAAACAATATGAAAAATACTAAACAGTGCTTAATTTCTTTTTTGAATGCCACTGTTAAATAGACCTAGCTGAAAAAATAAAGTCTTAAATAAATTGTTCTAAAGTCTTAAGTAAAGTTGTGACAATGCACTTTCATCTTTTAATTTTTCACTCTTTAAACTAACTATAGACTGATTCTTAATAAATAGATTAAAAGTATTTAGTCAAGCATTGGTTGATTGTCTATTTTCTATTATTATTCTCATGCATGCATGTTTCTTTGTTGCTTCCTTTGCCAAGAGCTGCGCGTATATATTTTACGGTTCTGCTTCCGATGTTTAGTGAGCGTAAACAGTGGTAGCAGTAGCAGAGCTCTGCACACACATCCTGACTCCGGCTGTCACACAGCAACTCAAATTAAGAAATACTGCTCTTATTATTTAGAGTGATGTCATTCTTAAAGTACCTGTACTAAAAAAAAAAAAATCATTGGGTTTTTAATAGCAGGATATCGCGATACCTTTCTAGTGCCAGTTTATTGTGCAACACTACCGTGGTGTTCTTTTGCTGATGTGCTATTTTTGCATCAAATATACCTTTTACAGAGTTGGTCAACAAGTTCAAGCTGGGTCTCATCAGACCATAACACATTTTCCACATAGGTTTGGAAGACTGGATATATGTTGTTGCAAACTTTAGCTGAACTTGAAAAAAGAAAAAAAAATATTTCTTTCTTTCTTTTTTTTTTTTTCTTTTTTGAAAAGGCCCACCCTGCCCCATAGCCGAGACAGTACTTGCCAGAATGAGCTGTAATTTTAAATGTTTCTGTAGTCCTTTTGACAACCGCCTTGACCAGTTTTCTTCTCATCAATTTTGGAGAGACATCCTGTTCTTGATAATTTCATGTTGTCCCATAATTTATTGTTTATGAATGTCCTCACATTGTTTCATGGTAAGTGCAATGCCTTGGAAATATATTTGTTTCCCTCACTTGAGCAATATCAACAATGATCTGGTTGAACCCTGTTGAGCTCTTGTAATGGCATGAAACCAAGAAAATGTCAGAAAATGTTATGAGAACAGATGACATTTATTTAGAGTTAAAGTCACTTAAAGTGAGGACTGGTGTGCATTTCACATAAGCTTGATTGGACCATTCTGAACACACATGCCCAATTATAAAAGTGTGTTATTATATACTGTATGGAGTTAGGTTATACATCCACTGTTTTGTAAACATTTAGAAAATGACATAGAGATTTATGCTAGGTTAATTTTTGAAATTAACCTAGCGTAAAAATTAGATAATAGTTCATCAAGTATGTTTTATAGTTTTCATAGAAACATTGTGCATTTAATGCTTAAAAAAATTACTGTATATTTGTAAAATATGCTATATCTGCCTACTTGTGCATAACATGCACAAACCTTTGCTGTGCGCTTCTCATGCTGTGTTTCTAGAAGTCTGCAGGAAAACAAAGGGGCACGACTGTAATTACACACTCGCTCTCCTTTGAAAGTTGCCTTTGACACCTCATTTCAGAAAAGAGGGGAAATCAAAGCGACCAGAGGGGGTTAATCAACAGAATCTGTCCTAATTTCCAACAAAATGATCCTTGAGCGTTTTAGCTTCCTAATCCTAAACGTGATTCTTACAGAAAGCAAAGGAATGGGGCGAGGAATGTCTGGAGATGAGTATGCAGCTCACATAATGCCATTACCCGCTCCAGAGTGAGAGAGAGGAGATCCGCAGCTCTAGTCTAATCCACCCCAAACCTCACAGACAACACCGTCTGATTCCACTTTAATTGAAGACATTTTATTAGATTTCTTTCTCTTCACTTCTCCCTCATTGTTTCATATGTTGGGAATAAAAGCAGAGGCTTATAGCAGTTGCTCTCTCATTTTCTCAGCTGTGCCGATCTATCAGCAGCTACATATTAAAGGAGTCATGGGAAAAAATGAAAGATGGAAAGGGGGGTGAGATCCTCATCAGACCTGTGTTCCTTGCTTTATATATATAAGCAAATAAGGGAATAATTGGTCTGTTTATTTATAAGCGCAAACAAAGTGCTCGTCAGTATGAGTGCAGCACAGCCTCATCCTGGGAACTCTCAGAGGACCGGGCTGCTCTTACACAGATGTGTCGGCATGAATTAGGATGCTTGGTGTTAACACATTCATTGTGCATTCCTTTTTGGCTTGAATACTAATCAGGCCTGTCTGGTTGACATGCAAACATAACATGCAAAAACAAATGACTGCCCAAAGTTGTTATTTAAGCAATATCGCACGAGCAAGAGCGCCGTTGTTCTGAATATAATATATCTGAATTAACTGCAGTATAAAAGTTGTTACACAGCCAAGTTAAAGGATGGTTCACCCAAAAATTTAAAATTGTCCTTGTTTCCCCACTCTCACTATGTTCCAAACCTGTTTGACTTTCTTCCGTAGAACACAAAAGAGGATTGACAAATGCTTGACTTTCATTGTATGTTTCATATATGAGCTGATTAATAGCAATTTATGTATTATTCTGTTCTGTGGTTGTTGACCATCTCACATATCAGTTTTTACTTGAGATTTACAGTAAGGGTTTTCACAGCAATGCCATAGAAGAACCATTTTCGGTTTCTGGTTGAAATCTTTTGTTTTATAGAAGAGTTTTATGTCTTTCAGTGTGGGGAGAGTTTGGCAGGAAGTTAGATGCCAGTGTGAGTTTGAAGTGAATTACTGTGACAGAGAGAGTAAGAGAAAGTCAGAAAGAATGTGAGATTTTTAAAGTTAAGTGACAATTCCTCTCGATTAAACTTCAGAGGAATTGGCATGGCACAGAGAAATAATGAGGATGACTTGGAGAGAAACTTCTTTAGACACAGTGGTACACAGTTGTCAGATTGGGAGACATGCGTTGATGTGAGGAAGGGTCAGATAAAGGACTTTTCCTCTGCTGTCAGTTAATCAAGAAAACTTTCCAGTTGCAAAGTTCATACCTGGAGTTGTCCAAATTTCTATTTTATTTGTAATGAGTTTCCAAACTTTGAGAATCTACCAGAAAGGATTTGCATTATAATGTTGGATGCACTAATCATGATCTAGCATCCAATGCAGGAGGATATTATGCAAATTGGCATTGACCCATACATGCTAACATAAACCTGCTAATCACAATTCTCAGGTATACAAACATTTATTAGTGATGTTTATCTGGACACTTGCCAAAACTCATTATGAAAACAATGATGCTGTTACACTGCACAGTGGAGCTCTTACTGTATTTGCATCGTGTGTAACAGTAAAAACATTAATATTGGGATATTGGGAATTTATTCCTGTGATGGTAAAACAGAATTTTCAGCATCATTACTCCAGTCTTCAGTGTCACATGAGCCTTCAGAAATCCTTCTAATATTGCCTGCTGATATAGTGCTCAATCATTATCAATTATTATTGGTGGTCAATTATTAATAATGGTTCTTTTATCAATGTTGAAAACAGTTTTTGCTGCTACCGTTGAGAGACTTACCTGTGCGATCCTCTCAACTAAACTTCAGTCTTCTCCAGTGACCCAGTAATCTGCCATCCGCACGCCTATGGGAAGTGTACGTAAAGTTGTAAAAACGTGTGTTTGTGTGTGTGTGTGTGTGTGTGTGTGTGCTTGTAAGTGTTTAGGAAAGCAGAAAGTGTGTAGGCTGAATGGACAGTGTTGTTCTGTCTGTTCTCTCAGACAATGTGTCTGTATTAAAACCACTGGGCTTTGTCTTTCTCAAGCTTCATTACACTCCTAAACACACATATTGAATACAGGGGTACCAATGCAGAAAATCTCAATGTTTTCTGTGCGAGCCAGAGTCTGGGTTGTCGTTTTGGGTTGTATCAAACGCTGAAGAAACAATCGTGTTTTGACTGCCAAAAACGCAATGCCATGCTTATCAGGACTTGACAGATGTCCTGTCCCACGTTCATTTGAGCGGATCCAGTCGCTGACTCCAAACACTCTGAACCGTATTCTCTCCAGCTTGTTTTTTTTCCTTTTTCCCTTTTTTCTTTCTTCTCTTCTTCTCTCTCTCTCTCTCTCTCCTCTCCTCTCTCTCTCTCTCTCTCTCTCTCTCTCTCCTCTCTCTCTCTCTCTCTCTCTCCTCTCTCCCCCTCTCTCTTTTTTCTCTCTCTCTCTCTCAACAGTGGGAAAGCAGGTGGGTGTTCATAAAGTACTTTTCCCCACTCTAGTAATTACTCATTCCACTCTGACGGCGCATCTCACACTTTGTGGTTCATTTTCACAAGGCGCTTGCAAAGAATTATGGAAGTGTTAGTCTCGACTGTGTGTGTGCGCATGAAACACAAAGATGTCACCCCCATATGACAGGTATTGTGATGATGAATGTTAAAAAGTACTGCGAGAACGCATGACTCATTAAAAGGTTACAGTATGCTGTTGTCACAGTAGCTCCATTGCTAGATGTGGCACGAATGATTCCGTTATAGTCCAATTTCGATGTAAGGTTTCGTCTTGACTGCGGTCATACACCTCAGCACCGTTTCACACACGTCCAACTATATAAAACATCGGACTACAGGAATATGCGCCTTTTATGATGCTGCAAATATTTTGTCCACCGCCCTAATTAATCATCATCTGACATAATGAAATCTGCTCTGCTGTCATATTAATGCTTTAGCATATATCCCAGGAAGGGATTTGCTTTTTTAAATGCTGACATTTTATGTGAGGTAAACAGATAAAGTGGCTAGCCAGAGCTGCTTCTGTGTATTCCGGTCGTCACACTCTGTATTTTCAATACACACACACACTGAAGAAGTGTTTTCATCATGGATGTAATGTATGCACTCTGACCTCATTGTTATGCAGAGTGGGTTTATATTATTGTGTGGACTCTTCTAGGTCCAACAGAGAAGCTGCAGAGAATGCTAGCCGTGGGCCACTGGAGTGCTTTTTCTGAGGAGAGGAAATGGTAATGATAATAATGCACAAGAAAGACGGAGCCAAAAACATGGCACGGCTAAACTAATTGGTGGAGTAGGGATTTGTTATGCGAATACCATGCATAATTCTATTATTCCACATTAGGAAAGGGGGCATTGCATTATTACAGAAAGCGAGCTTGGAGTTCTCACACACAGACAAGGACAAAATCTTGTGAACATTGGCATGATATGTGCAACAGACTAATTATAGGATGTGATATAATAGGCTACAAATAAATATTCGGAGCGCATTTCAAAGTGAGTCTTGATTGTGCATGTTCATGTTGTGAGGTTTGAGGGATATTAATAAGAATAAATGTTCTCTTTAAAACGTATAAAACCTGGAATCTTGAACTTTAAAGCTAATCGAATTGTATTGCTGTAGATTGATCTGCAAGGTACATTTAAAGGAGATTTTCGGAAACGCTTAAACCATAGAAACTGACCTTTATTAGACTCGTATCTCAATCCAACTGTTTCTCAGAGGATCTGAAAATATGCCCTTTTTAAACTCTTAAATATATAATAGCATAAATATAGTTTGCCACTATTTACAATTTCAATCTCTTAGAATTCCAAAGGCACAAAAACTTTTTTCAGAGAAACAAATACATTTGACCTGTAGTTCAAAACATGTTAAGTTAGAAAAATGGCAACATTCCAAAAAAATATAAACTTGTGAGACATACTTGAATGTTGCAGATTTGCTACTGTGGGCCTAGTGGTCAGCTATTTGTATTGTTATTCACACTAAAAACTCTACAGAACTTCATAGATATTCAAAATGATTTTGACATGGCCTACTAAAACTTAGTGTCAGAGGGCTGCTCTAAGATGAAACTGCAGAAGCTTCAGCTTTCTAGCATACTGGGAAGGTCAAATGTCAAAGCAACTGCACTGTGTATTTTCAGGAACTTTGCAAGAGGTAAGCGAGAGTAGCCTAAGTGCCAGAGGTCTGCTCTGACAAACATTCCCAGATATAAGCCTCATAGCTTGTTGGGAAGGCATATCAGAGCTGGCACTTTATTATAACAGTGGTGAAATTATGAAACCCCTTTTTTTTGCAATTTGGCTTTAATTCTGCTCAAAGTGAAATCCTCATGATTACATTACGGCTGCTTTTAATCAATACAATTAAAATACAATTAAAACTGTAATATTGTGAACTATGATTACAATTTAAAATAACTGTTTAAATTTAATTTAAAACTTTTTCCTTTAATGGCAAAGCTCAATTTTCAGCATCATTGCAGTCTTCAGTGTCACATGATCCTTCAGAAATCATTCTAATATGCCAGTTTGATGCTCAAGTAACAAATTAAATCGATGATGACAGTTAGTATCTGCTTAATATTTTTGTGGAATCTGTGATGTATTTTTTTATACTTTTATGAATATTAGAAAGCTCTGTTGACCAATTTAATGCATCCTTCCTTAATAAAAGTATAAATTTCTTAAAAAAAATATACTGAACCCATCATTTTGATCGATAGAGTATGTTAAGATACATGTCATATTTTATTTTTAAATGTAGGCTATATCTTTATCAAGGATTGACTCTCTAATGGTTAGCCACTGTGTTGCAGAAACAACATGGAAAACTGCAAAAACACCCAAAAACAATCATAACACACGCTATAAAAGCTTATCACGGGAGCCTTTTGAAATCATGCACTGTAGTGAAAAACTATTCCCTATTGTACGTTGCACAGTACCGTGTCGATTTTACAATTTCAGTCAAATTCACAACCACTGTGTGCATTGTTTAATCCCTTAAAGTCTTTTGAGATTTTAATTTTTTTTTCAAAATAGTTTGAAATCCCTCAGTCAAGAATATGATAGCCTGCGTTTACCTACAGAGCATGAGTATCCATGCAAGAGAGTGTATGAGTGCTTTGAGTAAAAGAGAGAGAACAAGGATCACTCAGCACGGAGCACTGATTGCATTTGGACTGATTGGATTGGGCTCTGTTGAAACGGTCCATAATTAGTACCACCTGCCCGGGCTATGACCCCCATTTGGTTGCAGGAAGAGTAGGGAGGGGTAGATAGTCATCTCCCCGGCACACCTCTTCGTCTATTTCTCTGGCTGCATCCAAAAACGGATACTCTCTTGAGGTACTTATTTTGAATAAGTAATTAATTTGTGACTTCTAAAAAAGTGCATTCTATAGTTTGGGTGGGTGTAGTATGAATGTAATCCGGACGTACTACAGTACTTTCGCCAAGTTGTCATTATCACGTGATCTACCGGCATCTCCCCGCGGCCTCATGGGATAGTAAAGTGTCCATCGAATGCACACTTCTTTTCAGTCTCTTATCTTGCTGGAAGTATTAGGTAATTTGAGTACTTTTTGCCTATTCTTTTGAGTACTTTGAATTTGGGACATTTGTCACATACTGTTGTACTGTTTTTTCACCTATAGTAGGGAAGTATGTGATTTCGGATGCAGCCTCTGTTTCTCTATCAGTCTGGGTTTGCATGCTACTTTTTAAGCCATATTTTTATATAAGACATGCTAACATACTACTCTTGCTATGTCTGTAATTTCCTAATATAAGACATACTAGCATTGCTCTTGCTATTTCAACTATATTTTTATATAAGGCAGGCATACTATTTTTAAAGCCATATTTTATATAAGACATACTAGCCTAATACTCTTGCTATTTCTGTCATATCTTAATATAAGGAATATACTACGAAGAGTATAAAGGTTCGCTGTTTGTTGTTTGTTCATGTTAGTTCACAGTGCATTAACTCATGTTAACAAGATTTTAATAAAGTATTAGTAAATGTCGAAATTAACATTAACAAAGATGAATAAATGCTGTATAAGTGCAGTTCATTATTAGTTAACGTTAACTAATGTAGTTAACTAATGAACCTTATTGTAAAGTGTTACCAAAACAGCAAAAGTGAAACATGCTCTGTGGGGGCCCCACTGGGCAATACTGGTGTAAGACACCACCCCAGCAGAGGACGTCCCTGGATTGTAGGTCCAGTGGCACCCCGCAAACCTGTTCAAATCACTTCCATCTCAGATAGGGTTTTAATTATTCTTATTTCTTTTGATTATTTTAATTTCTTCTATGTAAAGCACTTTGAATTACCACTGTTTAGCTTTGCATTTACTGAATGAGCACTGTGCCACTGTTCGTCCGACTGTTTGCACTGTATTTTATTTTCTAAACTGTTTTAATTATTCTTATTTCTTTTATTATTTCTTTTAATTTCTTCTATTTAAAGCACTTTGAATTACCACTGTGTATGAAATGTGCTATATAAATAAACTTGCCTTGCTTGCATAGTATACTGCTCTTGCTATTTCAACCATAATTTTATAGAAGGCACACTAGCATATTCTTGCTATTTCACCCATATTATTATTTAAGGCATACTAGTCAAGTCAGGTTTATTAACACTTTATACAATACAGATTGCGTCAAAGCCAATTTACAGTAACATGCATACTACCCTGACTAATAGCATAAATAATAAAAGAGTTGCTTGCTCTGTTATGTTACATTGACTTCAGTAGTCACATGATCTCAACATTGCATGTTTAATTCAACTTGTGATGTCTGTGTGTTTTTTTTTTTTTTTTTTTTTTTTTTTTTGCTTTTTCAATCCAATTGGTAAAATGTAATTAACATTTTGCAGTCTGTTCAAGTATTGAGCCAAGAAAGAGATAAGAGTTAAAAATAATTTCTGATGTTCTAGTTTATCCATCACACTGGCAATGGACGGTCAGTTCCAGTGTATTGCCTTGTGGGATACAAAATTACACACAGTGTGCTCTGTTGTATCATACATGCAGAAAATGCACATGCTGTTCAGAGTATGTACTACATACATTCTGCAGCAGTGGTATGAGTAGCATGGTAGTATGCTATTCTAAACACAGACGGCGTCTCTTTCGCTTCCTTTTTTTCTTTCTTACACTCATTCCAGCTGTGGCAGAGCCATCAAAGAACAATGTAAGACTCCGGTCTCTCCGGTTGCATGATTGCTAAAGCAATATTCAGCCCCACTGAGAAAGACACAGCAGATGGAAGGAAAGAAAGTGATGAGATGGAGACCAAGTGGTGTAATTATTTTGGAAAGATTGGAAAACCCCTATTCCAAAACTCAGGCTACGACATGTAGCAGGAAGGAAAGTGAGAAAGAGATAGAAAATGAAAATGAAAGCTTGGATGAGAGAGACAGAAAGGGAGAGGAATATCAAGGGCTCTTTTTAAAAAAAAATAGCAGAACAGACGCCTCGCTGCCTCATGCATACGCAGCAGTAGACGAGGAGTAGACCACCTCAAAAAGTCAATTAGAATGTTCGAATTGGGAGTGTTTTCTTCTCAAAGCCTCATCTTGTTCATCCATTTGAGAAGCCAAATGCAGGGGCATAGCGAGGGAGAAAGAAAACTTCCCGATAGCATGAATAAAATATCCCCACCTTCTCTCAGGCTGGAAGGGGAGTTGCGGGCACAGAGCCAAATGGAGAATCATATTACAAGATGCCTCTCTGTGCTCTGCGTCCATTTATTTCCGTGTTTATGTTTTGTGTGATGTGACGCATGCATTTCATAAAAAGGGAAGGGGGAGGGGGGGGGGGGGGGGGGGGGGTAATCAAAATGTCAGCCGGTGTCATGTGTTTCACCTTCCAATTAGTTATTTTTCTTTTACTCCTGAGAATATCTTATTACTGCTGATATTGCCTAATCAAGTAAACTTCCAGCACATCGCTCTCATATTTCTGATAACAGTGCAGTTTTGTCTGTTGCTGTGAGAGGTCTGTTTACTCACTGAAACATGCTTGTTTGGAAATGTGCTGTGATTTCATGTCCAAATTGTGCCTATAAAACCGTTTTCAAGCTTTTAGACATGGCTAACCATCTAACTAATTAATTCAAAATATTACCATGTGGTACATCATGTGATTTCATATACATTTAAAAGTTTGGGGTAGTAAGATGTTATTTTTGTAAGAAACACTTTAATTCAGAAAGGATGCATTAGGTTGATCCAAAGTGACAGGTAAGACATTTATGATCTAAAATGCTGTTCTTTTGAACTTTCTATTCATTAAAGAATCCTAAAAAAAAAAGCATCATGGTTTCCATAAGAAATATGAAGTAGAACAGCTGTCCTTCAACATTGATAGTAATAATGTTTTTTGAGCAAATCAACTTATTAAAATGGTTTATGAAGGATTGTGTGGCACTAAAGATTGGAGAAATGGCTGCTAACAGAAATAAGTTTAGTTAAAAAAACAAAAAAACAAAAAAAAAAACAGATTTAAAGTACAGTAACATTCCACAGTATTACCTTTTTAATCAAATAGATGCAGCTTAGTAAGCAAAATCTTATCGACCCCAAAGATGCATGTGTCTATGTCAAAATTATTGTAGAAATGAATTGAACACATTGAAGCTCTCCCAAACCTTAAACACCCTCTGCTAATTTCCTTCCCACAGTGCCTCGCCCATTAGAAATATGCTAAAAAATGAGAACCACTTGATAATGTTGGTCTTGGTTAGATTGGCAGGGAGTTTATTTATTGCTTAACTTGCCTGTTGATTAAGCAAAGAACAGTTTGTTCACATCATTGTGTTGTATGAAAAGGAAAGGAACATGGTTATCATGTCAGACATAATAATGCATTCCATAAAATATATAGACCTACACCCTCATTCCAGGCTTATCTTTCTTGTGGCAAGGTTTGAATCCTATTTATTTGTGATTAATCTACTAAATGTGAGCGTATGCTTTACTTAACAACATGAGATGAGAGGATGTTTCTGTACTCTTGTCTTGAGTGCACCTATTGACTTAGCCACAGGTGCAAACTAATAACTGTAATCTACATTCTTTGTGTCTAAGTGCATGTTTGTGAGATAAAGTGTGCGCATATGTGTTTATGTGTGTGTTGTCTTCACCCCATCTTCATTTGTTGCAATCACCTATCGGAGAAATCCTTTATCTGCCTGTAAGGAAATCAGTACCACAATGTCAACTCTGATCTTCATTTGACACAGACAAGGTAACATGACAGAAAGATTTCAAAGAAAATTGCAACACAATGGATGAATGAACACGCATAATATTAGAAGGCTGTCACATGTTCTTATGATCTTACCCATTGTAAAAGGAATGTGAACGTACTATATACACACACGCCATTATACATGCTCACACACAGATATGCAGCGGATTTAGAACATTTCAGTGTGATTATTTCACTTTGTGCTTTGCCTAAGAAGGCATGAAGCCCTGGGGCTCAGACTCATCCACCCTTACCTGCCCAAAAACAACACTGCATACAGTACCTCAACCAGTGGTTGGAACAACCCCTCAGACAACAAATCTCATATTGTGGAATGCATCCAAAGCAGGTTAAAGCATCTCCAGAATGAAAATAAGGGAACTAATGTGCTATATCTATAATGTGCTATTCAGAATCGTGATCTCTTTTTTAAACAAACTGTCACAGTCATCGTCTGCACCACTCTGTCTTCGTCTGGACTACACTTCCCAGAATCCCTCTTGTCTTCACACCTGAACTCACTTCCTCATTACCCACCTGTTCATCGTCTTGTTCATCTGTCTCACCTGTTTCTGTTCATCAGTGTTTGTATTTTGTTCCCTTCAGTTTCAGTCTTTGTCCGTTCTTATCTTTGTTAAGTGGGTTTTGGTGTAATCCTGCCTGTACCTGTGGAATTATTTTACGAGTAAAAGTTTATGTTGGAATCTTCTGCCTTCATCTTTTTCATCATCTTACACCATACCGTGACCATAAGATGAGTTGGGAACTTGCTGGACGGATCGCGTCGGTGGCTCTGGGTAGCCGCGATCTGCTTGAATATACAGGGGAGTTTTATCTTCTCGCCGTCACCAGCACCTTGAATGATGAAACGCTCAAGGTCTGTTATCGTATGGGGGCTAACGTCGTTGATCCGAGGGAGCTCCCAGATCTCTCCGGTCTGGACAGGAGAGAGGCGCTCTCCATTTGTCTGGAGAGCTTCATCCCACAGTACGACGTTCCACAGCCTGAGACGATTCACGTCCAGCCTGCCCAGCCAGAGACGATTCACGTCCAGCCTGCCCAGCCAGAGACGATTCACGTCCAGCCTGCCCAGCCAGAGACGATTCACGTCCAGCCTGCCCAGCCAGAGACGATTCCCGTCATGCCTGCCCAGCCTGAGACGATTCACGCCTGTCCAGCCAAGCCTGCACTTCACGCCAGTCCAGCCGAGGCCGCACTTCACGCCAGATCTGCCGAGCCCAAGGCAGTATGCGTCATGCCCAGCGCAAAGCCCTCTTCACCACTGGTCCTGCCCGGCTCAGAGCCCTCTTCACCGCTGGTCCTGCCCAGCGCAAAGCCCCCTTCACCGCTGGTCCCGTCCAGCCCAGAGACGCCTTCGCCGCTGGTGCCGTCCAGCCCCAGAGCCGCCTTCGCCGCTGGTCCCCGTCCAGCCCAGAGCCGCCTTCGCCGCTGGTCCCCGTCCAGCCCAGAGCCGCCTTCGCCGCTGGTCCCGTCCAGCCCAGAGCCGCCTTCGCCGCTGGTCCCGTCCAGCCCAGAGCCGCCTTCGCCGCTGGTCCCGTCCAGCCCAGAGCCGCCTTCGCCGCTGGTCCCCTCCAGCCCAGAATCGCCTTCGCCGCTGGTCCCGTCCAGCCCAGGACCCGCCTTCGCCGCTGGTCCCCGTCCAGCCCAGGGCCGCCTTCGCCGCTGGTCCCGTCCAGCCCAGGACCGCCTTCGCCGCTGGTCCCGTCCAGCCCAGGACCCCGCCTTCGCCGCTGGTCCCGTCCATCTCAGGACCGCCTTCGCCGCTGGTCCCGTCCAGCCCAGGACCGCCTTCGCCGCTGGTCCCGTCCAGCCCAGGACCCGCCTTCGCCGCTGGTCCCGTCCAGCCCAGGACCCCGCCTTCGCCGCTGGTCCCGTCCAGATCGGAGCCCTCTTCGCCGCTGGTCCCGTCCAGCTCGGAGCCCTCTTCGCCGCTGGTCCAGTCCAGCTCGGAGCCCTCTTCACCGCTGGTCCCGTTCAGCTCGGAGCCCCTCTTCGCCGCTGGTCATGTCCAGTGCTGACCTCCCCAAGAAAAATTTTTCCTCTGAGGGTATCGTGGAGGCCCTTCCGACACGGTTCCCATGGCCACTCGAAGGACGTCTCCGCCATGGCCGCCCGAAGGGTCTTCCCCGCCATGGCCGCCCGAAGGGTCTTCTCCGCCATGGGCCCGCCCGAAGGGTCTTCTCCGCCATGGCCGCCCCCAAGGGTCTTCTCCGCCATGGCCACCCAAAGGGTCTTCTCCGCCATGGCCACCCAAAGGGTCTTCTCCGCCATGGTCGGCGATACTATCCTGGAGTCTCCTGTCTGTCCTCTCCCTGTCCACCTTCTGGTCACAGACTCCAGGATGCCCACCCTCCCTGCCGTGTTCTGCCTTCTACGGCGCGGTTCGCGCCTAGTGGGAGGGGGGGGAGTAATGTCACAGTCATCTTCTGCACCACTCTGTCTTCGTCTGCACTACACTTCTCAGAATCCCTCTTGTCTTCACACCTGAACTCACTTCCTCATTACCCACCTGTTCATCGTCTTGTTCATCTGTCTCACCTGTTTCTGTTCATCGGTGTTTGTATTTAGTTCCCTTCAGTTCAGTCAGTCTTTGTTTTGGATGAGGGTGTGTTGCGGCTGGCCCGTGCTGCATGGAACGACATTTTTGCACTTGATGAACCCGGAGCCCCGGACTTGAGCAGAGACAATTTCGACATGCGGCCTATAGACAGTTTGTCTTGTGGCAGCATGGTCGCCTGGGTGTGAGCAATAGGGTTGTTATAACCGAGTTGCTGTGTGTGGAAGATCAGGGACACATTTCCTGACCCCAAGGCCCACTACACTGGCTACAGGGTGCGACGCTTGGTGTAATTGAAATCATGTATATTGATTGTATCACCATTATTGTAAATAGTTTTTATTTTCAAACTTTTGAAATAAATAATGTTTGCCTCACCTTTGTTGTTTTCAGTTGTTCAGTTACACACACTTTTTCTTAGAAAATATTTTTATTTGAATAAAATACAAGAATCAAACATATCAGTGCCAGTGCTGTTATAATTTTATCTATAATTTTCTGTATAGAAGATCGCAGTTACGTTAGTCTTGGGGGTTTTCGGACACAATGTTCCCTCTTGATATGTGTCCTCTTACAAGTTTGTGTGTGGGCGGTGGCTGTACAGGAGCAAGAAGACCCAGCCGTCTTGGGTCGTCAGGCCTAAGTGAAACATTTCTGGGAAGGCCGGTCCCACTTGTCAGCCTCCTGGACAGAATGGCCCTCTGTATGTCTGGGATGTAGGAGTATTGTTTCTTTTCCTTCATCGTGTACACCCCCCAAGTCTTTGATTTTTTTTTATTGTACGACCGTCGGTACCTGTAGATAAAAGTAGTTTTTAATATTAATTATTCATAAAAGATTGTTAACAAAAGATAGCTTTTCATTATACAAAAAAATGAACAGTAACAACTTACATTTTGTGTCCATCCCGATTACGTGCTGGCAGCCGTCAGTTATGCTTGTTGTAGTCGATAGCTGCAAGCAAAGTCCGGGTCCTGTAGACAAAAGGTGTATATGCCATGCGCTTTGCGGCATACATTAAAATGTGATTCTGGAAGCTTTCCAGGTCTGATGTGGTCCTGTGTGGTTGGGTGGGAAATAGACAATAAGAACTCCTCAACACATGAATAACCTTCCAATCTGCTCTCGTAAAATAAGACAAGACAAATGCTTGAGTACTAAAAAATGTCAAATGCGATTTTGACTGTAAATGCTTACCTGAAGTTTATGAACTTCTTCGCCTGGGTCCACCACCTTTTCTCCAGCACGATGGCAGTCAGAGCCTGGTGAGCTGCAGAACCTGTAATCACACCACATTATTATGAGTAAAATGACTGCATCCTTACAGGGCACTAAATCCTGCATATGCATTGTTTGTTTGAAATTACCTGCAATGATCCAGGTCTTATTCTCACTGCATGCAATAACATGCAATATTGACCAATTCTGAGGCAGACGAAAAGCTAAATGAAAGGATGATTTGAATTTTTTTTTCTCAATGTATTGTCGAACTAATTTACACAAATAAAACAGACAGAGGAACGGTCAAACAACTACAGAAAACTGACGTGTTTGCTAATGACAATTCTAACATCTAAGTTACAGTAGCCTATCTAGCGAACTAGTAAGCCCAAAACAGACAGCGATCATAATAAAAACCTTTACAGACAAAAGCAAACATCCTGAGGTTACAGTTACAAGAAATACAAATATTAAACACAGTTTATTCAAAAGATACTTACAAGTGCAACAGCAAGAAGGCCAGATCAGCATCGGATTTGCAGGCTTCTGTTTCACTCAGTTTTCGCCATTCTGAAAATGCCGGTCCGATATTAACTCGTGTCTGACTCCTTGCTCGGTCACTCTGCCGTTTCCTCTTTCTTTGGTCCTCCGACAAAGCTTTCCTAGCTTTCTGTTTCTTTTTTAACGGTTCAGCCATGACGAAAGAACTCAATATCTAACTAACGTTAACCTTTTTCTTAGCTAGCCGGATCCTGGATGGGGGCGTGTACGTGTGCAGTGCCGTAAAGCAATTCGTTACATCGCGAGACTTGATATCACGCGATACTTCCTGACGCGGAGGCCGGCGGCTCGCCGGCCCAAAGTTGCAAGTGTGTTTTTTTCCGCTCACAGGCGCTCGGGGGGTGCGAGACGACCACCATTCAACCTGAAAAAAGTCATATAACTATTCCAATGACTCCGAAGCTGTTCGGTTAATGTAAAATAAGTTACTTAGAGCACCTTTAAGTGTTTTTTGGTGTAATCCTGCCTGTACCTGTGGAATTATTTTATGAGTAAAAGTTTATGTTGGAATCTTCTGCCTTCATCTTTTTCATCATCTTACACCATATTGTGACAGAAACAAACAAGAAAACATGATTCTCAATTTTCCAGAATTGTGCAGCTCTAAATAATACGGTATATTGCGGTAAATAACATGCCCGTTATTATTATTATCGAAGCCTAAATGTTTTGTGAAGCTTCGAAACCTTTGTGAATCTTTTGTTTCGAACCAGTGATTCAGAGCGCATATCAAACTGCCAGAGTCACGTGATTTCAGTAAACAGGGCTTTGTGACAGCAATGTTTCTAAATTCCAATGGTTTGCCAATAGGTGTGATTAAATGAACCCGTGTCTATATGTTTTTTACCTGGTCTCTGATCGATTTTATACATTTTTGTTGTCACATTTGTATAATGAAGGGGAAGAATTGTTAATAGTCTCTTATTGGCCTGATTAACCAAGCTCTCCATAAAAAGCCAGAACAATTTAATAACAACAATTTAATAAAATAATATTATACATACACTTCATATTTATACATTTAATAGATTAAACTTTCAGTAAAACATTTGCAATTGGTTTGTAAAATGCTTTTCATGCATATATGGACTGAGGGGGTCACCAGCATATGGCGTTTCGAGTGCTTCAAAACAGTGAATCATTTTGCAAAGCAATTGGTTCAATTGATTCAAAGTTTAGAAAAGCTTTATTTCTCCCATCACTAGACGGGTGTCGGATTGTTTAAAAGCATCGACACAGTACGGCACATTTGCTTCAACTGTTTCAGTGCTCTACGACGCAGACCACTAGAGATCACAGGAGAAAGCTTGCCAAAATAGCCTTGACAACATAGACGACACAACAAAGAACTGAATAAACAGAGGGCTTAAATACACATGGGAAGCGAATTAACAGAAACTGAAACAGGTGTGTAATTCAAATCAGTATCCATAGAAACATTAGAACAAAAGGAAACAGGAACTAGAATTAACCAAAACAGAACGTACACGAGACATGAACTGACTTTAGCTGAATAATTACACTTTTTTTTTTTTAGATGTGCTTAACAGCAGAATTTTAATTTGTCTCATATTTGATGAAGTTTGCATAATTGTTTCTGTTATTTTCCTGTTTATCACTGTGAAGCTGCTTTGAAACAATCTGTATCGTATAATGTGACTTGACTTGACTCTTTTGCACTTTATTCACTTTGAAACATAATTTACTTTTTACATTTATATTTTGTAGAGTTTATATTTAAATGTTAAAGTTATTCAAATTGTTACGATGACGACAGCACTAAATTTTGCTTATCTTTTAATTATTATTGTGATATGACAATTTGATTCTGTCTCATATTCTTAGAATCTACAGAAACACTACTGAAACGTGTCTTGTTTGGTTCTGTCAGAAAGCATGATGTTCAATTTGTCACTGTGATTGACTTGTGGATGAGCGTTCTCCCTTCAGCACTGGTAATGTTAAATGCATGACTTCACTCTACATGGCTGCGGGGGATCGATATACTTGGCCTGCAGTATAGGCTCTGAACCATCTTTAACCCCAGTCTCGGGTTTAGACCTTTTGGAGTCCCCTCCCTTCCCTCTCCTCCCACCCTGCAACTGCCTGTGAAGCCCTAGAGGCCAGTCTGGAAACTCAAAGACCTCAAGGCACAGTCAATAAAGCCAGATTTAGAATTTAGTCATGAAGAGCAAGAGAGAGAAAAACCACTCAGTGAACTGACGTTAGATCATTTGAAGGGATCGGCGATTAGGAGAAATGGTGGTCCCATTGCAACGTGGGCTATTCTTGGCTTCATATTCCATAGAGGCCTTTGATGACTTAGAGTGCAAATTGCAGACGCATGTACACGCACTCCCACGGTTTAATTCATAAAATGAGAGAGGTAATGCTGCTTTGGCTCTAAGGATATTTCTCACAAAGCAGTAATAGCCTAGCCCTTCATTAGCTGAGTTTTAATTTGTGAATAAGAGGGTAGTTAACAGTAAATGAACACACACCGGCGTACTGAGCACCTCACAACAGATACCCTCACAAACACAAATACAGTGTACAGCTACATGTTTTTGCTCGATTCAGTAGCTTCTATGTTTCTGTCCACCTATTTTTATTCTCGTTTTGGGATATTGCATAAAAAACTGCTGGATGGAAATGCCAAGATGCGCATACATTCCAAAAAATGCGCATACAAAAACATATGCACTCGTTTGAGTCGGATACATTTTTTATACGATAAGAAAACATGCGCAAAAACTACGATGGAAACACATGTACCTAATAAATTCCTCTGTGCGCATCAAATAATCATGTGACTTGGGATGGCACGATGGGATGACATAACTGGACTAACCAGCGGACCCATGTTTTTGCACAGCATTTGAATTGCTGTTTTGGTTGTTCTGAAATGCCTGAGCAAAGTCTATCATCAATGTGGTTCGGTATAATTAATTACCTCCCAGAACTGTCTAAAGCCCTGTCCCCAAACGACACATATCATGTGCACTTTCGGTCTTGTGGACTCACAATGGCTGCCGTGTGCATGTGTCCTTTAAGTCCATAAGACTGTAGGGTGTCCCATTTGTCATTTGTTTGGTTGCAATCGATATGCACCCTCAATGCGCACTTTTGCCGAGCCCACACTGTTGCGAGCTCCATGAAAGTGCCGACTTGTGAGTGTTTAGGGTGCCATTCGGGACAGGGCCTTACACAACCGTGTTCCCAACCAGCAGGCATCTTCCTTCGAAATGCGTTTTTTAGACGCAAGTCATTTATAAGGAAACTATCATATACAGTGACTTCTACTTTTCTTAGTGATATTTATCGACAGTTTATCAGGAAGTGATTTTGTTGTCCTCGACTCACTGGAGGGAAACGCTGCTTTATTCGCAAATGTTTTATGCAATATTCCCATTTTGCGCATAAGTTAAATTTGCAGCATTGGATGGAAACAGCTACATATAGTCAGTGTTCTTAAAAGGATATTTCACCCCAAATTATTTAAAAGTTTGGGGTTGGTAAGATTTCTTTAATGCTTTTGAAACAAGTCTGATATGCTCATAAAGGCTAATATTATTATTTTAGTGATTTATTTCTGTTATGGTCAAGCCGAATTTTCAGCAGCCATTTCTCCAGTCTTCAGTGTCACATGATCCCTCAGAAATCATTCTAATATGCTGATTTTCTGACTCCAAACTTTTGAATGATGGTATGTAAAAACAATCTGAAAATGTATTTTTGTTTCATTGTAGGCTATAGATAAAAAAAACTATACTGTATATAGGCATGTGGTGGTATATCAGTGGCGTGTGTCCATATAAGCTGCTAATGCTCTGCATAAGCCATTTGTGGACTTGCTAAATTTGTGATATATATATGTAAAGATAACTGAAACTATTTTCATAGTAGTTCGTTTTCTCAATAAGGAAATGTATTGTTAACGAAAACGTATAAACTGTTAAAGATAGAACTACTGTAAATAGAACTATCTGAGGCTGTTCATCACATATGCGTTTGTTAAAGTCATATTTGCATTATTTCAACATATTTTTAAAGAATAATTATATTTGTATTATAGCTTCTTACATTTCTTAAAATTATATTTTACTTATAAAGGCTTCTAATATTGTTTTTTTTTTGTTTTTATTTTTTACTCAATAAAAAAAACCTTCTGGCATACATTCAAATTGACACCTGCCATGGTGTTTCATATTTATCGTCTCTGATTTTGATGTGTGTCCTCAGCCGATGCGCCGTACCGTTTATAGGTGAAGAAGCATGTAGTTTCTGGAAATTACAAAAACAAGCTACAGCATATTTTCACGCGTCGCGCCTAACTCAAATACAACACACTCAACTGCATCAACAAGTAAATGTAGGCTACTTTCAATTAAAGGTCAAATATATTAATATATTATAAAACTGTAGCTGTGTTGCTATGTGTCATGATGAGTAAGCAACTAAGCAGCGAACGTGAAACCCATCCAACGTATCTGCACCAGGTGTATTTTTGACATAAAGCGCTCCCAGCATACCCGGATAAAAAATCGCCACTGACATATTTTTCTTTTGTGTTCTGCAGAAGAAATAAAGTCATACAGGTTTGGGACGACATGTTGAAGAGTACTGTAAATGATGACAGAATTGACAGACTGCAGCATTCAAAACAAAATTTCTGGTTGCCTACATTGATATTTTGTATATTTCTGTTTTTTATTTTTTTATTTTATTTTTTACTAATGCACTTAAATGTGAGTGTTTGCTAGATTTATTGTCATATCAGAATTCAGCTGGAAGCCAGAAAAACAAGCTGGACAAGTTAATTTGACTCGATACCCAGCACACTAATGGAATAGGCATATGGGCCGTGCGGGTTCAGAGTGAGTTGGCGCAACCCATTTAGTGACCCAGCACAGAGATTTCACAAGGGACCTCCTGTGAACACCATCAATACACATACACACAAACATAAGCCCACTCGTAAATTGAGTGATACCTGATGTGGGCAGGTGACAGAGATCTCGGTCAATATTTTGTTAGAAGAGGTCATGAGGAGACTGGTCACAGTTGCAAAGCTTTCTCCAGAAAGAGAGCATGAGGGATTGACTAAAACTCTCATAAAAGCTAAAACACAGAATTATCTGTCACATCAGACACTTCAAACTACCAAAGGTCCTGTCAAGTCTTTCAGCTATGTTTGGACATTTCAGTGTCCTTTTACCTACTATTTGCAGGCTCACACTGTTTGTTCCCCAAATTGGTCCCCCAAATTGTTTCTGATGTCCCCTGTGACAGGGTTTGAAAGGGTTTCCAAGTTTCCACGGCACCTTTAGGAGATAGGAAATGGTTCCACAGCCCTGTAAACAAAAGGGGAAAAAAGAAAAAGGCAGCATAAACCAGCCTAGGATATAATTTTGTCTCACACTCTGTGCTTAGCTGCATTCTTAAAAATAAAGATTTCAAAAGGTGGTTTTCGCAGCGATTCCGCCATTATGCTTTTTTTTTCATGCAGTGTGTAATATAGCTGTTTGTGAATGTAAACGTTCTGCAAAGTTTAAAAGACCAAAGTGAACAACAAACAAAATGATCTCCTAAAAGAAAGAAACCACTCTGAATTGCCGAAAAGAGTCGTCAACAATTCCAGTCTCACTTCCTAATACAAACCTGCATAGGTTTGTAACACATTTGCATAGTGCCAGCCTATATGCTTTTCATTGGCTGCCCGCGAACACCGTCTACTTTGACCCGCCCTCGAACACTGTAGATCTAGCTGAGGCCTAGAAGAATTTGGTTCGTGTTGTTGATATGCCAAGAAAATGCTGTTTTCTGCTCTACAAAAACAAATCCACTTTGCATGCACATCAAAAGAATGAGGACTCAGGCTTGAATTGATAACGTAAAACCGACGCCATTGTATCATTGTGTAATGTGTCTACAAGTGCTGAGGAAGATACAGAGCTTAAATTCAGATATGGTAATAGGCATATCGTTTGTAACACGCGCTGTAATCGGCAGACTAATCACAACAGATTGCCATCTGATTGCCATTCAATTGATATTTAAGGTTCATCATGGAACCACAGATGCTAATAAAGAACCACTATTTTTAAAAGAACTGCTTAATTGTGCCTTAAAATCAGCTAACAGACCATCAAACCAGCTTAGTTACGCCTTTTTTTTCAAGCAGGAATGGTGCGTCTCTACCTTTCAGGCTTATATTAGTTGTCTTATGTAATAGCTTTGTAACTGAATATGCCTTTCGGTGAAGCCTACACCCCTCATTTCAATTCTCCATTGCTTCAGCCCTCTCCCTCATACCCATCGCTTCATTTGTCCACCTTTAGCTGTTGTTCTCAGATGAAATGTTTGGAAATATGGCTGTCACTCCAATACCACAGTGCCATCCATTGGTGGAAAATAGAAGCTGCATTAAAGGTTGATAGACTGGGAAAGCATGACAAAAGAGAGATTCAAGCAGAAAAGGTATATATTTATACTGAAGTGAATTAAGTGGGCAGTAAGAAATGAAGTTGAAATGTAATAATGCCTGATTTTGACAGTTTGTGACTGAAAAAGAAAACAACAGGAGAAAGAAAGTGTGGTTATGTGCATTATCATCTCCTCAAGCATTGACAATTCTTTAAGTTACCAAAAAGGAATAATGGATATGTTTAGAGGCAAATATGTGATTCTTTCTGGTCATCTCTCTCTCTCTCTCTCTCCTCTCTCTCTCTCTCTCTCTCTCTCTCTCTCTCTCTCTCTCCTCTCTCTCTCTCTCTCTCTCTCTCTCTCTCTCTCTCTCTCTCTATCTCTCTCTTATCCCTTTATCAGTCATATTTAAATGTAAATAATGCTGGTGTGATGGACGATGCTGTCAGGCTTCTTCAAAGCCCTCTCACCCATGAGAGCCTGGCTCCCGGATGTGTACAGCGTAAATGGATAAAAGGAAAGAAGAATGAGTACAGGGATTCCCATCCAGACTGATGACTAAGTCATCTTCAATGCGCCATCATTCATGCGAACAATAAACATAGTGAGAATGAGCTACCTGAAAGAATACGAAAGGGATTTTAGCCATTGACCAATAACTGCTAAGCCTATATCCAATACTTTAAAAGGTTAGTTCACCCAAAAATGTTAATTATGTCAGTTATGACTCGCCCTCATGTTGTTCTAACCCCGTAAGACTTTCGTTCATCTTCGGAACACAAATTATGATATTTTTGATGAAATCTGAGAGCTGGCTCACTCCTTCATAGGCTGCTAGGTTAGGTATATCTGCCATCCCAGAAAAGTTAGTAAAGACATCGTTAAAATAGTCCAAGTGACTACAGTGGCTCAATCTTAAGTTTATCAAGCGACGAGAATACTTTTTGTGTGCGACTTAATTCAACTATTAATTTTCTTCTGTGTGGGCCTCTGAGTTAGTTGACGTAGTGTAACACCGCAACGCTTCTGTGTTGTACGTCAGAATGTAGGGCTGGGCAATAAAACGGTATCGGTATTTATCGACGGTACACCATTGTCGGTAACGATATAAAAAATGTTCGATATAGCGTTCAATATTTCCATTCAAATGAGCGCGACCAAGACAACGTTGCCCAACATCAAATGGCAAGCGGAATGAAAGCGGAACGAAACCGCGCTATTATTTTGTGCCTCACGGACCGTTTATCAGTTTGGACCAATATCAGTGCATGCCGAGCAGATCTTGATCAAGCGACACTGTTACTACACAGCACTTAGAGATCCAGTAAAGAAAGCATTTGAATTTGCCACTGAAGTACTAACATCGCTGCAAGTTCTAGTGAGAAGCATTATAATTTCTTCGTTATTAACGGATCAAACAGAGCTGACGTGGAAACCAGGAGACACATTGTGCCATGAATGAACTAGTTATATGCTATATATAGGATTATGCTATATAAGGATTAGTTCACTTTTTAAAAAACTTTTGCTGATAATTTACTCACCCCCATGTCATCCAAGATGTCCATGTCTTTCTTTCTTCAGTCGAAAAGAAATTAAGGTTTTTGATGAAAACATTTCTCCATATAATGGACTTCAATGGGCCCCAAACGGTTCAAGGTCCAAATGACAGTGCAGCTTCAAAGGGCTTTAAACGATACCAGACGATGAATAAGGGTCTGGTCACGTCACGTAATACGCAATTACGTTGAAAAGGTCATGCTTATTCACCTTATTCTGCTCTAAACATTGCGCGCCGCCATGACGACGACTCCGGTTCGTAGCGATACCAGTCAATTTTGAGGGATTTTGAGGTGAACGGAAACCAGGAAAAAATAGGCCCTTTTTAAAAATGTAGGCTATGGGCCTATATTTTATATAAAAGTTATATATATATTATATTATTATATAATATTGTTTGTATAGGCTATCTTCAATTCCTAGAGATAATTATACAAAATACAAAAAGTAGTCAAAACACCATCTAACAGAACAAATTATTTATTTATGTCATCATATACTCACCCTCAAATTGTTTCAAACCTGTATGCATTTCTTTCTTCTGCTGAACACAAAGGAATATATTTTGAAGAATGTATCCAGTATAGGACCAGTTAACTGTTTGGTTTCTGACATTTTTCTAAATATCTTTCTTGCATGTTTATGACAACTGTCATTAATGTAATGTTAACCCATAAAGCTAAGTGGTTTAAGTTTGATAATTAATCTGCTATGTCATGTTTATGACATATTTATGACAGGATGTGTTGTCTTAGTAATGTCAAGTTGTCATGACAAAGACACTGACAGGTTATGATGTATTGGTTTGTGTCAAGTTGTCATAACAAAGACATCTCAAACAATGTCATATTGCATTAGAAAATGTCATAATTGAATGACACTTAATGACAGTTGTCATAAACATGCATAAAATCTCCTTCATATTCATGACATGTGTCATGTCATGATTTTGAAGGTGTCATGTCAGTCTTATGCACACCCCTTCAAGTAAAGTGTTATCGGATTTTTCTTAGGTGTTTTTTTTTTTTTAGGTGTGTGAACTTAAAGTTCCTGGACAGTAAAATTCCTAATTCATAAGTTTCTTGTTAAAAAAAATAGACAAGAAATTACATGTATGAGCAGACATGCACTATAAATCTTCAAGAAGTGTGATTGAAAAGGGTGAAAGATCTACAAGAGCAATGCTGAAATACAAACACACTTCTGGATTTGCATTTGATTTGGATGGGAATTATGGGGCGTTACGTTATTACAATATCTTAAAGCCCTTTGAAAAACTTTTCTCATCTCTTTCTAATCATTGCTATATTGCTATATAGCCCTTGAAAACCATCACTACAGTTCCCAAGTCATTTCTTTTGTATTGCACTGGTCTATGATAGTCTGCGTGAGTGTCAGCTGTAATATGTTTTGCCTCACTCTAACATATGGAGGGAAAGATAAAGTCTACTGTAGAGACGTCACTAAGACTGAATGAGAGCGAATAAAAAGTATATTTCAGTGTGTGCGTGCGTGTGTGTGTGCGTGCGTGTGTGTGTGTGCGCTTCAGTGAGTTTTTCTTTAAGCAAGTGGAGCAAAAGGAGAGTTTTAAAGTCTGAGGGAAAAGAACGGTGAGATTTTTTTATAAAAGCACCTGTTCACTCATTATGCCCTTGTAGTATTTAATCAATTTAAGCGATCACTTAATTTTATCGGTTCCTTTAATCGGGGCTACGTAAATAGTTGCAAACTTGCCAAAAAAAATTACATTTGCAACTAACTTTGCATCTAGTTGCCACTGGGACACTTTTTGATATGCAGCTTCATCATGCTCCACTCCACGAATGAACACAATGCAGTGTCTGATTTGTGAACAAATGACTCCTATAAACTGATTCTTCAGTCATAAAGAATCAGATTCGCTCAGTGAATCATTCAGAGCCGTTACGGTTACAGTGTTCACATCTGACTCCCAACCATGAAATTAATTGAAAACCTTTTCTGTTATGTATTGCTACTTTAGGTTTGTCAGATTTCATGTTCATAAGCCAATGTGTAATTAAAGATACATATATTACTCTATGTTGTGATTATTCTAAATATATGGCCAGAAAAAAAACAATGGGCCAAGCTTTTAATTGTCTTGGCGAATGCACTTAACCCATTGCTGTCTCCAAAAAGAATTAAGTTTTTGGCAGAATATGTGAAGTTGTGTGTGGAGTCATGAATCGAGTTGCCTGGTGATGCTCCAAAGCAGTGTCCTTGAAAATCTGCTGAGAAATATAATGATAAATGCATCTCTACCACAGTGAAGTATGGAGGAAGAGTGTCATTGTGTGGGGAGGCTTTTTAGCTGCTGGTATTGGTGAGCTACTTCACTGTGAAACGTCATTTATTGCTTTGGAGTACAGGAGAATATTGCTGAAATTGCTTCTTCAACACAACAAAAAGTTATCATCTAATGCCTAGTTCACACTACAGGATTTTAAGCCCGATTTAAGCCCGATTTGCAAATCATTGAGCTCGCCGACAGGTCGGGTTGTTATCGCGTACAAATCGCGGGGGATTAGCGGCCGATGAACGCTCGCCAATCTGTTAGTATGAAAGAGCCAACAACGCATCAAAGACGCTCGCAGACGCATCGCCGAGCCCAGAAAAATATCTAGCATGCTAGATATCTGGAGCTGTCGCACGACTCAAACACATGTGATGCCATGAGCTACAGCCAATCAGAGCAAGGCATGGGTTGAGGTCACTGGGAAAATACCGTTTATATACTGTCTATGGGAATTATTATTATTTTTTCCAGAGCAAATCATCGCGCAAACAGTTTGCAGCACTAATTTCTGTCTGACGTCCATATTCAAACAAAGACTCGCGTGTTGTGTACTTGTGTTCTTCTTCGCTGGGTAGTGGCGCGCGTGCTGTATTGCGTAATTTCCGGTTCGTTTTATCGCGTGATTTCTTCGTGATAAAACGTGGTTTGTAGACAAGATAGAATCGTTGGCTGACAGAGTTGTTGTCACCTCGTGTAGTGAGTTACCTCCTGTTGCGGATCAATCACGTAGTGTCGTGTGGTGTGAACAGCTCAACAACTTGAACACTCCTGATTTCACAGAGAGCAAGTCATGTAGTGTGAACTGCACAGTTCAGCCCGACGTTTTAAAATCCTGTAGTGTGCACTTGCCTTAAAGAGGAATGATCAGATGTTATTTTTCAACATTTTCAACAAGACAGTGTGACTGCCCAAATTGCAAAGACAACCAAGAAGTTGCTTGAGAACAAGTCCGTCAAGCTCAAGTTTCGGTCCGGTGGTCAGAGTCCAGATTTAAACCCTATTTGGTATCACATTAAACTCAAACAAACTGAGAGACATTTATCAACTATACTCATGAACTGTTTGAAGCCATCATTGAGTGGAACAACACTGACTTCTTCCTGTAAAAAGCTGGATGCTATTCCATGCTATTACTTTATCTAGAGTATTTGTGCAATTCTTGCTAATTTCCTGCCAGTGATTTGCAATTAAAATGGTTAAGACTGTTAAAAGACCACTAAATAGTCATTTTTGGCTTGGCCCTTTTTTTCTGCCCAGGAGTATATGTATGTCCGTAGTACAGTATATAGATATATAAAATAATTAGTGGTTCTGATCATGGTTATTCGATCTAATCACAATTATTTTGATTCAACCGCAGTTTAAATGTCAATATAATTTTGCCAAAGAATAAAAAAAAAGCATTGTTGTAAATGTTCACAAACACAGTGAAAGGTCCTCCTTCATATGAAATGAATGTGTATGTATTATAGCCTGTTATTGTAATGGAACAGCGACTCAAGACAGATATATTTCTTTATTTAACATAGGAGAGCAATGAGCAATGCTTGTGAGTATTTGTTGACGTATGGCAGTTTGCAGATGAGTAATGGAATGATACTGACAGTCTCTGTATTGCAGGTGGAGTGGAGATCGTGGAAGTATAAAGATGACACACACCTCGATGAGGAACAGGTAAGTATCCAATTTGACACAACACTGAACAGGAGATGCTGGAGACAATGAGGAACAGGAAGACGGTGGAGAGAGGCAACATACTTTGGGAACTTGGAGTCAACAGGTAAGTGAATCCTTTGCTCAAACAAGACCAGACGAAGTGACTGTGAGGTGTGTGCTTATATGCAGAGGGAGATGATGAGGAAATGTGAAGCAAGTGCGGGGGATCACTGCTCGGGTGATTGTGACTGCTGTGATTGGTTGATGGTGGAGCCTGGCTGATTCGGGACAATTATATTATAATTCATTAAATATAAATTTTTACACCATTAAAGTAAATAATATGGACCTATTTTATTATTTATTTTTAATATTATTACAATTCCAAGTATAAAAAACATAAGAGACATGATTGTTAATCACACTTATTTCTTTGTATGACAATTAATCGCAATGCAGCACAAAATAAGACTGTGGATGGGTGACATGACCATAATCAACTATTTTTAATAATCAAAATGGCAGAAATATTTCTACAGAGTTATATCTAGAGCAGTCCAAGACTAGTAGCATAATGCACTTCTATGTATAGCCTACCTTGTGTTTGGAGGTTCTTCTGTGTATTTTGATTTATTGCATCTTGCCGTCAGACTCTGAAGAGGAGTGCTAAACGCTTTTGGTTCATAACTTGTTTTTCCCTTCCATTTTATTCCAAGGTTGGGACGAGATCAGTGCACAGCAGAACTCGGGGTTATTAATTACTTCAAAGTTTCAAGGATTCTGCTGAAGTTTGAGAAAGACTGAGGTCAGAGGGCAAGTTTCTCTCAATTCTCAGCTTCTGTTCATTATTCACAATATGTTCAGTCACAAAACAAGCTGCAAACACAGAACAACTGCACATATGCTAAGTTGTTCAGGAAATGCCACCCCACAAATAGCAATGCATTAGTGCGTTGCTGTAACAGCACCATAACAAATAAAAACACAAAAGAATATGGTTAAAACTATAAAATAGGCCTACCAAACAAACCACCATCTCGCCCACAAACATAATCAGAACATTTTGATTATTATATTTTCTTTCTTTCTTTTTTTTTTAATCAAGAGCCTTTGTTGGACAGAATGACTTCCTTTACCCCCCACTGCTTGACTTCTCATTCCCATGGCTGTTATATAAATAAATGTGGTGATAGCTCAATGTGTGGTAATAATTTCTATGTGTAAACCCAGTCTCACACAGAAAGCAGATAATTCACATATTGCTGAAAAGATTAATTCCAGCCATTTGTGAAAGCATTTTAACAGTCTTATCTGAAATAAGATGTACATTGAAACTTTTCATATGGATACTGTCAGTATAGAATCAGTGTGTAATATATATGTATATATATACAGTAATATATATTGTAATATATAACTGTAATATATATTGTAATATATAACTGTAATATATATACATATTAAAATGTGCTATTAAAAAAGTGTGTGTGCATGTGTGAGTGTGTATGCGTGCATGTGTGAGTGTGTGTGTGTGTGATTGTGTGTGCATGTGTGAGTGTGTGTGCGTGCATGTGTGAGTGTGTGTGCGTGCATGTGTGAGTGTGTGTGTGTGATTGTGTGTGCGTGTGTGCATGTGTGAGTGTGTGCAATGTGCATGTATGAGTGTGTGTGCGTGCGTGAGTGTGTGCATGTGTGAGTGTGTGTGCGTGCATGTGTGAGTGTGTGTGCGTGCATGTGTGAGTGTGTGTGCGTGTGTGCATGTGTGAGTGTGTGTGCGTGCATGTGTGAGTGTGTGTGCGTGCATGTGTGAGTGTGATTGTGTGTGCGTGTGTGCATGTGTGAGTGTGTGCAATGTGCATGTGTGAGTGTGTGAGCGTGTGTGCATGTGTGAGTGTGTGTGTGATTGTGTGTGAGTGTGTGCAATGTGCATGTGTGAGTGTGTGAGCGTGTGTGCATGTGTGAGTGTGTGAGCGATTGTGTGCATGTGTGAGTGTGTGCAATGTGCATGTGTGAGTGTGTGAGCGTGTGTGCATGTGTGAGTTTGTGTGCATAATGTAAATAAAATATCTACTACCATTATTACTGTTCAGGGGGTGTGTGGGGTCATGGTGAGACACGCACAAACACACACACACACACACACACACACACACACACACACACACACACACACACACACACTCACTCACTCACTCACTCACACTCAAACACATGTGATGGCCCATTTTAGCTGAAACCATGTAGCCCATTTTACCTGAGTGGGTTAAGGTAAATTGGGCCGCCAAGAAAAACATCACTTTTTCAAAAAATATGTTTATATACCAAACTAACAATATTATTTCTGATCGATGCCATCAAGACAGATATTATGCATAGTTTTTTTATGTGCATGTTCGTTTTTTTATAGATGTATCATCCTTATAATAGTTTAGTTATATTTGGTATGCCAGGCTACTTACCATGCAACTTTCTGGTGCAGTCTTGATTTGAATTATTGCCCCACCCACCATAGCAACAATAAACCAATCAAATCACCTGTTACTTGTCAAGCACAGTTATGACAACAGTTTGAAATCCTTTGCAGTCATTGGCTTTAAATTCCAGAGGGGCTGGGACCCCCAAACCTTAGATGGCCCATTTTACCTGATGGCCCATTTTACCTGATATCACCCTATATATGCATATATATACAGTAATATATATTGTAATATATAACTGTAATATATATATATATACAGTAAATATATATAAGGACTGTTTTACTGTTTTTGTTCATGGTGCTGCAGAGAGCCCCACTGGATTATTTTCTGTTAATTTTTTTTTTTTAGTTAAATAACGACTGGATTATTCACCATCCCTGACTTCCTCCTCCTTCTTCTTGTGAACTGTTGCACACCAGTAATGTTTTATTCTAAGGAACATTTATAAAAGCTACTTTAATGTATTAATGTACTGGCTTAATCTAAGCCCTGTCTGTGAAATCAGGCCTAAGGTTCAAATTGAAAAATAATGTTTGTGTCTCGAATAAATTCAGTTAATTTAGATTCAGGCTAATTTAGGCTGCATGCCTGACAAAGCAGAGTTATAGTGTCCAGTGATTAGAAATGCATATGATCTTACTGTAAAAAAAAAAAGAAAAAGTGATTAATATGCTTTCAAAATGAATGTAATATTCCATCCAAATAAAATGTCAGGTAACCCTAAAAAATTTACACGTCCGTTCAAAAGTTTTTTAAATTAGTCTCTTGCTCCCCAAGGAATCTCTCCCATTTGATCAAAAATACTGTAAAAACAGTAATATTGATATTACATTTTATATTACATTGTATAATATCAAATATATATACAGTATATATGTGTATATATAATTTACTTTTTTTTTTTTAAATAAACAGAAAGTTCAAAATAATCGCATTTATTTGAAATCGAAATCTTTGTAACAAAATGTATTTGTTGTGAATTTAACATATCCTTGCTGAATAAAAGCACAAATTTATTTGAAAACAAACAAACAAAAAATCTGACACTTTAATGAAATTCACCTGGTAGCCTCTAAATTTAAATTGTTATATTCTAGTTAGAAATGTTTTAATATGACTAAAGTAACCTGCCTATTATAGGTTACACCAACAAAAGTCATTTTAAAGGTGAAATTAGGTAGAAATATTGCCTTAAGGTAACAACTACACAGTTTCATATTCTACAGTATATTTAACGTGATTCTCCAAGTCTATGGCTTTTGGTGTTTCTTCAAGTCTATGTGTGCGTATGGTGACTGTGTATTTAAAATGTGCCTTGGGCTGAAGTATAAAGCTGAAGAAGTGTACTTTAACTCATCAGAGTCTCTTTCAGAAGTTTTGCTGCCCTTCGAGCACAAAGCCCCAAACCAGACCCCTCACTTTATAATTTGCCTAAGGCACTCGGCTTCACTGCAGGCTACAGACATATCACAGAGAGCACAGCTACCTCACCAGAGAGAGAGAAGTGGAGAAAGATAGCTAAAATTAGAGAAAGAGAGAGAGAGAAAGATGTCCCTGTTGGCAAAATTAACGG
Organism: Phoxinus dragarum; assembly: GCA_033366665.1. Lineage (NCBI taxonomy): Eukaryota > Metazoa > Chordata > Actinopteri > Cypriniformes > Leuciscidae > Phoxinus > Phoxinus dragarum. Next base: position 249,780 of record JARPMJ010000412.1, on the reverse strand, counting down.
CTGGAGAATTCATTGTTTCTCGTCTTAGCAGCTCGATAGTTTCTGAAGGACACAAATATAGCATTGTCTGGTTTAAACATATAAAACCTTATAAACCTGTGTGCTTAGTGGACTATTTGTGCCTGGTTTCCTAATAACTCCGATATGTCTTAATAAGATTCCTTTGAAAAGGACTTGCACTCCAGAGAAATTTCCTAAGGACACTTAAACACCGTCTCTCGTCCCCAGCAGAACATCCTTGAATTGCATCGCGCCATAGAGGTGTATAAATGAGAGCGAGGACGAATTGGGCCCTGCGGTGGCATTTCTGTGATGATAAGAAAAACACAAACACTTCTGTAATTGTTTTTATGATGCTTTCTCTTGTCCTGAAGGCCTGATGAAGAAAATCAGCATAAAAGATAATTAAAAAGTTACACTGAAACAGCCCGATGTGTCTGCCATCTCTTTCTCTCTCTCTTTGCCCTCCAGCCACAGAAATGGAAATAAGGTTCTAGCGTCGAGCATTCAAACCTGAATGCAGCCATTTACAAACTCTTTGATAAACGATGTCTTGAAATACTTTCAAGACAAACCGCTTGTGCTTTTTAACATGCAATAAATTATGGCTGCTTGCTGTCTTGTTGCTAATGAAGAATCTCAGATTTGCATTATTACCTGAGCTCCACGGGGGATCGTTTTATAGCCTGAATTAGGTTGCTTTTGTATGTTAGAGACCATAATGCATTCTAATGAAAACCAGGGTCTAACAAAAGTGTTCAAATATCTGAGCAGACAAAACAACGCTTCATTTTCACCCCCTGGGATTTTCCACGGCATCCTAATAGGTTTATTCACCTAAACCACAACAACATTTTACTGTAAGAAGAAAACTTACAAACTTACCTCGGCAACAGTTTTTCTTAAAGCCTTATCAATATAGTTTTATATCGAAACATTTTATATCCCAGCAATTGAGCATGTCTCCATAAAGGAATATCAATCTGTTCATAATGCCATTTACTTATGAAGAACAGGGCATATCTATTGTTCTTCTCTTGGCTATTGAATCACTCAGATGAAAATGAAATGTATATGTGAAATGTAAGAATATTATAGTTAGGAATTATATGATCATGTTCAACCATTGAATGAAGTCCAGTGCAACATCAGATTCCACAAAAGCTATTTTTCAGGGAAATCTCAATCCTCTTTCATTTTCAGTCCAGCAAACATTTGATTCTTTACCAGAAGATTTAAAGATCTTTACAGTAGTCCATTCTAACCCATGTGATTCTTTCAAGTCTCCTATCATTAAGGTGCAGTGTCACGTATCCAAATGTTGAATCAAACCCAGCTGCACACAGGGTCAAAACTAAATATATATGAAGACATAATGCAATTTCTGTCCTGTTGAGGAATTTACATTGACTTGGATTGTTTTGCGCTAATGGTATTTCTTCTCCCTGTGTCAAAACTTAATTCTCCCAGAAACTGATAGATAGATCTACAACATCGTTTAATTCTTTCCCCGCCATTGACAGATTTACGGCTTTCCGTGTTTTCACTGTTCTACGGTAGGGGGTGCTATTAGGCATCTTCTGAAAGAGTACTGAATCTCCTGATCAAAACTCAGGCGAAGACGCAGAAACAAGAAATATGTCATATCATATGTAACGCAATCATCAGCATATAAATCAAAACTGCCTGTGTTACTGAATGAAATGTCGACCCAGGACGAGCTATAGGACTGGGAAGCTTTGTGGGTGTTGATAGACTCGATCTACTCCATCTATGTTTTGATCATCGTTCTAAATCCCATCCAGATGTAGTCTTTTACAAAAAAAAAAAGCAATTTTTCTCTTTTTGCTCAAAATTTTGCTTTTTTTATGTAACTTACCCACATTCAAGTGTTGATTAAAAAAAGAATGCATAAAGCTAGAATAAAACTAGCCTGGCTCCGCACTCCTTCGTACTTCTGCTCAATTTCATTTTCCCTTCAGTACTACGTCTGGGTTTGTGGTATATTCGCGTGTTCTCTCCGGTCATTTTTTTGTGGCTGAGAACGATGACGGTGAGGTCGCGCGCTAGTTTGATTTGAAGTTTTGTCACGACCAAACGTTAGCGATTGGTTATGGCAGATCCAGTGACTCTGGGCAGATCCAATAGTTTTAAACTTCAACAGAGGACCCGCCTACAAGGAAGTTAACGCTTGTCAATGGAGAGAGGCCAGACTCTCTGTACAAATGAAATGTACGAGAGTCTGGTAGGACCAGGCTAGAATAAAACAGTTTTTGTGTAAAAGCAGAGGGTCTGTTTTTTTCCTTTATACTATATCATGTTCAGATATTCATACAACAAAACTATTCTGGGGCCCATGAAACTTTTGTGAAAAAGATTTAAAAAAATGCTGGCAACTTTTTCAAAATCGCTGGCGGGGAAAGAGTTAAGCTGCGTGGATGTGCACGTGAATGACTTCATGTTTTACTATCCTTATGAGGACATTTGGTCCCCATAATGTAGGCAAAACCTGACCCACAGTATCAAACACACAAATATGACCATTGCTCTTCTGTCTTCTGCTCTTATTAGATTGCAGCTTCCAATGTGCATCATCTCTCTCTCTCTCTCTCTCTCTCTCTCTCTCTCTCTCTCTCTCTCTCTCTCTCTCTCTCTCTCTCTCTCTCTCTCTCTCTCTTTTCTTTCATTTGTTCTACTCTTCTTCTCTAGCTTCAAATCGAATGACCTCACCAGGGTAGTAATTGCTAAGCTGATCTGTGGCCTATCATTGTGCAAAATGAGGGCCCTGCTCTCTTTTCACCCGTGTCAGGACAACAGCAGTTGCCAGGCACTGATCCGGTTTGTATCGACTGCCCCTGCACAGCAGCTGTTAACATTTGAAATTCATTCCATTATTAAAGCTACAAGGGAGTCGGAATAGAGCAGATATATCCTGTGCTCGTATCGCTCAGTTCCTTATCATTCTCTGAGGATTGTAGGCAACAGAGCAAATTTGAGTCATCCTATAATGTTGTTTTAATTCGAACACATTTTGTTCCTCTGACCCCAGTCAAGCGTATTAATATAGTCTCGGTTTACTAAACGGTGCACAACATGATATGATGGACGCGAGTCTCAAATCCCTTGGTCGCCAGCCTTAAAACCCCTGCTCACATAAACTTGAAAGGCACAGCAGAGGCGCCAAGCCACCCACATCCCCTCCACACGCCATCGGCAGTAGACAGGTCATCTTCAAATCCTTCCTCTCATCCAGCTCAAATCAGCCTCACTTTCTCTCTCTTTCTTTCCCTAGAGGTACTGACTGAAGGTCTTAGCGTGTGAATAGAGGCGAATAGCAGAAATCGCACCCCTGGGGCTTTTGGCCATCGTGCGTGGGAGAGGGAGAGGGAGAGGGGGGGGAGGTGGTAGAAAAGACGGACGGAATATCGGAGAGCCTCATCCGATTGGGTTTCCCGCTAAGAGCCTTTCGAAGGCGGATGACTCAATCAGTGGCATTTCCAATGGGAGGCCAGAAGTTTTCCCTGGGAGGCTTTGCATGTGCTCGGAGGCTGAAGCACTTTTAGCAGCAGTCTGAGGTCCGGAGAACTCAAGTGAAGCTTTCTTTTTGTTCCAGCTTAAGCCTGACTCACCTGCGTTAAAGCAGGGCATCTCTTCCAGAAATCCAGTGAATAATGTGTGCTGGATAAAACCCATTTGAACTCAAAAAGCAATATTATAGACAGGGTATTTACAAGAAACACCTCACATAAACAAGCTTATCAATGCAATTCAATGTGATATTTACAGGTATTCATATGTAGTGTTTACATGTACATTTCTGTACTTTTGGCTATATGCTGAAATGGATAATGTTATTGAAGAAATTATGCACAGCTTTAGAAATGTAAAAATCTTTATGAACTGTATTTTATATTTTTGAAATATATTTATATATTTTATATCCTATACATATATATATATATATATATATATATATATATATATATATATATATATATATATATATATATATATAATGTTATTTATATTATATGTATTTTATATTTTAGCTGCCTCCCATGTTAAACAAAAAAAGTTGAAAAAGTGAAATGTGGAAAATACATTAAAGTCGGCATGAAATCAAAATTGACCCTATTTACTTTGTTAGCGGATATTACTAGTCTTGTGGTGAACAATTAATCCGTGCAAGTTAATACACGGAAAAAAATTGTTTGCTGAAGTTATCTTTAATCAAAGTCTGAAAAGTTACTTCCGGGTCTGGAATGGCGTTCTTTTCTGATGACATAGGCTTGACGACTTGGGTTGGTTAAACGCTTAACCACTCCCCTCAAACCGTTACTCTGCTATGGGTGAGAGATGGAGAGGAGGAGCGCTAAAGTAAAACCCTGCCCTCTGTTCAATATTCCGTTTCACTCGGAAATGCGTCACAACACTTGAGAAAAGTCGTTTGCAACTTCCGGTTCACGCGGACTTTAAATAAATGAGGTGGCATTGAACATATTTAATTAATCTCATTGATTAAATACATTAGTATCAACCTGTTGGTTTCATGGAATCTGTATTTTTTGAACTTCGAAAAGGATTGGTCTACATTTTACATCTATAAATATGTCATATTTCTGTGTTTTAGATTCTGTCAGTATAATTATGTATAAGTCAGTGTTTACTCAAACATACAAAACTGTAGTGTTCTAGAACCACAAATAACCCACTGACAATTACAAATAAAACTGCTATGTTGCTCAGTGTCCAGTTAGGCTAAATTAGGGTGCTTTCACACCCGTCTCATTTAGTTCGATTGAATCGCACTAGAGTTCGTTGTCCCCTTTGGTGTTGTCCCCAAATGTTATTGTTTGCCTAAAGTGGTGTAGAACTATATAATAAATGACCAGGGATACAATCACCCCACGCAGTCGTCTCTCCATAGTAAAAAGCGGTGCATTGTCTGCCGGGTTTTCCTCCTCTTTGTTTACTTCCAATAGTTCTGTTGGAATTTCCCCGCACGTTAATTCTGACCAATCGAAGTGCAGTTCAGGACACATCTGGCCAACGAGTGATGTGAATGTTGTCACGTGACTGCATTTTGGTTCGTTTCATCAACTGATTCGGACCAGAGCAATCAGTGTGGTGTGAAAAGGAACCAAAAATGCTACAAAGTATTATTTTTCGCCCTTGGTCCGGACCAAATGAACCGAACTACAGATGTGAAAGCACCCTTAGGGGCTAAATTGTGTTAGCATTTTATCAAAACAGGACCATTGCGTTACAGTAATTTTTATCTTCACAGCATGTAAATCAGCCCTTAACCGTTGAAAAATCCCTGTAATGCACTGCCTTTGGCTTATTAGTTATTATGTTGCAATTTCATAAATTAGATAATTAGAGGTTAGAATGACGCTTGGATATCCTCTTTTTTAGCTCTAAGTAGATGCTTTTTATAGTTGCGGCCGCACAGGGGGAATGTGTTCGGTCAATGTCTCCAGTTAAGTAAGGGTAAAAGCTCACCATTTAGTGTAAGACCATCTGCTGTGCAATCACTAGAGTTGTATTGACCACCAAGATTAGATTTGCCATTTGCTGGAAGAGTGCTGTTTGGATCGGAGGCAGGTGTACAACTGTTTATCATTCTCAGACCCCGCAAAGCAATAACAGGACGTTTGTGTGTGTGTGTACGTGTAGGTGTTTTTTCCCATGTTTACACTACACTAAACTGTTTACCACTTTGAGTCCTCCGCACTATTCCCAGGTGAGCATATTCTCCATTTCTGAACGCCTAAAACTGAATAAGTTGGGATTTAGTTACAGCTGGTATGCATGCGTGTATCTCCATAACAGAAACTCCCATTCTCCCATTGCTTCCCTTAGTATTTTGTCCAGGAGACAGTAATCTTCGCCCTGTCTCAGAGCTGACAGCAACGTAAGCCCATCTGCAGGAAGATGAAGACATCTGTCTTTGCTTTTCAATCAGCTTCCTCACACAAACACTTCCCGCCTCTTTTGTTTGCGTTCATGTTTCTTTATTTGACTGAGTCTTGGGGGATCAAATAAAGCGGCATGCATGAGAAGATTTTTTTTTTCTGTTTTGTTTTTTTATGCGTTGTTTTCCATCAGTGAGGCTGCTTCCCATTTTTTTTTTAAATTCAGTGGGATTAGAGAGGGGAGTGATGGCTTTGCTCACTGGCAGACGCATCATAAAGCTACGGCTTAGACGAGTCACTGGAGCCACAAAGAAACCGGCACACCTCTAAAACCCCTCCACACACATACACAGCCATAAGCTGCCACACACACACACACCTGATACAGTGAGGACCGGGTAAGCAGAGGGGTACAGAAAGAAGGAGTGGAACAGAAGGGAAGTAAAGTCTGCTTGTAAACATCCCTGTAAACTGATAAGTGCAACTCTATTCTTTTATACCATCAGCGCCAAAGAGGCATTTTGCCAGCCCATTATATTATACTGCAGTTAAACCAACTTGTGTGTCAGTACTAGTTTCTTTTACAGTGTTCTAAACTTTAAAACACTCTTATGCTCAGAGAGTTCTTTTATTAAAATAACAGTTTTCTATTTTAATCTATTTTTAAAATGTAACTTATTCCTGTGACAGCAAAGATATATTTTCAGCATAATTCCTGCAGTCTTCAGTGTCACATGATCCTTCAGAAATCATTGTAATATGCTGATTTGGTACTCAATAAATAATAATCATCTAGTTCTGGTTTGAAACTCTAGATGACACAGGCTGATATGTCCTTAACTCATTTGGTAGCGATCACATCATTATCTACAAAGCGCAGCTTTCTGTTGCATCAGCGACCAATGAGCTGCGGCTCAACATTCAAATACTGGTAGTGTTGCTGTTAGCAGTCTGCAGCGCGCTTCCAGAAACCCTCCACCTTCCCCAGCTCCACCTGTATAGATCTGCTATGGGGGTTTATTTATGTATGTTACATGTGCAGCAGCAGCAGCAGCATGTCTTCCATGCTCACAGCAATGTCTGTGAATGTATTGGCTGTAGCAAGTCTCGGTACTTGCTAAGCAGCAGCATAGCAGATCTATTCCGCCAAGACCAATACATTAACATTGCCATATTCATTACCATGCCAAATTTACAATCTCTATTACAATGCCAATCTCTCCAAGAGTTTTCATGACAGAATTATCACCATCATCAAAAGACCACAATTAAATTACATAAAAAGATAAAATAATCCAACGTGTCCAAACTACACAGGCAACAATCATGCGTCTTAGAACGCTTACTCTTTTTTTTTTTCAAAACATGTTTATTGAAGATGTCTCCCCACGTCAGGTGATCGGCTCCTGTGGGAAGACAGTTCTCATTTGTAGGGAGGGACATCAAAGCACTGCAGCTCTGCATTAGTAAGTCAGGGAGAAGGGGACTGTTTATCCTTTGCACAGGCGGTGTGTATATGAATGCGACTGCCTGCTTCTTTCACAAGCTAATGCTGAATAAATCTTCATCCCATTTAATTATACTACAAAGTCTTTCACCTCAGCCCTTCACGCATGCCTTTTGAAGCGTGTGTGTTTGTGTGGAAAAGAGAGTCACTTTTAATTTTTTGCTCTGGGACGAGTGTCTCTCTGAGAGACACAGGGGAGGGACCGAGGGACAACTCTCCTGGCCAACTCTGATCTGAGATTGTGGCAGTGTGTGAGAGAGAGACAGAGAGAGAGCATGGGGAGAGAAAACCATTCACTTTCAATAAACATCACGCTTTTCACACAGACACAGGTAGGATTTTTCAGATCCATAATTCATGGTATTTTTTTCTTGGTGTCTCTCAGAGAATAAGAATGCTCTTTATTTGAGATTGTACAGCATCTGCACGGGGTAAGCTCATGACGGCGTTCAGCACACATTTAAACTTCAAACACAGGCAGTTGAGGGTGTCACGTTTTAATGCGCCCATTCAGGGGGAAATAACATAAGCACAGTGTCATCTGCACTGTCAAACCATACGAGGCACATGCACTACTGTATTTAGTCTTGAGTGAGGGAGGAAAAGAGAGAGAGAGAGAGAGAGAGAGAGAGAGAGAGAGAGAGAGAGAGAGAGATTGATGAGAGCACAGTCTCGGTTGAATGGATGCAGAGCTTTTGTGTGTGTTGTGTAGGCCTACTTTGGTCTGATTAGTGTGCGATATGCAAAGTATGACATTTTCCATTCTAAGGCAACATACAGCACACAGCACACACACTGCTTTTCCATTGAGCATCACATGCATGTTGAGTTGAATGAAGGTTGTCCAGATAGAAAAGCATCTTTGTTAAAAGAACGTGCCAGTGGCTTTTTCGTGTAATACAATGACCATTCATACAGAATCACCAATTGTCAAGTTTGTGTAAAATTAAAAGTGGGAAAGTGAGAAAAGATTTATCATAAGGAAACATACAGCATATTTATAGGAACCATCTATAATGTGGTTGTTTTGTGGCACTGCCTCTAAAACAACGCATATTTTGCCACATCTTTTCAGTTTTCTATTTGTATTTGCATAAATAAAAGTGACTTTAATGCACCTGATGTCGTAAACACGACTTCCCAACTCATAAATACCAACTTCCCGAGGACTTAAACGGACCATTACATGATCTCTCCAAATTTCAAACAAATGTGCCTGCTTAATATAGGCTAGTGGTTATCTGCCTAAAAAAATATATTGATTTGAATTTAATTATTGATTATTGATCAAAATTATGAATGGCTGCTACGCCCTTGTCAATAGATATCTAACACAGATCAGTGTGTGGCAAATACGTCCACCCACATCCGCGTTGTCTTTACTCTGTTCCTTCCTTCCAGGGGAATCTATCAGATCTCTGTTTGCTTTGTTATGTCCTCAGGTTTTACGGGTTAATGAACTGTCATCTTCATGGCAACTCGTGAACCTGCGTGAAGGTTACCCCAGCGACGGCATGCAAAGCCCGTGTCATCTTAAGTCGCCTCCAATGTCAGTCACACTGAAAGTCATTACCCAGAAGCACTTGGGAGCACGCCTCCCGTCTTAGCAGGTAAATCATCCGTAATTGTGTCGTCCGGCCGATCAGAAGCAACGTTCATCCCATTTGTGCCTCGTTGTACTGATGCGGCTCACGTAAGCGGTGTTATTTACATTAGTTTATCTGTGTTTGCTACTTTTCGTGATTATCAGCGGGGGTTTCACATTTTCAGATTTCACCTGCCTCATTTGTGTTAAAGGAGACCTTTGATCTTGAGTTGTGTCATATTCCTCTGGTTCATTATGAAAATCAATCATCCTCATCTTCATATTCATTCAATAGCCAACATGATAAGGACACTTTATGCAATAGGCCACTCAAGAGTTGAAATTCTCTGAATTACTCTGAATTTTGATACTTGTCTGGAAGGGGAAAAACTATTTCAACCACTTGGTTTGCTGGTTTAAGCCAGTTTTAGATGGTTTAAGCTGGTTTCCCAGCCTGGCAATCTGGTGTACAAAATAAATAGCAATATGTGAAATAGTATTATTACAAATTAATGTTTTGTTTTGTATTTTACAGTAATATATTTTAAAATGTAATATATTCCTGTGATGGCTATATTTTCAGCATCATTACTCTGTCTTCAGTGTCACATGATCCTTCAGAATCAGAAATCATTGTAATATGTTGATTTGGAGCTTAAGAAACATGTCTTATTATTATCAATGTTGAAAACGGTTGTGCTGCTTAATATTTTAGTGGAAACGAATCTACTTTTTCTGAATTATGGAGAAAATGCATTTATTTGAAATAGACATTTTTGAAACAGTATACATTTGTCACTTTTGATCAAGTTAATGTGTCTTGCTGAATAAAATTAATTTCTTTAAAAAAAAAAATGAAAGGATGTAGCTCCATTCAGCTCTAGTTGGACAGTACTTTCTCAAGTCATGTTAGTATATAAAAAGCATATTCACATAAGATGTAAATACACAGTAGAAACTCAAAGAAAGTCCATTTGCCAGTTTAAATGCCTACACTGATGCTCGCATGTCTGGGTGTGAAGCAGTGGCTAATGTGTGAAGCGTGTGAACATGATGTTCTCAGTGAGACAGCAGGGCTCTCTGCTCTGAGCTCTTATAAAAGCAGCACATTAGTGCTGACACAAAAAGAGGTAGCAGACAAGGGGAGAGCAGAAAGAATGACAGGAGAATCACTCTCACTGTCTCCTGCTCTTTCTCTGAGCAACACCAGTGTTCTGCTGCTGCCTTATGGAGCACAGGTGTGACAATACTGACAGTTTTATTACCACGCCATCAGTTCCGTGTCATCTCCTCGCATTTTTAGGTCTTTGCATCTCGACCCCTCTCTGCCTTTCTTTACAGTCCTTTTTCTATTGACAACTGGTCATTTGTATTGTTATCAACTCTGGTATTTCTATATTTAAATATATGTCCATGACTGTTCTGGGTTTAGCTCACCCAGTATGAGCACCACCATTTAGAGCCCCAAACTGTCATTCTCTTGATATAACAAGTGTGGAGCTTTGAACTGTGTGTGTGTGTGTGTGTGTGTGTGTGTGTGTGTGTGTGTGTGTGTGTGTGTGTGTGTGTGTGTGTGTGTGTGTGTGTGTGGTGTGTGTGTGTGTGTGTGGTGTGTGTGTGTGTGTGTGTGTGTGTGTGTGTGTGTGTGTGTGTGTGTGTGTGTGTGTGTGTGTGTGTGTGTGTGTGTGTGTGTGTGTGTGTGTGTGTGTGTGTGTGTGTTGAGGGAAGACTGCAGGGAGGTCTGAACGCATATAATTTCCTCTCCAGTCATTTGTAATAGACAGTCAATATGAAGTCTCTCTTTTTCTTTCTTCTCATTCTTGCTCACCCATTCACCTAGTTCTCTCGACTGAAGAGCAACATTGCCCCCTTTAGGCCAAGTGCTGTTTTTTAGCACCAGCCTTTAGCTGGGAAGAGGATATGTTAATGTGGGAGCCCACCGCTTAAGAACAAAAATCATGCTTTGGTAAATAATAATTTTGACATAGAAGTCATAATTATTAGGCTACATAAAAAATACATAAAAAGCTAAAATCATAAGATAAGGTAATTGTGAGGGAAATTAATTTTGACAGAATTTTGACTTTTCATAATTTTGACTTTTTGTGTCATAATTTGTGACTTATCTCATAGTTTTTCTTTATCTCAATTAAGACTTGTCACTTGCCAATGTTGTAATTCTGACCTTTTACAGTATGTCAGTTACCTCATTAGGACTTTTTTTCTCATAATTTGTTATTTTTATGTCATAATAATGATTTACTAAATGTGATCCTGGATCACAAAACCAGTCACAAGTAGCACGGGTATATTTGTGGCAATAGGCAACAATACATTGTAAGGGTCAAAATTATCGATTTTTCTTTTATGCCAAAATAAGTAAAGATCGTGTTCCATGAAGATATTTTGTACATTTCCTACCGTAAATATATAAAACGTTTATTTTTGTGAGTGAATACAGCACAATCACGAACATATATGGAGTAGACTTCAAAGGCGCACCCTCAGATTCCAGATATTCAAATTGTATCTCTGCCAAATATTGTCATATCCTAGCAGACCATGCATCCATGAAAAGCTTATTTATTCAGCTTGCCAATAAAATTGACCAATATGACTAGTTTTGTGCTCCCTGGGGTCTTTTTTGCTTGTGTAGCGGAAATAATCTCATTATTATGACTTACTATCTCATTATTTGGACTTTCTCATAATTAAGACTTTCTATTGACTTCTGGGGCCAGTTGCATAAACTTATAGCCATTATGTTAAGACTGTGTATTAAGATCTATATGACCCACTAGCAGTTAGTCAAGGGAAAGTTAGTCAAATTAGGCGTTTTAATGTATTAACTTAAAAAAAATGTATGACTAACTTGTAAGACTAGTCTAAGCGGTTTATAGAACCGGCCCCTGTTGTTTTTATACAGAGCTGAGGGTGGTTTCGACCCTTTACCAATAAATCTAACTTTCACAAAAAAATGTTTTACCTTTTTATTAGGGCATTATACCTATATTTATTAAGCTGTTTTTAAAGCTGGTCCCCACAATGTAGATGATCTCAGGATCTACAGTACCATGCTTGTCGGGTCATTTGGTCCCCATAGTGTTACCCTGACCCACACATACAAACACATTCATAGAGAGATGATGGGTATGCGGCAGGACCAGAAGACCTGAGAATAAACCATTCCCTGCCATATTTGAGATGGCCTGTTACTGCTGGTGCGTGTCATCAAAGAAATGGTTCTAAATAGTGTTTCTCAAGGGTCACTGGAGCTGCTCCCAGTATGTTCAGAATGCAACAGTTTGAACTTCAGACCATGAAGACCTTCAGTTAATGTAACAGCTAAAGTCTTAATAACATTCTTTATTTGCCCTGAGCAAAATAAGAATGTATCAAAAAGTGATACCGTTGTCGAAGAGTTCAAGAAGGAAGGCACACAGAATAGCAAACACAATCCATCACAGTCCACCATATTCGGCTATGCAATGTTTTGATGGAGATGCTCATATTCAGCATCCGTTTCACATGGGATACAGATGCATAAACGCTGCTCCACAGAGGAAAACATAAACACAGAAATGCAAGGCAGAGAAAAATGCACTCCTTCATCCATACAGACATTTTGTTCGCTCAGTCGCTGACACAAAGAGGGCAGAGAGCACAGAGGATCAGCTATCACAGCCATTATCAGGACGCCTCTAGTTCTTCCTTGTCTGAATAAATGAAAACACACCCACACATTTGTTATGTATCGCTTTCTGTTGGTAATAATATATGTTGGAAAAAAGGAAAATTAAATCATATCTGCTTTTTCTTGGCACACACATATAGATGCACACACACACTGTACTTCCCACAGCGCTCTGTTTCTCTCTAGTGTAAAGGAACATAATACAATAGCACGCGTCAATCATATAAATAGGGCAGAAATATGTCAACTTGATTATTCTTTTAACAAGCACCACAATCACTCCCTTGTTTTCTTCTGTCAGTGTGACACTCCAAAATGTCAAATTACCATACATGACACAATCAAAATTAATATTGTGGGGTCTGGGTGGATTTATTTGTCTTTCAAATGAGTGTAATGAGCAGCTTGCATTGTTGGATTTCTTATCATCTACAGGTTGGCAGTAGGAATCATTGCTTTTTGCTTTGCTTTTGATCCAACACGATATTAACTCTAAAAAACAGAAATGCTGCAACTACATTATATTGCTCATTGAGTGACTGCTAAACATATTTAGATACTTATAAATGTATCTTGCCATTGCATTAGATATTAAACCCAGTTGAATTGCCAAAAAAATATATTTTCCCCCAAAGCAGTTTACTGGGCAATTTGGGCAACTCCTAAAGTGGGAAATAATTTCACATATAAGATTTTTTGTTTTTTAAATCACTTGGATTTGATTTTGACAGTTTTAAGTGTCGCTTAAATGTCCAAATACGGTCCCACTTTATATTAAGTGGCCCTAATACCTGTGAACTTACATGGTAACTACATGTGTACATAGTATGTAACTACAGTGTAAGTACACATTAGTACATAGTATCTACAGCTGTAACATTTGCGTAACTACACATATGTAACAACCCTCAGAATGGTATGTGTAAGTACAAATGTGTAACAGGACATTGGTAACAACATTTTTTCACTTCAGTAAGTACACATGTGTAACAGTAATTATGTAACTACATTTTGTAACAACAATATGTAGCCTATTTGTTGTTCCACTTCCACATGCAGTCTTAGATACTGCAGTAACCAGTTGGAATACATGTATTTACAACTAATTACAACTAAAGTTTCACCTTGTGATACCAGTGTTACATGGTAACTCCTCAGGAACTGTCCACTTAATATAAAGTGTAATTGTTAAGGTAATTGTTGTGTACATCAGTGTCGTTACATGATAATTCCATAGGAACTGTCCACTTGTTGGAAATTAAATACATTTATACCCAAACTGGTAACTGCAGTATCTAAGACTGCATGTGGAAGTGGAACAACAAATAGGCTACATATTGTTGTTACAAAATGTAGTTACATAATTCCTGTTACAAAATGTAGTTACATAATTCCTGTTACACATGTGTACTTACTAATGAGAAAAAAGTGTTGTTACCAATGTCCTGTTACACATTTGTACTTACACATACCATTACGTGGGTTGTTACATACGTGTAGTTACACTAATAATACAGTTGTAGATACTATGTACCAATGTGTACTTACACTGTAGTTACATACTATGTACACATGTAGTTACCATGTAAGTTCACAGGTATTAGGGCCACTTAATATAAAGTGGGACCGATTTGTATAAATTAAATTGCAATTTAGCTGTACTTGTATACACTCAATGATTAAAAAGCTCATGGTTAATGGCAGCAGGCTTTATTAATTGCAAATGCCTTCTTATGTCTTCTATAAACAGAGCGATGCTTTCGCAGGTTTCTGCTAAGATGGCTTGCTGCACTTCAGCTCCCACATTCAGCTTGTGAGCACAGTGAAAACCATGAGATTGTAGATATTAAATGCATTTTCACAACAAAAAAACACAAAGAACATAATAGAGTACATGAATACACAACCAAAACCACAAACTGAAATTAAATTTTCCAAATGTGAACCTAGACGACAAGAGTTTGAGAAAAGTATACAACCCCAAATCCAGAAAAGTTAAGACATGTTGTAAAATGAAATAAAATCAAGAATTTGTGATTTTGTTAATAGTCTTTAAACATTATTTAACTGACAAAAGTATGAAGAAAAGGTTCCAGTGTTTTCACTGAATAACTTTTGGAAATATAAACACATTTTGATTTTGATGCCTGCAACACACTCCAAAAAGTTGTGACAGAGGCATGTTTACCACTGTGTCTCATCACCTTTTATTTTAATTACACTATTTAATATTTTGGGAATTGAGGATACAAATTTTAGCAGTTTTACAAGTGGACAATCTCGCCTGATACGTGACAACTGCTCAACAGTCTGAGGTCATCGTTGTCTGATTCTCCTTTTCATGATGGGTCATACATTTTCAATAAGAGACAGATCTGGACTGCAGGAAGGCAGTCAAGTACATCCACTACAGTATAGACTAGAATGTCTACAAAACCACTCTGTTGTAGCACATGCAGAATGAGGCCTGGAATTGTCTTGCTTCCCAGGAAAGATGTCATCTTGATGCCATGAAATGTCTCTGTAAAATCCCAATATATGCCTCTGTCATTGGTACCTTTACACATACTGTATGCAAGTCGTCACCCATACCGCTTGCACTGAAGCATCCCCACCATGACAGATGTTTGCTTTTGTACCCGACCCGATCTCATGAAATGCGTATCTATAGCACGCATCTTATTTATCGTGCAATTTATACGCGAAAATTAGTTTTTACGTGCATATGATACGCACTGTAAACCCCTTGTGTAGGATTAGTGGAGTGGGGTACGTGCGTATTATACCTTTGGGTAGGATTAGTGGTGTGGGGTACATGCATATTATACGCCATAAAGTGCGTATATACATGTGCAAACTGTGTATCATATACACGTAAAAACTCATTTTCACATATAAATTGCACAATAAATATACAATGCGTGCTGTAGAGACGCATTTCATGAGATCAGGCTGTTGTACCTGTCACTGATGAAAGTCTGGATGGTCCCTTTCGTCTTTGGGACTGAGAACTCGATGTGTTTTACCCAAAAACCAGCTGAAACGTGAACTCATCTGACCACAGCACACATTTCCACTGTGCTTTGGATCATCTGAGATGAGCTCGAGCCCAGAGAACTCGCCGGCATCTCTGCATCAAGATGATGTACAGATTCAAGTGGCATTTCTTAATGCAGCGTCAGACTGTGTTCAGTGACAACAGTTATTCAAAGTCTTTAACAGAGCAGCATGACGGTTTCTTGTGCAATGTCATCTGAGGGCTCAAAGGTCAAGCACATTCAACAGAGGTATCCTGCCTTGCCCTACATTTCTCTGGTTTTCCTGAATCTTTTCACAATATTATGAATAGTAGATGGTGAAAGACCTAAATTCTTTGCAATGTTGCATTGAGAAATGTGATTTTTGAATTGACAATTCTCTCATGATATTTGTCAGAAAGTGATGAGCCATGACCCATTGCTTACAAAGACTGAGATGCTCAAATGTAAATGCTGTCTATGTAATATAAGGCCCTTTGATATACTGTCTTCCTTTCTGAGAGCTCATGAATGAAACTTTTCAAATATTGTGCTTTTGACATTAAAGGGGTGGAAAGTATGATTTCACTTTTCTAACTTTAGTTAGTGTGTAATGTTGCTGTTTGAGCATAAACAACATCTGCAAAGTTACAACGATCAAAGTTCAAAGCAAAGGAAGATATTTGCTTTTAAATAAAAAGGACTACAACAATCCTCCGGGTTTAGTGACATCAGCAACCCTAAAATGTACATAAACCCCGCCCCCGGGAACACGCAGTCCATGTTGTATAAGATTACATTTGTGAGTCAGCTCAAATTTTAGCATCCATCTTTTCACATGCAATAGAAAGTCACTCTGTGTGCATCTCACAACAGTTCCTATTCGAGCGATTTATAGATTACCATGACAGAATATCCTAATGGAAGTTAACTCCACATCAGCAACATAAATTCATCAACTAACCATTCAGAGACGTCCTGTTGCATTCTACATGTTGTCACTTCTTCTTGAGTCTCTCCATCTTTGTCTTACTCCATTTTAACATTAAAGGCAGAACAGTTTCTGTCATTTTAGTGTGTCTGCGTGAGGTAATTGGAGCTGCTAACACACATGAGCTCTTGAAACCCCGCCCTCTGTGCAGCTCATTTGCATTTAAAGGGCCAGGCACAAAACGGTGCGTTTTTGCAAACCCCCAAAAAGTGACAACTTTAACATGCTATATAAAAAAAAATTGTGCTAAAACTTCACACACACACTCTGGGGACATCAGAGATTTATTTTACATCTTGTGAAAATGGCATTTTACCACCCCTTTAACGTGAAATAAATGTGTGCCTTAGATCTGAATTTGGCTTAAGTGTGTATCAGAAATTTACTGTAAATATAGGAAAAAAGGAAAGAAAATGTTTCAGCATTGTTTGAAGAATTTTACTTTTTTTTTTTTTTTAGGATTTTGTAAAATGTCCCAGTGTATGTGTTTGTTGATATGCTTGGGAACTTTGGTCACCCTCATCTCGTTTCAAACTCATGCAATTTTCATGTCCGTATAAAACAAAACTCCAGTTGAACTGAATCATAATTTGCAATTGAATCATTCAGAACAAAATCGTTTTGATTGCTATTGACTTCCGTCGTATGG
Organism: Phoxinus dragarum; assembly: GCA_033366665.1. Classification (NCBI taxonomy): domain Eukaryota; kingdom Metazoa; phylum Chordata; class Actinopteri; order Cypriniformes; family Leuciscidae; genus Phoxinus; species Phoxinus dragarum. The sequence goes on along the minus strand of JARPMJ010000412.1, from coordinate 232,419 downwards.
ACTGGGGGGACAAACCATATATGTATAAGTAGCATAGCCTACTCACTTAAAAAAGTTGGGTTAAAAACGACCCAACAACTAACCCAATGGTGGGTTGATATAGCACCGACCTAATGTTGGGTTATTTTAACCCAATAAATTAGGTAACTAGTTTTACCCAATAAATTGGGTTACAAAAAACTAATTTGTTGGGTTATTTGGCCAAAATTATGCTTTAACCAACCTAGTATTATTATTTTATTATTATACTATTATTGCCATGTAAATAAATAACTTACAACTTCAGTATATTGACAATGCTTTATTTACATTCAATGGCATTACATTCAAAGGCATTACATTCAAAAGTTATTATTGCAATTGTTTTAATTTATTTCCTAAAGGTAAGAAATTGTTTCAATAAATAAAAAAGGTGACCGTGTTTTGAGGGAACACCGCCAGGCACAGAATATTAATGTTAAAATTAATTAATTTAGAATTATGTTTTAAGTTCTAAGAAACATGGAGCACAAAAACAAATAAACAGTTGTAAACATTACAAGTTGTAAAAAAATTCATTAAGTCATTGTTGCAATTGCTTTAATTTACTTCCTTAAGGTAAGAAATTCTTTCAATAACTAAATAAATAAATAAAAGTAATGCAATTATAAACTGCCTCATAAGACAACATTGTGTTGAGGGAACACCTCCAGGCACAGAATATTAATGCTAAAATTAATTTATTTACAATTCTGTTTTAAATTCTAAGAAACATGGAATACAAATAAACAAACAAAACAAACAGAATCAAGTCCACTTTATCCAATTATAAACTGCCTAAGTAGGCGACAGTGTGTTGATGGAACTCCCCCTGGCACATAAACTGCCAAACAGGCTTTGGATACTCAGGCCTAATCCACACTAATGCATTTTGGTTTAAAAACGGAGAATTAAAACGAATACGATCTCCGTCCACACCAGTGTTTTAGCTGCGTATTAGAATTGATCTCCGTCCACATTAAAACGACTGAAAACGCGGATCACGTGACCATTCACCAACACTGGCCGTGCGCGTGCCGGTGTAAACAGGTGCATGTAGGCAGTGATAGCATTTTAAAATGCAGAATTGACTTGCACAACAGCTGCTAGCAAAGACATCAACATCAGTAACGCTTGTAATTCGTTATCCACGTAGGTTTGTATGTTTTCTTCCCGGGGACGGGTCATGTGATGGGTGTCTGACGAATCAGGGAAGGATACGCCATGACTGATGACACCCAATCATAGAGCCGAGCGTGAGCCTCTGCGTCATCGTTTGTCAAGTCCTCCGTTTTGACCGTCTTCACTAAAACGCCCTCTGGAGATTCAAAACGCAAAACGGGGTCGGAGCGTTTTTAAAATTCTCCGTTTTAGGTCTTCGTTTTTGCCGTTGCAGTCTGGACGGGAGGTGCAAGCGTAGCAAAAGGTCTCCGTTTCTAAACGAAAACGCAGTAGTGTGGATGGGGCCTCAATTTCTAAAACATAAAATTATTTAAAGCATGTATCCACAGCTTGTAAAAGTCTGTCTTGCTCTAGTGCCGCTCCTCCCACAATGACGAAGGCTTGTGAGCAGTTGAATTTATCCCCAAGCTGCAGGACATGAGTAAATATGCACACATGGATCAAATATTACCCAAAATGTGTTGTCATAAATGATGTACCTACAGGCTATAAATCAACAAATGCTTGTTTTGCCTCCTGGTAAGAGGGCCGAACCATCTTGCAGCCGTTTTGTATGGCAATGGAGGAAGGATAGCTGGCAGGGTTTTCAAAGCAACATCTCCAAGAGTGTCTTTACATTAAACAAAAAGAACAATGGATTAATCTTTAAACAAGTACATTATATTATAGACAAAATATTACAACTTGACATGAAAGTACAGAGCTGTTGTGCAGGATTTTCTCACCAGAAGAAATGTTAGTCTGAACAGGAAGATCCAAGGCTCTCTTCTCGGTCTTGCGATATGAAATGATTCGTTGAGATGCATGTCCCCAAATTTCAAAGTCCTGAGCAATCTAAAAATGAAAAAAGAAAAGTTAAAATCACACCAACACCTCATATGGTGCAGTAACAAATAAATTGTGGACATTTGTTTTTCAATATAAAAAATCAAGCTTGGTGAATCAAATCAAGTGGGATTAATTTTTTTTAAATATAGAAAAATATAATTAAAATGCCACTAAAAGAAAAGATTTAGATTCCGATCTTATACCTATTTATTTTAAGGAATCAAATCTAGAAAAAAATATACATTTTAAATAAAAAAACGTGTATATAAAACCAACACCAATAAGCAGAAATGAAGTTGCGTATGCGTGTATGTGTACCTGCATTTGTGTTTGTGTGGGTGTCAGGTCTCACAAATGATGCCCTAAATGTTAGGGCGCTGTTCACAAATGCACTGTTGCACCTGCGTGTGTGTTTGTGTGTATGAGCAAGCATTGTTCCAAAATGCATTTGTGACTCAAAGCTTTCCTTTCTGTGTGAACAGAAATGTTCTGATTTATTCTGGATTTATTTTTAAAAAAACTGAAAAAACCCTCTTGGGAATTGTAATAATGTAATAAATTCATACAGGTTAGTAGGGACATGGTGGGAAAGTTATGACAAAAGTTTGTGAATGCATCAAACACTATTTGACAAATGCATTCGCAACCATCTATGTTATTGAACTTAATACATGAAGTACATTCTTCCATTCAACTTGTGGCCCACAACAATAAAACAATAACAAACAAATAATAAAATAGTTTATCTTTTACACAGGAATTTTCTCTGTAAATCGTTTGTGAATTTACATTTGAGATTTTTTTTACGCTGTTCAGGAGCCATGTGCCACTGAAAAGTGATGATTGAGATGCAGTTTGACCAATGTTTGCGTTACGTACATTACGTACGTTACGAAGGCAATGCAAAAAGGCACACATTGAATGGCGTATTGAAGGAGTGCAAAAAGAGGACGTATGATCACCCTAGTTTAACACTTTGTAGTATTTTAAATTCACACTAGTTGGGATAGCCCAAGTAGACATTTGCGCTACAATGTAGGCCTTTATATAACACAGCATAACGTTACCTTCTTCCTGTAAGTTAAGTGACTGCGACACTGGATGGACCAGGAGGCTTCCGCTGGGTCTTGAAGCCGAGCGCGTCGGTCAAATATCTGAAAATATGAATAACTTCCCACAAAGTATTAGCAGCTAGAAAGAACATAGACAGTGAGGAAGAGTATCACAATCGAGTATTAAGAAATACCATCGGTGCCGTTAGTCGCAGATAGCGGACGAAAAGCAGTCGACAGGGGAGATATAAACATGGAAATAATCTAAACAGAAAAAAAGCGGCAATAATACTGTAAGAGCTTAAAGTCACTTCATAACGAAAAAAAATAACATGTATACAATATGCATAGCCTATAGATACTGTATAGTGTAATATTAACTCACCAGTGCCGTGTATCTGCTATCACACTTGCGGCGGTCAACCGTTGAAATTTGAATTTTAACCCAACGGACTGCGTTGTTATAGAAACAACCCAATAAATGTTCCGAATAACCCAACAAAACGACCCAATATTTTTAACCCAGCTATTGGGTACGCAAAATAACCCAACGTTTTTTAGAGTGTAGGCATCGTACTAACCATGGAATCACCAGGGAAAGTGTGTGTAAACACTTGTCTGTGCAACGTCCATTGTGCTCTCTCTTCTATTACACTGTTATTTTGAAACCTGGGAAGCATCACATAATGCTGTTCATCAGTGTAATGTATTTAATGACACGCCACACTTTCCTTCCTTTTGAATCATTACCATCCTCTAAATCCACTAAAGGAGCTCCAAAGGTCACAGAACCATGGCAACAGGGTTCCTATAATTGTGGTAAATTTAACTTTTCTTTTTCTTTTTACTTTTTTAAAAACCTAAATTAGTTACGAGTTTACAAAAAAAACGTCATAAAGTGGTTGTTCTTTATATAATCAGAGTACTTTTTACTTTGTGTAATTTTTCTCCAATAATGCATCGTTAAAATTCTCTTTTTCTTTCTCTCTCTGATAGACCTGCCTTGAGGTATTCTGTAATAACTGAGAGGGTGAAAAAAAATGTGAACTGGGGCACCTGTCCCTGTTTTTTTCCTTTCCTCCCTTCACTGCTCTCCTTTCTAGCATTCAGTTCATTTCAGAGGTAATGATCCCTCCTCTTCACTTTAAAAGGAGAGACAGAGAGGACAAGAGTGCTCGGAGCTCGTAGGGAGGGCAGGTTAGTGAAAAGACCTTATCCTGTTTTGTACGGTAGGAGGAGAGGGGCTGCATCTGCTCACATTCGAGCATGTCCATCCTTATTTCCCTGCCAGCCCATGCAGCAAGACTCCATTAAAGAGAGGGGAAGAGAAGAAGAGAGAGATAAAAGAGGTGATGTGAACATGATGTCCTTGCATTCTCTAAGTGATCTCTGGTGCCCTTCTTCTCCTTTCCATACTCAGCCTTATAGGATAATAGCATGCATCTGACTCGATGCCTGAGAAAAGAGGTTTAGAAAGAGAGACCGGAAGGATGGGGAAGGTCAATGGGATACCAATGGCTCAGGATGCCAAAAAAAGGCAATTTTTGAAGCTGAGTAAAGAGGAGTTGAATAATAGAAGTCCATGGTACCCTTGTCCTATACAAAAAGAGAAGAAATTCAGAAAGTAAGTTTCACGTGTGAGGTGGTGGTTGGAGTGAATGGATTTGAGGATAATCTCTCACCTCTTTCTTTTTGTAAAACATTGGAGATCAGATCTTCTTCTACTCACATGGCAGGTCAATGTCCAGCCCCCAACTATCTTTGAAAGTTCTGTTTTGTGTGTCTGTTTTTTTGCATTTAGCAGACATTTTTTGTTGGTATCACAAACAATATTTTACCACATCAGTAGAACATCTGAGAGATAGTGAACTCTTTTGTGGTTTATGTCAAGAAAAAAGAAGTGTTTTCATTCAGGTGTCTGACATTTTTTCTCAGAGAATTGATTTGGTGTGAACAGGTAATTCGTTTGGCAGTAAGAATAAATGTTCAAGAATGCATTTAAGCTTTTTACAATAATTATGTCCAGTGCTTTTTTCTTATTTTGGCTAGATAAAATGACATCTGCATGAAAATTAGGAAAAAATGTATATGTAATATTTAACTTGGGATTTCAGTTAGCTTCAAAAATTTGACAGATTAATTTAATGTTCTATAAAGGGGTAAGATATATGGCAAAACATTTGTTTGTTTGTTTGTTTGTTTGTTTGTTTGTTCAGGCCGAATCATGATCCACAGTCTTATCACAATTATTTTTCATGACTTTTTCAGGACTTATATGACTTCAAGAATATACTGTATACTTTTTAAATATAGTTGTTAATGTATTTTAAAACCTTCAAGGCTCAACATATTAATCAATTATTTAAAATTCTACAGAATTTTTTCCTCAGATTTGTTCGAGACAAATGTTGGATACCTTTTTGGAGTACTAAACAATAGCACTAATGCTAATCAGCAGCAACTGACCATTCATTCAAGAATTTAAATAAAACAATAGTTTTATGTCAGTTGCTAATTGGGAGGGCAACCAGATTTGTTTTCAGAGTACCTGAAAACCTTACTTGAGTACATGTACAGATACCTTTAGTTACAAGTCACCTATTGCAAAACGCCTTGAGGTAAAATTCTTAAGAGTGTCAGATTTTAACAGTACTTAAGTATTTTACTCTTACTTTACTGAATATAGGCTCAAAGAGGCACTAGTGCTCAATACCTGAGAGGCGTGCCAGTGAAAAAAAAGAAAGAAATAGATAATTTGTGAGGAGAGCAAACAAATGTTTATTTCCTAAAATAAAAATAAAACTGAAACCCTTAAAATTGCAATAAATCAAGGTCGACACAAACACTCAAGTCTCGGTTAAGCTCAAGTGCTTAAAAAGGTCATAAGTAAACCAATATCCTTCAAAAAGTTTTCTTCAATATAACTGTCTAAGTACTTGCACGTGTTGGTTTCAGCTTCATTGCCGGCTGCAGCCATGACCGCATCTCATATATGAAACCCCTGCAATTCAGAAAATATCTCCTAATCCTAGTAAGGTAACAAGTAATGTGTTACTCATTAGAAATGTATTGGAGTAAAGAGTGCACTTATTCAAAAATGTTGGTCAACTAGAAAGTAAAACTTGAAATATATTGATACTCAAAGTACAAAGTAGCCAAAAAGATACTTAAGAACAGAAACTACATTTACTCAAATCATTTACACCACTGAGCCATAGTACCTAGTCTCCTTTAACTACTTTATGATGTCAAAACTGACTTTATTGGTCTTAACTTCATTTTCAATGCTCTTCTGACAAAACTGATATGGTACAGGATAGACATTGTGCTTTAGAACTAGACATGTAAGCACATGGTCACGCACACATTCACACTTAAACCCCTTTTACTTGATTATAGGTAGCATGGAACGGTGAGATTGCATTAGTAAATCACATTGTCTATACTCTTGTGTGATCTAAGGCAGCACTCAGAACCCATGGAGAGCATTATTACACATGCTTACGGCACACATAAACTACCGGCACTCACCATGTTCTATTTCAAAACTAGTCCCACTGTGAGTGACTGTGGGAAGGTAATAACAGTCAGGCTTCATAAAAGAGCTCGGTAATGTGTTGTATAAGTCTTCATGAAGTCTTGAAAATGAAACCAGTAATGTGTAACACATTTCCATGTGAGTGGTGTCCACAATTGCAAACTCTTTCAGTGGGCCATCTGACCTCCGTCTGAATCTTTAAGGTTTATTTTCTCAGCACACACACACGTGCGCATAAACACTCACATGCGCGTATACGAACTCGTAACAAATGTGATGCCATAAAGCTAGACAATAATGGCTGAGGCAAAGGCAGAAAGCAGAATGAACAGTGGGCTTTAAATCAAAGCGGTCTACGTCCCTTGAATACAGATTTTCTTTCAATCCCTGCAAAGAAAGGATGAAAGATACAATCCAAACTCAGTCTCGCTTCCAAAAAATATACATATGAATGGACTTATATCATGATTAGATCTCACTGGCACCGAAATGCGTGTGTGTGTGTGGTGTGTGTGTGTGTGTGTGTGTGTGTGTGTGGTGTGGGTGTATGTATGTGAATGTGTGTGTGTTCTAGGAGTGAATGCTGGATGGTTTGTGGGTCTGAAATAGCAGTGCCGCCTGAGAAAAGCAAGCAGAGTTTATAGAGTGATATTATCAGTTTACGGCTGTACATCATCTCCCAAATCAAATCACCCCCCAGGGGGCTTTTCCCTGGCCTGCCCCCAACCCCCCCCCCCCCCCCCCCCCCCCCCCCCCCCGCCTCGAGCCCCACTCAGAGATGGAGCTGTTTTCATTTCCGTAATCGCCTCGCTGCATACACCGCCTCAGCTGCCCAAGAGCCCACAACTCCATTACTGCGGTGACAGTGTGTATATGCGCAGGTGTGTATATGTTATGTGTGTGACCACCAGAGAATCAGTCCCACTGGAGACAGAAGTGAACAGTTTATGACTTTAGACACCTATAGAGAGAGATTTTGTGAGACTCATTTAGATTATAAAAACGAGAATGGAAAGACAATGGCTAAAGTAATAGTTTCACCTAAAAAATGAAAATTCTGTCATCATTTACTCACGCTCGTGTCATTGCAAACCTATATGACTTTATTTCTTCTGGGAAAGGTGAACATTTAGCTGACAGTTCTCCATGCTGAAGGACACAACAGCACCATAAAATGTCTATATGACTTGTGCTCCTGCAATTCTTCTGAAGTCGTTCAGAATCTTTGCGTGAGGAAGAGACTGATATTTAATTGGTTTTAATTTCATTAGAAAAGTAGACATTTCCTATTTGTGAACAAATCATTCTTTGAATATCAATTTTCAATTCCGGCCTATTTCTGGCCAGTGATATCTAATTGGAATACTATTACAGTTTTTATTAATGCTATGAATTAACTTTAATTTTTGTATTTCATTTTCATTTTAGTTTAATTCTTATAATTTTGTTGTGCTTTTGCCATGTTTTATATATTAATAAATAGGGTCACACTTTAGATTAGGGTCCAATTCTCACTATTTACTAACTATTGACTTTTGCCTTAAAAAAACTCTTATTAATAGTTAGTAAGGGAGTTGTTACGTTTGGGTATTGGGTAGGATTATGGGATGTAGAATATGAAGGGATATAGAATAGTCATGCAGAATAAGGGATTAAAATGTGCTTTGAAAGTACTAATAAACAGCCAATAGTAATATTGCAATTAGTTAATAGTGAGAATTGGACACATACGGTGTAACCATAAATAGTTGATTTCATTTATTAAACTTTTTGTTTTACTTGTATTTCATATTTTATTTAAATTTGTCATTTTAAATACTTTAACTTATTTGATTTAGCATTTCTTTCTCTCTCTCTTAATAGTTTTAGTCAGTAATAACACTGTTTCTTACACAAAGCAAGAATATAGAATACTTGGAATGTAGCACATTTGTGTGTCCTCGTTCATATTAATTGCATAAAAAATAATTACCTGTATAATCTTGTGAATTTCTTATTTCGTTTTCAATGGGGGAAAGAAAGAAAGGCATGAGGGTGAGTAAGTGATGACAGAATTTTATTTCTGGGGTGAACTGTTGCTTTAAGGACTTGTTGTCTGTGTTTCTTTATTCAGAAAATCTCATTTGTGTGTCACTAATCTTGCAGAAGAAAGAGTTCTGTTATTCCAAGTGGAAGTTCCTGAGGTTGTCGAACACTCTTGGGTATTCAGGCAGCCTCCAAATCCGAAAAAGACAGATTGTGTCTCACAAACAAATGCTCTGAAGGAATAATCCATGAATTAAACAGCTTAATATATAATGGCAGAAAGTGCAAAGGTGCGGTGGAATCAAACTTTGAATTAAACTAGTTTTTCAAACGTGCACAGTGGCTTTTAATGGACGAGCTGTCGTGTCCTTGCGGCACAAGTATTCTTCTCCAGCTCTGCAGAATTGTTTTGCAAGGGTGGTCCGATGGAGTGTGTGAATGAAGATGGAGTGTGTGTCAGATGGAGCGCTGCCTCATTTTTAGGGTTAGTAATTCTCATGGAGATGAAAAATGGCAGGCCTTTCCCTTTCCTCTTTACGGAAAAGAGCTCAGATAAACTCAAAGCCATTTCCTTTCATGCTCTAACGCAAAAAGCTACCTCCACACCTCCATGTGGTCCCTGAATCATAAATGACCTTTCTCTGATGGGTTGTCTGGGTACTTTTCTTTCTGATTTTCTATTTAGATGGAATGTGTTTTATTTTTTCTTAGTAAATAGGGAAAATATGGAAAAGATTACTGTAGGTGGTTAAAAACTAAATCCATCTGTCAAGATGCAAGATGTCATGGTCAGTATGTGTGTTAGCATTTGTATTCTTTGGATGAACAGTCTTAAATTAAATGTTACAATAAAATATTAGCCATGCAAAGTTAGTTTAAAAAAGACAACAGGGAGTTTCATATCTGATCTCTTTTTCTTTCTCAGCGGTATTATATGTGGTTGAAACATTCCAGCGATGACAAATGTGGTCAGTTTGAACATGGTAATGAGGTTTATAAAATGTGCCAAAAGAGAACATACCAACAATGTAATGCTTCTGCAGCATTTTAAAGTCATTATTTTTACCTCAGAAATAAGACTTCTTTTTTTTAAGTTCAAAATGTGCAACGTTATAATGCTACTGTAGCTATCAAGCTATGTTGGTCTACGATTCCACTGTGACTTGGAGATGGATTTTTTTCTGCTGTGCTTTTTGACAGTTATTTTCGCAGTTGAACAATGTAGTTATGTGAGCAAGGTTAATGCGGATCAACCCTGTCAGCTGCTAATGCAGAAAAATGGCTGTCTGTTTTTGGAATATTGATTCTCTTCACTGTCTCTCAGCGATTACCGCTCATCACGCTTGGCGGCTGTCTTTACAAGTGCACTCCTGCCGAGCCAGGCAAGTTACATTTGAATATTACTATACCATGAATGTGAGGAAACAAACAGCAGCATTTTTGTATGATAGAAGATAGCCGATTATAGCATGTGGGCTGTTTGTTGGAGAAACATCTCTCTTGAGTGTCCACTAGCACATCGGCTAATTAGCTGGTAGCTTGACTTGGTGGATTGTGCACTTGAGTCCTCATTACATGGGCTACAGATTCAGATCTTCGAACAAACAAGGTCTTTTACATATATTTGACCTCTGTGCAAGAATATGTAAATCTATTATCCGCAGAAATCGGCTCTATGCTGACGGCGTGGCTAAATTTTGAGTTGGGAGTAAGCGTTCTTTTATGTTAACAAACTGTAAGCAGTCTCCCAAGGTCATTTGAGGGGATATCTTGTCTCATGAGCACATTTATTGTCTAATTAGGTGTTGTTGTTTTTGTTTTTCTTTCTGACAGTCATCAGCAAGAAAACGTTTAAGAGGCGGCAGGCGTGAAAAACAGCACTCGCTGACTACCTAGAGACATGAAGCGGCTGACGATGAGGCGTTTTATCTTTTAACATTACTTGCAAGGCTTTTTTCGAATATAAGGCATGATCATTTTACTTTGATTGTACACCAGGGTAGTCATTACAGTGGCCCCCAGAGAGAGAATGTATGAACATAAGCAGACAGTAGCTGGATCAAAACCATTCATACATCAAAAATGCCGGAGCCAAAAAATAAAAATAGTTTGAATTACAAAGATATGCATTCATAAATAAAAAGGCTGAATGACATTCAAATGCATTGACTACAAACAGTAATATAACACTGTGTATGTGTACACGGATTGTCCGCATAAATGTAGCAAACAAAATAATGAAAAGATGCTATTAAATAAAAGGGTTTGTTGTTGCTTTTGATGGGTTAAATTGGTTGAAGCTCTGGTAAACATACTTTTCATTGTAAAATAAAAAATAAAACTTCGTATCGGTGACAACAAACAATGTGATCTCATTATATTTTTTTGTTGTGGTTCTAGTACTCATATTATTTTCAGAGATACTGAGACATACCATTTCAGTGTATTAACAACTTTCTTTTACATATAAAAACTTTAGAGACGCACAGGTGGTTTGTGAATCTTACTTCATTAATATATGTTATATTTATTATTCAATTAAATTTGGTTAATGATATCCCGTTTATTTAACCCCTTTAGCTAATTTAACATTATAATGGTTTAATGATTGTGACTATTGTAACCATACACACACAATCTGTTCATTTTAATGTTATCGCAACATCAATGATGTGTTATAGTTCATAATACTTATATAGTTATAGTTTCCATTACAACATGTCTTTCTGGGGCGAACGTTTCTTCATCATTTATTCATAAATGAACTCTGTCACCTGTTTTGTTACCAGTTCTCTGAAGACTGGCTGTAATGGTAAAGATTTGTACATCTTTAAAGTTGTACATGCGTAACATATTTTTTGATCCTGACAATATGATACTGTAAATTTCAGTGTCTAGTCAAATGTACACTTTACGTACAAATAAGAATTTAAACAAAGTGATTAATTTGTACAGAAATCACACCATTGCAAGGCACAAGCACATACTGTATACACGTGTACACAACATATGCATTTTAATACTCAAATGTATCCACCACATTGAAAGTGATTGAGTACTCATATGCACATCACAACAAAGGAGTGTCTCTGAATTGATTAAGGGCTCACCAGCGTGAAATAAGAGATTAATTTGGTTTCGAGATGAAAATCACGGTTACCATAATTATGGCAGAGTGAGTAATGGAGTGTGTTGTGATTGGGAATTGCTCCACAGCTGCAGAGTACCTGCCAGGTCTCTGAATACTGTCAAATCAACCAAAAAACACAACACACATTATTGCTGCAATTATGAAGAGCAATCACTGTTATACATCAAATTATTCATGAATCCCTAAATGAGAGGACATGTCCATCATGTTCTTGTTGGGTCTTTCCTTATAGACACTTGGTCTCTGAAGTAATTTGTCAACATTAGTGTCAAAAACTAAATCATGTGTGAAGATATATTCTGCATTTTACACTGAAGTATTCCAGGTTTAATACAACTCAAGCTCAATCAACAGCATTTGTGGCATACTGTTGATTACCAGAAAATAACTTTGACAAGTCTGTTGTTTTCTTTAAAAATCAAAGTTACATTGAGGCACTTACAGTGGAAATGAACGGGGACAGTTTTGGAGGAGACTTACAGGTGAAACCTCGAAAAATTAGAATATCGTGCAAAAGTTAATTTATTTCAGTAATTCAACTTAAAAGGTGAAACTAATATATTATATAGACTCATTACATGCAAAGTGAGATATTTCAAGCCTTTATTTGTTATAATTTTGATGATTATGGCTTACAGCTTATGAAAAAAAAAAATTCAAAATGAGAATATTGTGAAAATGTTTTCATAAGCTGTAAGCCATAATCATCAAAATATAACAAATAACTCTTGAAATATCTCACTTTGCACGCAATAAGCCTATATAATATATTAGTTTCATCTTTTAAGTTGAATTACTGAAATAAATGAACTTTTGCACAATATTCTAATTATTCAAGTTTCACCTTTATGTGTAAAGCTGTTTGTTTGTTTGTTTGTTTGTTTGTTTGTTTCATAAATAAATATAGTATTGTAATATTCCTTTAAACAGTATCGCATAGATTAAATATAGCTCATCCTGACCACAGATAGCAGACAGACTACTGTCATAATCACTGGAGACTGAAACTGGAAACAGTAGCAGGGCGACGTTTATTGCGACAGGGTGACAGTACAAGCAGGTGGAATACGTGACGCAGGGACTAGAGGTCAGGGTCCATGAGATGTGCGATGGTGAGGTGACGGGGAGAAGACAGGTAATCCAACATGGAACACGGCAGGAACACGGCAGGAACAAGGCAGGAACAAGGCAGGAACAAGGCAGGAACAAGGCAGGAACAAGGCAGGAACAAGGCAGGAACAGGACACCGGAACACCAACACGAACAACATCTAACAGCGATCTGACAATGAGAGGAGATAAGCAGTGAGTATATGTAGAGTGGTGAGATTGCCCGCAGCTGGTGAAGTGATGATGATGGACAGCTGGAGCGGATCAGGTAATGTCAACATTCACGCCCACATAACCACGCGCTCATACAACCACGCGCTCACACCACAACATAAACACGAGACTAGAAGGAACAGAGAAAACGTCTACCGTGACAACTACAAGCTGAAGACATTTTAAACACTCAACATTCACTCCAAACTGCAAAATTTAGGGGGGGAAATAAGTTGTGGAAAGTTCCAGAGCCAGAGAACTTTAACCCAAGTCATTACTTCTTCCATTTAAAACAATAATAGACCTCTTAGGTTGAAGGAGGTAAAGTTCTGACCTAATCTGAAACTAGTTGAATAGTTCATTAGGTTTCATATTAGGCAAATTGGGTTTGTTCATCTCATTTTGGAGCTCCAATGAGTAAAACTAACCTTGGCCTATACAGGAATCGGAGTCAATGGCTGTTTCTCAATTCCAAGAATGCTACGAAACTGGTCTCGCCAGGACACAGAACCCAACCATGTGAGAATTGAGATGTGCTGCTATCTTGTTACTCAACTGACCATCCGAGCATATTATAAGTAGCGGCTAATGCACACAAAAAATATATATTTTATATTATTGTAGACATTATTTTAATATAATTTTTATATCTTTTTTTTTTTACCGCATGTAGGCTATTTGTGAAAATCTTTGTTTTGTATACTTTAACGACCCGTCGTGTATTTGCAAGCTTGCAGCGGGAATCTCTTAAGTGAGAACGAGAAGTTTAAAGCGTTGTCCGCCTGCAGCGTCTTCTGGTATTTCTAATGGTTCGATTCTCTCAAGTCTGCATTCGATGCATCCTCGATATCAAGAACACATCTTTCATGCGTCCTCTGTACTTGCATTATCGAGTACTGGAATTTAACTTCAACGGTTGACAAGGGTGCAAGATCGCTTAAAAACGCATATTGAGAAACGGCCAATGTGACCTTATTGCAAGTCAGAGACAATGAATGACAAACACTTGACAGAGCGCACAGAACCACCGTTGGGGAACAAGCCTGACGAAGGGGAAAGAATCAGATTTATAATTTGATTAGAGACGACGAAAAAAAAAGTTTATCTTGACATATTCCCAGAAAACGGACTGTCATTAAGATAACTGGAATAGAAAGTAAATCATTTCAATCCAATATAGATTCCAGTCATTTGAGGTGCAATGGGGTGCGGAATATGATTCGATAAGTTAGTTTGTGGTTCGTGTCCGTGTATGTGTGTGCGCATGAGAATGCACACACACAGTAGCATATGTGTGTTACGCATGGAGAGTTCAGGTGCTGAGAAAAGGAGAGGAGGTCACATTGTCCCAATCTAACAGCCATCAGCCTAATGTGCTATGAGACATCATTAAAAACCCATCCTAGAGGCTGTCAATCACACCACTAACGTGAGAACGAGGAAGAGAGAACCCGAGTGAGAGGCTTAGGGGAGGAGAGAAGCTTAGGGAATAGAAAAGAGAAAAGGAAAGCAGTTTGAGAAGGTTAGTCTCCTCCCCTTCACTTCCTGAGAAATGATAGTGTGATGGCTTATGGCTTGAGTGGGCTGATCATCCGTCCATGTGAGAGACTTAAGCCGCCGTCAAAGAAACAGACTGTCTTAGTCCTGATCTCTTCATATTTACAGAAACACACAGTAGATGCTTCTTTTCAGACGCTTACAAAAAAAGTACTGTAGTTGTACGGTAGCTTGCATAATAAGTGATGGTATCAGATAGGAATATAATGATAGCTGATATATGACGTGGTATAGAATTATTTCTTTATTCATAAAGTATTTATGGTGCTCCAATAGAATCACACTAGCTGATATAGATTACAACTAAATTAATAGCAGTGCGGTCACAAGAGCGACATTTTTACAGAATTATTTGTTGTCAAGTGTGAAAAAAAACTTTTTGGGCAGTATGAATTATGTATGAACAGTAAAATGTACTCTTGTGATGCATTGTGAATATCAATTGGTCATGTTTTGTTTGTTTGAAGGCTGTTTTTTGAGTTTCCCTTCATTGCGCTTCCTAAAGGTGGTCCTTAATAGAAGTTTTGCTCTCTGTCGTTAAAGTTTATCTACAGCGTAATAAGATTTATTGAGTGTGTAAGAAGTGTGTATGTGTGTGACTGTTATGAGCTGATATTGGTCTCATTTCAGCATGGCTGCTAGGAGGTGTCCACACTGTCACCTGTGAATCCCATTAACTTCTTATCATCCAGTGATTAATGTTTGCTTTCAGGCAATACAGGGATTTTGATATCCGCGTTATCCGCTAAATCGCACAATATGTTGACATCTTCTTTGACATTCTAATAAACAAAGCAATTACATCTCTGTCAGTCTATGTATTGCTTATGAGGGGATCCAAAATGGTGATCGGGTCCGCTCTTCTACTCAAATGGCACCTCGTAAAGAAGTTTAGATATATTCTGCTTTGTGTTTGTGTGTGTGCAAGAATGAGGCCAAGAGAAGGATGGAGAGACAGAGACCCTCAGCCATGGACTCTGGCATTTTAAAGGTCAACAATGACATCATTGATTAGTATCATCTGGGGAACGAGATGCTCCGATGCAAAGACGAGAAAATCTATGACGAATACTTGCACAATGAAAGCCAAAGAATTTACATCATCTACCGAGCACTCACTTCTAAACCTATTACTGTCAATGTAGATGGATGTGCAAACACTCGTGTTTAGTGGGATTAGCTACTGTTATGTTTTAACTGGCAAGCCGCAAAAGAGGACTATAATTAGAATGACAATTCCATGAATCACATACAAATGCTAGAATGGAATTCATTAAATAGGCTATGCAAATTAGCAGGCCATAATTAGATGTTTTTCAAACTAACTGACAGACTTAGCGCTCAAGACACCTGATGTTGTATCAAAGCTGCTACGTGTTAGGTACTAAATGTTACTGACCTCCTTTTTTTTAACAGACATGATATATTGAATGGTGTTGGAGGAATAAACCCTTGCAGAAAGTGCAATGGTGTTACACTGGTCCAGTCAAAATGCTTCTGAAATAAATGTTGTGAAACTTGACTAATTCTGGGTCACAGAACAAAAATTATGCTTAAAATTGTTGATTGGCTCTAGTTTTCAAGATATGCTATTGGGTCAGTATATGACCCTTGACTTGAGAATTGCGGAGTATAAGTGAGTTATAAAGGAAAGGGATCTCAATTTAAACCAGAAATTACTCTCTTAAATTCATCTTTGACTGGATCTATGAATAAATCTATGACTTTGGACAGTACTTACTTTTTAGGCTTTTTTATGCAATCTGAAGCTGGTATTGCATCATACATGATATGAATTGCATCTTGTTATTCCTATAAGTCATAGATGATGCAATCATAATGAAGCTTACATTACTCTGCTGAACAAATTGCCCTATAATCAGCTCTAGAAATCCTACACCAGGGGTGCAAAACTCAGTTCCTGGAAATCCACAGCCATGCAGAGTTTAGTTCCAACCCTGCATCAAATAAGCCTGAAGGACTTGGTGAGCTTTATCAGGTGTGTTGCTGTGGCCCTCCACGAACTGAGATTTGCACCCCCATCATACAGGGCTCTCTTATTTGTCAGTATTTGCAAAGGGACACACTTCTGATTCAAAGGGAGCAGAGATGCATCGTACTTGTGCAAACAGTGCAAATAACTTCAGCAAATGGAGTCCATCAACACTTGCATGACCAAATCCATGACATTGAATATTTTGGCTTTCTTCTTTGCTTATGTATTTCTTTTACCAGAAAAAAAATAAGATAAAAATCGAAAATTTAACAGGGGGCCGGTTGACACGAAATGACCCTGCTGCGTAGCCGCAGACCAATCAGAGTGCCTGTGATGACCCCTGTCCACTGTCTAAAGCACCTACAAGTGAGTGTCAGAACTGGACCTTGGAGCAGTGGAAGAAGGTTGTCTGGTCTGAAGAATTGTATTTTACATCACGTGAACAGCCTTGTTAAGAGATGTCACCATGATGCACTGGTGGACGACGACAAACCAGTGGAGGCAGTGTGATGCTCTGTGCAGTGTGCTGGGAAACCCTGGGTCCAGCCATTCATGTGGACGTAAATTTGACACGTGCCACCTACCTAAACATTGTTGCAGACCAGATGTACCCCTCAATGACAATGGTGTACCCTATGTGGCCTCTTTTAACAGGACACTGCATTCTGCCCCACGGCACACATTGTTCAGGAATGGTTTGAGGAACATGATGAAGAGTTCAAGATGTTGCCCTGGCCTCCAAATTCCACACATCTCAATCCAATTGGGCATCTTTGAGATGTGCTGGACCAACAAAGTTCAATCCACGGCAGCTCCACCTCGCAACCTACAGGACTTGAAGGATATCTGCTAACGTCTTGGTGCAAGATACCACAGGACATCTTCAGGAGTCTTGAAGAGTCCATGCCTCACAGGTGTTGTTTCGGCAGCATCCGGAGGACCAACAGCATATTAGGCAGGTGGTCATAATGTTTTCGCTCATCTGTGGGGTCTAGCTAGCATAGGGTGAGAATACATCATGGTTTATTCTTTTCAATGGAATGCTGCAGAGGTGGAAAGAAACTTTGCATAGAATGCCTAATTCAGCTTGCTGTGTATCTGGTCGTCATAACAACTTAAACAGTGTGGGAGTGTAGAGAGCTTTTAACATACTGGAAGGAAGTTTTTGATTTGTTATTTAACTGGAGAAATTGTTATTGTGGAAGCCAAATTACATTTATTGCATATATACCCTGTAATTTGAGAGGCTAATGGAAGAAAACGCAAGGTAATAGATTTTTTGTTATATAGATCAAACATGTAATTGCTTTAAAATAGAAATATATCCAAAGACCTTCCTCTACTTAGTGGGTTAAAGAAATGTCTTGCTGTCTTGCCTTGGAAAAGTTAGCATATCGTTTGAGGGGAAATGGATGAGTTTTACAAAATATGGACTCCTGTTTGCAATTTATAACCACTTAGATATGACATTCAAGATAATTTGTTATTATTTTACTGCTAAGATATACGGCATTGTATGGCTGAGAGTAAAACACTTCTGCTGGTGTTGTTAATGCTTATTTTTATCCAGCAAGGATGCATTAAATTTATCAAAAGTGAAAGGAAAGGCTTTTACGTTGTTACCAAAAAAATGCCATTTCAAATATTTACCCTTTTGGTCACACTTTAGATTAGAGTCCAATTCTCACTATTAACTATGGCTCTTGTCTCAATAAACTCATAATAATTGCTTATTAATAGTTAATAAGGTAGTTGTTTAGCTTAGGTATTGTGTAGAATTAAGGGATGCCATGCAGAATAAGGCATTCATATGTGCTTTATAAGTACTAAACAGCCAATATCCTAGCAATATGCATGCTAATCAGCAACTAGTTAATAGTGAGAATTGGACCCTAAACTAAAGTCAAAACTTTCTTCTGATATTGTCAAAATATTTGATCAAATATACCTGGGTGGGTGAAGTTTGAGATGTTCTGAGTGTGTTCTAATGTTTATCTTTCAATATTACTTGTTTATCTTTCAGTCTTAAAAAACTCTACCTTTAAAACTCTAATATGATATGCACCATTTGACCAATTAAATAATTTGGTACTACTGTTATTCCTATCAGTGAGTGTCATGTCTGCTTAACATTGTTTAGTTAGTATATGCTCCCTCACTGTTAGCCCGAGGAAACCAATAAAAACAGAAGCAAAGTCTTTTCCCAGAGAAGTATAAAAAGATAACTTTTATTGTGTCTACTTAGAGAAAGAAGCATTAGAAGTGTATAACTTTCAAACTGTCTGGGGCTGAGTGTGTGTTCACTGTACTCTTATAGCTTAATTGAATTTTCTCAGTAGAAACACAGACAAAGTGAGACTCTAACTGCTGGAGAGAAAAGGAAGAGCTTTTCCAAGCATGTTTCACTGCACCATACAGATATATACTGCACAGTTCAGTTATGTCTCTCTCTCACACACACTTTCTCTTTCTCTATCTCTCTCTCTGCAGGGTAAATTTAATTTTTGGAATGGAGGGGTGTGAGAATAGGCCATGCGAGTGGATAGGGTGATGTCGGGTGAAATGATGCAGAGCGGAAAGGCAGAATGGGATGGGAATTACAGCCGGACTTGGTAATGGGAAGCCTGGAAACAGACCAAGTTAATAAAGCCACCGGCACTCTGGCCTGAGCTTGAGAGTGATTCAGGCAAACTGCCCAATCCAGTCATTAAGCTGATGATACAAATGAGAAGCGAAAAAGGAGTGTGCTCATGCGTGTAAGGGATTACTGTGTGTGTGTGTGTGTGTGTGTGTGTGTGTGTGTGTGTGTGTGTGTGTGTGTGTGTGTGTGTGTGTGTGTGTGTGTGTGTGTGTGTGTGTGTGTGTGTGTGTGTGTGTGTGTGTGTGTGTGTGTGTGTGTGTGTGTGGAAGAATAGTCTTGATTTTGGCTCCTGTCCTTGTCTTAAGCTTGTGCAGCTCATGATTAAAACCAATTACTCTCTTGAATCTGAATTCCTCCCTACCAACATACAGTGTAAATGTCAAAAGAAACAAAAATCTCTCACACTTCTTAAAGTATTAGTGTACTTTATTTGTATTTATGTTTTATTGTGTCTTTTGTTATTGTTTTATTAATTGTAACTATTCGCTTTTTTTATTATTATTATTTGTTTACTATTGGTTCGGTTTGTTGTTCTTTTGAACAATAAATTAATCAGCATATCACAGCATTACTGCAAGTGTGAGATTGCTTTTACAGAACAGTTACATAAAAAAGAAATTCATATTGAGCAGCTTATACTAATAGCAGCTTATAAAGACAATTGTCTGTTTTTGGTCCACCGGTGAAATTAGTTTGAAACAAAGCCACAGCACAGCTAAAAATTGCACGTAATGGCGGTACTGAATGTATTGGTGTTTCAGAAAAAAACTTGCTACGTAATTTGATTAATAATGATAGTTAATTATAAACTGGAAAGTTCCTTGATTCTGATTGGTCAATAGCCATGTTTTATTTACAGTAAGGCACAACTATGATCATTTCACCAAACAGATCCGTGTATCACTGTTCAACAACCTTAGCAACATAGACTGTACAAATATTGCGTCCACACCAACGGACAATGACGTTCTGTTTATTTTATCATCTATCACTTTAAATGCTCAAGCTCTGTAAAATGAGGTGAATTCTTGTTGTCAGCTATCAGCTGTAATAATAATAGTAACAATAATTCTGAAAGTGATTTCATTATTGTTATAGCTGTGGTGTGGACTTCTCTGTTCTCATGGAATTGGATTGAAGTTTTAAAAACCTCAATGGTTATCGTAGCCCTTTAATTGGTTATTTCCTTCTGAATGAAAAATTCCAACCACACATATAGCATTACTGTTAATGATAAAAATGATGATGACACTTAGGCTAATGAATTAACACTGTAATGCTCAAATGTTGAAATAAATTATTGTCACTGTTATAATGTGCTAACCATTTTATAAAAGCAGATGAGAGATTTAGATGAGATAAGTCTGTTTTGTTTGATAGATGTACGCGAGCTGGCATCCCGCTGATGATTTTATGCACTGTGGATCTGTGCTCAATATGGTTATTTGACATTTAGGAGGTGCTTTCTATCCAAAGTATTTTTTAAAGCAAGGACAGTCCCCCCGGAGCAGCCTGGGGTTAAGTGGGCTCAACGGTGAAAGGAGCTCAGCAACTCTTCATCTGACCTTTAGGTTACAAGCTCAGACTTTAACAGAAGCCCTTTTTTGCCCCAAAAAACATTGTATTGATTCCTCCCCCATGGCTGTTTTGTTCACTGCATGCAATTGTATGCGGATGCATTCAGACATTGGTAAACAAAACATTCGCTTTTGATATTTAGCACGCCATAATTGTGTGTGTTTCTTTGTGTGTAGGTGTATGTTTGTGAATATGTGGCTCTGATCCCAAATAATTTCCTGTTGTGGGCCTGAGTCTGTCAGGCAGACTAATGGTAACCCAATTAAGTTTATTTTACATGTTTAATTTTGTTTCCTTGCCTCAGCAGTAGACAGCTGCCAGCATGTTTGTTTCACATTTTGATGGCCTTTAACATATTACATCTACAGACTGCTCAAGGAACTTGATACTACAAATGCA
Source organism: Phoxinus dragarum (assembly GCA_033366665.1). Classification (NCBI taxonomy): domain Eukaryota; kingdom Metazoa; phylum Chordata; class Actinopteri; order Cypriniformes; family Leuciscidae; genus Phoxinus; species Phoxinus dragarum. Next base: position 211,132 of record JARPMJ010000412.1, on the reverse strand, counting down.
GTCAATTGACAGGATTATTTATGTCGATTTGACAACACCAACACCCAGTTAGTCTTAATTTGGTATTGCTTATTTATTATTTACTTGGCTGTTCAAACCTACACCTTGGCTGAGCTTATTTGTTCCTGGTTTAAAAACATCATTTAACAATTTATTTTGATGGTCCCTTTTGAACATTCTGTTGACTATAAGTAACTGCATCTAAATGTTAACTAACTCCAACTATGAGAGGTGTTGGTGTAGTGGCTTAAAAAATGCTGATTATATTTTTTTTGTGTGGGGATGGGGCTTTCCTGGCACCAGTGTAAAATAAATATATTTTAGAGTTTTTGCCTTTCATTGTGATAGGACAATAGGGAATCAGAAAAAGTTAGCAAACCGGGACTTGAACTTGTTTCACCTAAAAATCATGAGCTTTTAAAGCCAGTGCACTGACCACTAGGCTGTGGGAGCCTATTAATTAACAGCACTTTGATAGATATTAGAAGATCCTCCTTGTGTAAGAAATACAGGGGGAACGGATTCCGACGGCTGTTTTTTTGCCGTCGGATTCTGTTCCCCCTGTAAAAAAAACAGCTGTCGGAATCCGTTCCCCCACTCCCATTATGAGAGGTGTTGATGTAGTGGCCTAAAAAAAGCTTATTTTATTTTGTGTGGGATGGAGCTTACCTGGCACCAGTGTAAAATAAATATATTTTAGAGTTTTTGCCTTTTATTGTGATAGGAAAATATGGCATCAAAAAAAGTCCACAAGCCGGGACTTGAACTTGTGTCACCTAAAAATCATCCGTTCTTAAAGTCAGTGCATTGACCACTAGGCTGTGGAGGCCTACTTTTTTTCAGCACTTTGATAGATATTAGAAGATCCTCCTTGTGTAAGAAATACAGGGGGAACGGATTCCGACGGCTGTTTTTTTTTCCGTCGGATTCTGTTCCCCCTGTAAAAAAAAGCAGCTGTCGGAATCCGTTCCCCCACTCCCATTATGATAGTTGTTGATGTAGTGGCTTAAAAAATGCATATTTTATTTTGTGTGGGGATCGAGCTTTCCTGGCACCAGTGTAAAATAAATATATTTTAGAGTTTTTGCCTTTTATTGTGATAGGAAAATATGGGATCAAAAAAAGTCCACAAGCCGGGACTTGAACTTGTTTCACCTAAAAATCATCAGCTCTTAAAGTCAGTGCACTGACCACTAGGCTGTGGGGGCCTAATAATTAACAGCAATTGGATAGATATTAGAAGATCCTCCTTAAGAAATACATGGGGAAAAGAATCCGACGGCAAAAAAATATATGTTGGAATCATCCAACATGGGAGTGGGGGAACAGATTCCGATGGCTGTTTTTTTGCCGTCGGATTCTGTTCCCCCTGTAAAAAAAAGCAGCTGTCGGAATCCGCTCCCCCAATCCCATTAGGGTACTAGTTGACTGTCTGCTCAATATCTACTAACTCTTTATTGTGATGGTCCTCCAACAGACATAATACTGAATAAGTAACTTTGCAATTACATGTAAACTTATTCGAACCTTAACCCTACCAGTCTCTTAATACTAATACTCTAATGAGAGTTAGACATGTAGGTGCATTTTACTCAGTTAACAGAATGTGTTAAAGGGACCATCAAAATAAAGTGAACCCCATCATTTAGAGTGGTGTGGTGCTCTCAGACCAAAAAGGCCAATGGTTTTAAGAATGGAAAGGAATGTTTCCGGTTTAACAATAACCAACTTTTTTACCTACCACTAATAAGTCCTTTCCAGCAGTTTTGTATGTATAATCCATTTAGACGTGCAGCTGTAGTAATATATTGCAAATGTTGTTTAACATCTGCAAGGGCAGCCAAGCCATGATTTCTGTGAGATTACATCTGACAAGGTCAGTATCCAGTCTTGTGATTCAGCCTTTGAAATATCCCATTGCGTCCAGAGAAAAGACAGATGCCACAATGTTAACCTATGAGCGATGGCCATAAATAATTGTCTTTGTCAACGCTCGCACAAAAAAATTGCTCAGCAATCGATTTGTTGAAAGCCAAACTTTATATCCTGTTGCTGCTTCTTTTGTCTGCTTATTCTTTTTGAAAGTAGTTTTTTCATTAGCCGTTTTCTGTAATTTGCAAATATTGACTTATTTTGCACTTTCCCTGAAGCTACAAATCTTGCTCTGCAAGTACCTTTTAAAGAAAAAAAAATGGGATAAACCAATGCAGCCTTAATAAGATTTAAATAAATGTGCCAGTACATAGCATTTAATGTCTGTGAAGTGAGATCAACAGATAACTGTTGGTATTTTTCAATAGAGAATGGTGAATGAGACATGTTCAAAGGGGAATTAAGACAATGTGATGTGAAGTCATCTTAGGTGGATGTTTCTCGTAACTCATCTTATTCCACTCCATCTTTTCAGGTGCAGTATGCAAACCTGGTCTCCTCTAGACATCCAGGTGATGGCTATCTTACCTCCAAAGTCATCACTGCACATTAATTCGGCCACCAAAAGTGCATGCGTTTTGCATCACGTGTCGTATATTGCGTCAAGCCAAGCAGAGAGCAATGGCCTCATTGGAAAACTTGCCTCTTTTTACAAAACTCCCAAAGCGTAACTAGCCTATCTAAACAATTCACTACCAACATATACCACGAATGTTATTTCAAGTACCATTTATACGGCAATTTATTTATTTATTTTTTGTGTGCATATGCTACCAACTGAAACCCCTTGGGTGGGGAGTGCGTGCATATTACACGCGATAAAGTGCAAAAAACTATTTTGGCATATAAATGGCACGAGAAATAACTTTCATCGTATACTTTCACTTTCATGAGATCGGGCTGGCAGTACCTAGCCAAAATGATCACTAGAAGAAGTGATCATTTTCAGATTATGATTACACGGGCAGATTATCGATTAAAAGACTTGTGGTTTCTTACATAGTATTATGTTATCACTTCAAAACACCTAATTCGTGATTTGTAAACACAGCATTCAACATGCGATATGAAGCTATGGTAAAAGAGATCAAAGCTAAAATTGCATGGTTGCTTCAGCAATTGTGTGTCTTGCGTTTGCTTTTGTTCATGCTACTGGTTGCAATATGAAAGCACGTTTAGCGCCACTCAGAGGACATTTCCCTTTGAAAGTGCCTCAAAACATGCAAGAATCATTTTACTGTAATATTGCTTATCATAGCCTAAGTATCGCCACACACACACTTTTCCAGTGAGCCAGTTGGTTTTAAGTCTTATATGTTTTATTTTCAAGGTGGAAAGAACTTAAAGGTTTAGACCAGGAGATAACTTCACATTTCACCAACTATGACCAACTATTTATGGGGTCTTGAGTCGTTCTTTATCTCTCTTTTCTCTTTATGATAAATGGCTTGAGGTAAAAAAAAAAATGTTCATTCTCTTAATGAGGTTTACAAAGCTATTAATCTGGAGGATCTCTGGCATTTTGTTCTGTGAGTCTCTGTGTATTGTGTTTCCGCTTTAGAACATACTGGTATTATGCCCAGTTGTGCACAATGGTGTATGTAGGACTGAAAAAGGTTCAGAAGACTTTATGAACACTCAGAACTCCACATGGACCAACAGTGCCATCTACTGGTGTCATGGTGGGCTATAAATTGTGTATAAAGGCACTTTCTGCTGCACAATTGTCTTTTGCTTATTTTGTGGTTTTACCCATGTTGCATCAAGTTTGTAAAATAGATTTGTTTTGCTTTCTTTTTATTCACCTCTCAATTGTCTCATCTGATTTGTTCCCTCCATGTAAAGCCCAGTATTGAAACACTCATTGTCCAGTGTTGAATAAATAAGTGGTACTCTGTGGAATAAGTAAGTGGAATAAGTAAGAAAGACACTGTCCTCAACTCTATAAATAACATACACACACGGGGGAAACAAGAGCAAACAAATGATTGCCTATACTGAACATGAATAAGATAAAATATCTAAAATCCTTGAGGCGTAAGATTAGGCAGTTAAACAGACCACTGAGTTATTACAGAAATGACTGGATCCTCATGCTGATCACCAAATTTGAATGTCTGTACCTGCACCTTTCACTACTATGCATGTTCAGATGGCCCTCGTCTCATTGAAGCGCTCAGAACGAGCACTTGAAATTCGCCAAATGCTGCACTTAGTCCCCATTATACAAACCAGTCATAATGAGTTTTTATAATGGAAGTGTCAACTGAAAGAAAGTAAAATGGCCCACTTGAGTTATGCCAGCTATCAGGTCAAGCGCATGGAAGCTCTTGAGTTTATAATCACAGCAGGCTGCATGGACTCATGCACATTTGTTGAGCGTTTCCTTTTTTCTTTAATCAGGAAAGAGTGATTGTGTGCATGAACGATGGAGCAAGAATGCAAGAGGAAGAGATACAGCAAAGGAGACACATGGACGTTGAGGATAAGACCCGTGCTTAAATGTGAGTGAAAGATCTTCTTCAGAAACTGTGGTAAAAATAAGTGTATCAGAAGTTGAAAGGCAAAATAGAAGGCTTATCAGCAAGCGACTCTCAACATGAGGTAGATCAGGGGAAGGAAAGGTGTAGATGGAGGACACAGGAGGGGGTTTGTTGGGGTTGAGATTAAAGCTCTGTAAAGCTCTTCCCATATTTGCCTCTATCATACTTTCACTTTCTGATGGACAGAGAGAGAGAGACTTGTCACCTTTGAACCCAGCATGTGAAGCTAAACCATGAGAGTGACTCTAGTATACCAGAATTGAAACACATACATACACACACACACACACACACACACAGGATTGCCACTGTCCTTTTCTTCAGTTTTTCAGCCAAGGATTGTGTAATTTATTTTCTTCTCTGTTTTTTTTTTTTATGGATTACACATATATTTATATACTTCTTCACACACTCACATACAGAGAGAGGGATATATTTCTACACAAACACACACACACACACACACACACACACACACACATATACTATATATATATATATATATATATATATATATATATATATATGTTCTTAGTTTTGAACTTTCTGTCAAAGAATCATGAAAATGAAAAATGTAACAGTTTTTATGTTATTATTTCACCAAATCGGCATATTAGAGTGATTTCTGAAGGGTCATGTGACACTGAAGACTGGAGTAATGATGCTGAAAATTCAGTGTTGCGTCACAGGGATAAATAACATTTTAAAATATATAAAAAAACAATAGAAAACAGTTATTTTTATATTATTTCACAATATTACTGTTCTTTCTGTATTTTTATCCAATAAATGCATCCTTGGTTAGCATAAGAGACTATTTTAATGTGTTAAATTGAACAGAATTGTGTCCAGATGTAGTACATGGAAGCATGCAACATTTTATGTTTCAGTTTTGTTAACGTAATGACCAGTATATTTTGATTAGAGCATTTTCTGTCTGGCTGGACTTTTGCTTTTAAACATGGACAGACACACACTGCAGAGATTTCAATCTTCAAGTATCTCTTATCTGCGCTTCAATTATCTTAACCTGATGTAGCCTGCGTTCCCTCTCTTCTCTCTGTCTCAAGTCGAGAAACGTGATGCTAGATGTTTTTCCACACTTTTTCCCTTTTTTTTTTTTTTTTTTTACAAATAAACACTTCATGCATCATTGTGGGAGAGAACATTTCATGCCATCAATCAGTTGTGCACTTTTAAAAATGACAGCGGGTCCTGTCACAACCACAGAGCCAGGACTGCTCATTCTCTACATTACACAACATTAGCTCACAAAGCCCAGGTAAAAAAGATGCCTTTGTCTGGTGATCCAAGCTTCTCTCAGGTGGTCTAGGTGGGAACTCTGTCAATATTTACCAATGCTGTGACAATTTGGATCAGTCTGCAATCAAACCCAAGGTTTTAAATGCCTTCAAACTGCTCAAATGATTGTGTTCACCTGCTAGTTTTGACATCATCTTTTCAGTGAGTCTATTGCGGCAGAGTTTCAATCGAACATGTCAGGAGAGCAGACAATTCCTTTCAACGAGTGTCTAGTCAGCCTTGTGTGATTTGTGTTACTGAAAAACCTCTGCAAAGCAGTTTAAACACCATTGTAACTGTAAAAACACCAGACAATCAAATATAAAGTGTTTATAAGGTGCTGAGCCATGCAAGCACTTGCTGAGAGTCGTAAAACTCCAAAGCTCCAAACTTTTAGGCGATCCAAAATGCAAGAGGAGAAAACCGCATGAGACCAGAGAGGAAATGAGCCAGACTCTCCTATGGCTACAAAGCACGTTAAATCACCTCCCACCATCAGACTCCAGAGTGGGTGGATGCTGAGGACATCTTCATCCCAGATATCTGAGCAGGACTGCCAGGGGGCCACGGGGGTGGTGGGAGACCTGTGTGAGGTTTCTCATCCAGTGCCAGATCGCTCTGGGAATCCGCATCATGTGCAAGGGAAGGAGAAGGAGAAACCGTAAGCCCCCCAGGAGTTTCTGCACACCGCAGGATCTCATTTTTGATTCATGAAGAGGTTGCAGTGACATCAAATTGCACAGCTACGGAGATAGAAATGGAGCGAACCAGTTGAAAATAACAGTTCTTGAAAAGTAAGCCACAGTGTATGTATGTCTTTCTTCAGTGGAACATAAAAGAAGACATTTTTGAGAATTTTAAAATACATCTAGCTAGTTTAATTAAAAGCTCTTCAGGACACTCCAAGAACCTGAAATGTAATGTATTTTGATGGAGATCATAGACATCAAACATACTTAGAGTACCATCTAGTGGCTGAGAGGTGTAATAAACTGTAAACCAAGCCTACTCTGCCTCAGATAATATTTAAGAGCTGGAGATTCATGTGTTAGGCTGCATCCGAAATCGCATACTTTCTTACTATATACTGTAGGTGACCTACTACTTCCAGCGAGATTCTGAAGTGTGGATGTGATGGACACTTTACTGTCCCATGAAGCCACGAGAGAGAATTTGCGAATGGTGAGCGATGTAACCATGTAACTGACGCTGGTGGATCACATGATAGTGACAACATGGTGGATGTAGTACGGCCAGATTACATTCATTACTGCACATTGCTATATAAAACATGCTTTTTTAGCAGCCAAGAAGAAATTAATTGTTCAAAATAGGTACCTATTTAAGAGAATATGCAATTTCAGATGCAGACGTTAGGTTTGAACAAGTAGGCCAAGAGGGTCAAAGGTCAGATGGTTAAAAAAACTGAACTAAAATAATTATTGATCTGATATATATATATATATATATATATATATATACTTGATTGCAGGTGGTAGGGTGTGGGACCTTCTTATTCAAAAGAGTGTTTAATTTGAGGGGAAAATGGGTAGTGTAGTGCAGCTTATTTATTTGTTTGTTTGTTGTATTAAATTATTTGGTAAAACTTAGAAAATATGTTGCATAGTTCTCTGTAATCCTCTGAGTTCTGCATAATCCTCTATAAATTGTTAACGGATTAGTATGTTTTCTAGTCTGATGGATATTAATTGCCATGGCTGTGCCTCCTCTCTCCAGGTTGTGGTGGAGTTGCGCTGTATCTTTCCGCCTACAGGGGGCGCTCGAGTGTAATTTCTGCTGGTCTCCAGCTGTTGGCTCGCAGGAGCGCTGCTGTGATTCACAGCTGTAGAACTTCAGTTCTCTCCACGGTCAGGGATGCTGACGGGTCATGTCAAGAGAAGAGGCGAGTGGAACCTAACTATTCCTGAACTTTTCTTCTCCTGGACAATATACTACTAAATCTGAAGCCATTTCAAAGAAGACCTTGCTGCTCAAGAGTGTTCGTCTCATCTTTCTATAAGAAACTGATTCATTCGCAATATTAAATCCCTTTCGGCGGACATGTAAGTAGTTAATTACAGTAACACTGCATGTACAGATTAGCTGTTTACTTTATTAGGCTATAGGCTAAATTGAACCACATTTACTGACGCCATGACACGACGCGACCATTATTGTTAGGACAAGTTGTTGTTGAGTTTTAGCCTAATTTGTCTCGTCGCGTTGCTGGCACAGTGTGTAACATTATGTTGTGTAAAACTCCATCGTTTTGATTCTCATTGTTTCTTTTAGTGGTGTGTCATCATAAAATGTTTCCAAAGAGAGGACGCTTGACTTTTCTCACTGGGATTTTGATCGTGGCGCTGTCATGTGAAGCGAGAGGTGAGTCGTGTTGTCTGAGTCTTTTATTCATTCATTATGACATTAGAGATTCTTTTCCTTTGACGATACAAGCAATAGTTAGCCGTCTAATGGAGATTTTATATTATTGGCCCATAAATAACAGCTTTCAGTGTGATATTTAGAAGACCACTTTTTTTCTTTTTGAACCTTTGCTCCTTATCTAAATTTAGAAATAAATTCAAGGATAAATGTTCAAAACCAATCATCACAAATAAATAAATGCACATAATTTTCAATTTTACACGTGTTTTTTTATGAATTGTGGGTGTATTTTGCCCTGTAACTTTCAAATTTACCAAAATCACTTAGTTTAATTGCTGCCTTAATGTTATAATGTTACAATTTAAACTTACAAGCTCAAAGATTATGTTATAACATAACTACAAGAAACGTGTTATAGTGGTACTGAACCTATTTTAGTTTGTTATAAGGTCAAGACATTAAAAAGCGTAATTTTGCAGCCCAAATATGTTTATTGACTACTGCAGGAACATTAGGGAACGGCCTGGCCATGTGCTGTGTTTACTGACACAGCAGACTAACCGCACACACACATAAAGTCATTCTTTTGAAGTCCTTCATCTATATCTGCACTGGGGTGTCTCAGACCAAACAAGAGGTCCCTGTTCCTTGAACTGTAACAGAAATTTAGAGGTACATAATTTAGTGTTCCCTGCCAAGTTGAAAAGCAATTTACATAACTCAAACTAATGACACCTACTGTGCTGGAGATTTTGTATCGGAGAGTTGAGTCAGAAAGGTGTTAAACTTCTCCACATGGGCCATCACCCTGCTGTGAGGCCAAAGGACATTTCTCCCAGAGGAAATAAATGAATGTGTTTGAAAGATAAAGCCATTTCTTTCTGTTATGCTATAGATTCACCGTGTATTATCCTTGGTTAAAAGTATTTAAAACTGAATACATTAATTATGGAACTCATGCTGGGAAAGCAGACCTTTTTATCCTTTATGATGGCTTAGCCATTTATGGTCTATATTTATGGCCATTAATGTCACTGTTATCTAAAACAACATTATTGGGTCTAGCGTAATACATCTGGATGAGTTAACTCTGGTATTTACTCTGTTAAAGGTGATTACTGATTACTATTATTTCGCCCATAAGAATGCCAGGTTAACCCACAAGTCAGAGCCTGACCTCTGCTAAGTAAACAATCCATTGTCTTCTCTGTTTATTGGTTCATTTGTTGACTCTATTCCTCATTGTGTGCTATAAGTCCTTCTTGAGGAGGGGTTCCCATTTCGTGTTGTCCTTGGATTGCTCTTTTTTTCCCTGTCAGCCATTCTTGGAATGCTGGATCCTTGTTCTCCCACTATCTGTGTGTTAAAAGCAGGGAATTCGGAAACAGGAGTGCGATATATGGCATGTGTGTAAACAGCTTCTCTTTGGCTGAGTTAAATGATGTGTATACTATGTTGGGAGAATTTCTAAAACAGTGGCATTCTACAAGCTTTAATATTAAATAAACAATAAGGAAATTGCTTCAATAGATTATGTCAGACACAAGTGCACTTGGTTCATTTAAGAGGGTTCATTGTTGGGTGAAGTGACTATTATGTTGTAGAGCAACACGATATGGTGCTTAAGGCAAGACAGTTACTGGATGTGTTTCCAATGAGACTTTGGGACAATGTGTCAAGAGCATTACTCTGTGACACAAACACTTGTTTCCCTAGAATTCTGGAAGAGCAGAGGCGTGACTTCACTGTAGAGAAGAAACGTCTCGGTTACGTATGTAACCCTCGTTCCCTGAAGGAGGGAACGGAGACGTAGGTCGTGACCGACCAATAGGAATCTCGCTAGAGAGCCGATCTACTTCGAGTGAAACTAAACGAGCCAATACACATTGGCGTGCAATCATTTGCATCAGCTGCGCAGCCTCGCAGCGCGGGTATATAACGAGCAGCTGGTGATTGCACTGTAGTTTTTTGCTGAGGAGCCAAGCCGATAAGCTGGCTGCCCCGGCGGGCGGCAGCAGATGTGGCGACGGGACCTACGTCTCCGTTCCCTCCTTCAGGGAACGAGGGTTACATACGTAACCGAGACGTTCCCTATCAGTCGGTCACTACTACGTAGGTCGTGACCGACCAATAGGAATCCCTACCAAAGCGCCACAGCTTCTGCGTAGACCACCTTGTCGGTTGACGTACGCAACGGTCGCTGTGTTGTCCGTACGGACCAGCACGTCTCTGTCCCGTAGCGGCCTCTTAGGCGGCTCAGAGCGAGATGTACTGCTAGCAACTCGAGGCAGTTGATATGCCAATGCAGTTGGGGAGCCGTCCACACCCCTGACACTGCATGCCCGTTGTACGTGGCGCCCCAGCCGGTGGCAGAGGCATCTGTGAATACCACAGCATGCCTGGACACCTGTTCCAAGGGCACTCCTGCCCGTAGGAACGAGGGATCTGACCACGGGCTGAAGGTCTGGCGGCACGCCGGTGTGATTGCCACCCGGTGAGTGTCGTGATGCCACGCCCATCTCGGGACTCGGCCGTGAAGCCAGTGCTGAAGCGGTCTCATATGAAGCAGCCCGAGCGGGGTTACCGCTGCTGCCGCTGCCATATGCCCCAGGAGCCTCTGAAAAAGTTTCAGTGGGACCGCCGTCCTGCCTTTGAACGTGTTCAAGCAGTTCAGCACCGACTGGGCGCGCTGCTCTGTGAGGCGCGCTGTCTGTGCGACCGAATCCAACTCCATACCGAGAAAAGAGATCCTCTGCACGGGGGCGAGTTTGCTCTTTTCCCAGTTGACCTGAAGGCCCAACTGGCTGAGGTGCCTGAGCACGAGGTCCCTGTGTTCGCATAACTGATCTCGAGAGTGTGCTAGTACAAGCCAGTCGTCGAGATAGTTGAGGAGGCGAACGCCCTGTTCTCTCATGGGAACAAGGGCCCCCTCCGTGACTTTCGTGAAGACACGGGGAGACAGGGACAGCCCGAAGGGCAGGACCTTGTACTGATATGCTCGACCCTCGAACGCAAAGCGCAGAAACGGCCTGTGTCGGGGAAGAATCGAGACATGAAAGTACACGTCCTTCAGGTCGATCGCTGCAAACCAATCTTGGGGACGGATGCATCTGAAAATGCGTCTCTGCGTGAGCATTTTCAACGGTAGCTTGTGGAGGCTCCGCTTCAAAACTCGCAGATCCAAGATCAGTCGTAACCCACCACCTTTCTTGGGTACAATGAAGTAGGGACTGTAGTGTCCTGACCTCATATCGGCTGGAGGGACCGGCTCTATCGCGTCCTTCGCCAGTAGGACTGCGATCTCCGCACGCAAGACATGAGCATCGGCTGCTCTCACTGTAGTGGAGTGGATGGCCCGAAACTTGGGGGGATGCCGGGCGAACTGAATCGCATAGCCGAGCCTGATGGTCCGAATGAGCCAGCGAGACGGACTGGGGAGCGCTAACCAGGCTCGCAGAGACCGTACAGGCGGGACCAAAGGGACCGTAGGCGTACCCGGAGTGGGGGCAGCGAGGTGGAACACAGGGACGCGGCCCGGGAGGCTCTCTTGGGGAGGCGGTCCGTAGCGTGGTCTAAGTGTGCTGTGCAGCACTTACCTGGTTCCACGAGGCAGGAGGTGCAGGAGGCGGCTTGGTTGCGTTCTCGAACCACACACTGCGCTGCCCGCTGGCGACAGAAGAGGCGGATGAGGGTGGTGAGGATTTTCTCCTCCCACTACTCTCCAGACCCTCTTCAGACCCAGAGATAGAGGATCTGCTCTTTTTTTTTTTTTTTTTTTTTTGAGAATTTGGGAACCACTGTGACTCCAGTGGTGGAACAGAATTTTGACTCAAAAGATTAGTTTCCCAGCCTCTACTGGGAGAGAGCAGCTCCACCCATCTCCGGGTCACCCGTCTCCAGTGATTGTTTCACCGACCACTTAAACAGTGGTTGAGACGGGTGGTGTCATCCTCCTGCAGCGGACACAGTAGAGCAGGCTGTGCCGGAGTTTTCTCTTTTTTGCAGGGGATGACACCCTTGGCGACGAGTAGACTGAGGGGCAGCCCACGAGGTACTCTGGTGGTACGTCAGGGGAACCGCTTCAGTCTGCTGCTGACTGTGGAGAACTGCTGGGCCAGTTCTCAACAGTGTCGCTGAAAAGGCCACCTTATGAGATGGAGCATCGAGAAAGCGTACTTTGACGAGCTCTCACACCTCTACAAGGACAGCCAGGGGGGTTTCTGGACCACCAAGGTGGACATCGTCTGATCGAGGGCCAGCACTGTGACTTGAACACGGTCAGTCGACAAGTGCAGCTCAACCCCGGCTCAGAACTACCCTCGTGCAATAAGAGTGCCTTGGCCTCGCATGCAGGGTAGAGGTGGCCTGCCAGAGGCACAACCACCCCACCATCGAGGGTAGTGAGAGAGGTGAAAACTTTATGCAGAATTTGGCACTTTTGGCGTTCCATATTTTTGGCACCAATATAGCTCCATACTGCTAAGTTTTCAATGCACGTCCGAGAAAGACCCGGGAAAGCATGGCTGTCCGCTCTGAAACTGATTCAGCATAAGCACACACACTATTACAGTGGGAACTTAACATCATCCTCATTTCCAGAACGAAACAGCCCCTCTCTCCGATGTAGCAATCGACATCTGCCCTCAGCTGGAGCCTTGAATGAAACGCTAGGTTCCTCCATCTTTTTTTTTTTTTTTTTTTTTTGAAGGACCAGCAATCTCATCCAGAAGCTGCACAGCTTGTGATGCGCTAGAGAGGGAGGGGCCCTAGGGGGTTGGTTCCCCGAAGGAGAAGCCCTCAGCTCTCAGGATCACCCAAGCTATTCTACTGAAGTAGACCTCTCCTGGTGGCCACCAGGGAGGGCGCTACAACGGAGAATAGACATGGGGACCGCGCACCTAGAGCGCCGAGCGAGCGCTGGGTTGCCGTGACAACCCGCGCTGCAGCCCGGCAGCTCGACGGCACACGACACGCTGGTGTCCCAGAGTGTCGAGCAGACCTGCAGCTGTGCTTTCACACACAAGCAGCGGCTGGCCAACAACAGTGGGGACTCAAGCTTTCCGGAGAAAGCAGAGTCAACCGGCGTGCCGACGTGGTCATGTTCCCGTGAAAACATGAACCACCCACGAACACAGTCTCACATGTTTCCCAGGCATGCGAGAGAGTGATCGTGGCCGTCAGTGAGGACAGGAAACGACCGCAACCAGAAACACACGGGTGGAATGTCATCTTTAGAAAGACGCAACTCACACCCATGTAAGCTCTTTCAGGTGAATACTCTTCTTGGTACTGAAGCACGCAGGGGAACGGTCGCAGCGGACACAGACAGGAATGTGCAACCTGTCGTGCGCTGTCTCTCTTCACGGCGGTCTTACCAGCCGTAAGAACGGCTATTTAACGCTCTTGGCACACCGTTACCAGCTGTGAAAACAGCTTTTTTTTTTTTTTGCTTAGTAACACAAAAATAAAAGAGAAAATAAAGTCGACCCCGCTGCCGCGCTGTATCGCCCGCACCAGACACGAGAGATCTTCCTGAAGAGCTTGCTCGTTGTTTGATCACTCAATATTAGATTGATTAAACAGCATCGGTTGGCTCCGAAGCAAAAAGCTACAGTGCAATCACCAGCTGCTCGTTATATACCCGCGCTGCGAGGCTGCGCAGCTGATGCAAATGATTGCACGCCAATGTGTATTGGCTCGTTTAGTTTCACTCGAAGTAGATCGGCTCTCTAGCGAGATTCCTATTGGTCGGTCACGACCTACGTAGTAGTGACCGACTGATAGGGAACCAGACTGATCAGAGCAGGTCTTTCTTGATTACATTCACCTTTTAATACTTTATTTGCCAGTTTTCTTTTACTTTTCTGAAGTTTCAATAAAAGTTTTAGAAATTTTGAATTAAAGCATCTACTTTAGCATCCTCACCTAGAGTTTGCAAGACAGCGCAAACGTTAAGATACTGATATACAGTAGGATATATGTAAGATATTTCTTTCATCTGAGTAAATAATGTGGATTAAAAAAAATAAAAATAAAAATTATTTCAGGCAGACTGTCAATGTTTACAACATTATGCCCCGGTTTCACAAACTTGCTTAGGCATAGTCCTACACTACAGTGCATGTTTGAGCTGTTTTAACTGAACTCAACTTGCACTGACATATCTTAAAATATGTCAGTCATTGTTTTGTCTCAAGATTCACACCTGTAATGTTTTTTTTGCCTAGGCACGCTTATAAAAGCTACTTAAATGTCCTAATTAAACTAAGCCCTAATCCTGGCTTAATCTAAGCCCTGTCTGTGAAACCAGGCCTATATATTATAGTAAACGGAAGCTGAAGCAGTGCTTGTGAGAAACCCATGAGAACCAATGAGGTTCATTCTCGTGTGTTACGACAATGTACGGCATGTACTTTAAATGGTATCACACATATTTTATATTCAGCAAAAATTTAGATTACAGCTGGAAAAGTTTTAGAGATGCCCTAAATAGGAATCGGGCGGTTTTTGCTCCAAACACATGATCAGCAACCAGGCAGTTTTTTCTTTTATTTTAGCCGATCTCTTTTCCAGACAAACGGCACTGCAATCCTTTCCCAAAATGTCAGTTGTGTGGAAATATTACAAAGTCTGTAAACAGGATGTTAACTCAGGCCAGAGATTGGACATGCTACATAAATACAATGATAAAGAGGAGAACAGAGATGCACCAGCAGTGAAAATACTGTACCAGGCACAGCAAGCTCACTGTGTTTATAAGCGCAGCACTGCTTTATGTACAGCGGTACCCTAAGAAACTGCTGCTGTTCCATAAGCGCCACCTACTGTCAGAGAGTGAATTTGTGTTTTTATTCAGTCCGTCTGCTGTTCTTCTTTTGTGCAGGTGTCTTATGTAGCATAATTTCACAACGCTTAAGTCAGACAATTCTGCTTTAGCTTTAAATCTTAAATTATACAATAATTGAAATTTAAAAAAAACAACTGTTCATGCTACATGTGTGTATCATCTTTGTTTGGATCATGATTTAAATGCAGTGGTTTCCTCTAATTTCATATGGCTACAGAATTTGTTTAAGGCCTGTTATAGAGCAAATAGCCTAAACAACAAATAAATTTGCTCGGTATCTGAGTCGGCCAATTTGTTAAAAAAAAACAAAAAACGGAATAGGCTATGAAAAATCATAATCAGTGCATCACTAATAAGTTTACTTTTGCCCTGTGTTGGTCATCTTGACTGTACACTAAATGTAGGCTACGTGTTTAAATCTCATTATCTCATTAGTTTCTGTGAGTATGGACAGCTTAGGTTTGCATGACACTTCTCCAGCAAGCGACCCGTCCCTTACACACATAAACACACTAGTCATCTCAGACAAAGTGTGAACACAGCAGTCCGAGAAATGCTCTTGCTTCCCTATCCTCTTGTGGTCAGATATTTCCTGTTTCTCACTAACTTTCTTGCTGGTGGAAAGAAGCTGACTGCTTTCGCCAAAGAAAAGGTTTAGGTTCCTGTGGCACCCGGCCTGGCCGTTATGAGCAGCGCAGCTTAATGTTTGGCTGTTTTTTTTATGTTTGTTCTGATCTGGCAGATGACTGCCGCTGCAGAGCATGTACTTGAGGTTCAAGCGAAACAAACTGTATTAATGCTAATAAATATAGCTCTGTGATCTATGCATTCTACCAGTTGTAGAATTTGATGAAAGACAGAAATGTGTATCCAACAGTCGTGGCATTTACCAGCTGTTTAGAGTGGCACATGTATCAAAGGCCTGGGTTATGCTCTTTAAAGAGGTCAGATACGGTAACACGTGGTATATTTTTTATTTGTAGCCACAGGAAAAGACTTTCACTCTTTCTTTTAAGGGTTTCTTTTTTCCTCCCCTCAGATATTTAAATCAGTTCCAGATTCTGGGTCGTAAGCAGGAGATGTTGGCCCTCATGCTCCATTTACCTCAATGATCTACCTTTTAAAGTAGAAATAGCTTTGATAAGAACAGGAAAAACAGGCTTCAGTTATGCAGCGCTCTCTTTAGCTGGCTTCTCAGCAGGTGTCAGGATCTCTGGGTTTATTAGACAGATAATGCAGCTCTGCAGGCAGGCCCTGCTTATCAAACAAATGATAATGGAGCAGCTCTGTTGGAGCCATGCTGTGTCTGTGATCTGCCTCCGCAGGACAACGGTAATGCAGGCGTCAGTCTCTGGCCGCTTTGGCCAAGTTAAAGAGAAGCCAAATGCAATGGAAAAGCATTGGCTGCTTCATATACTAAGCTTTGAATGATTAGCAGGCATGTGCCTATGTTATAATGGAGAGTTCTAATGGATATCATTTGAGAAGTTCTTCAAATCCCATGAAACTTATGTGTTTGCTTGTGAAATATTGGGTTAATTTGATCTATCTGTCAGCTACTAGTGCGAGTAAGAGCGTAGTACTCTCAACTCAAATTTTTTTTTTGCTTGCATATTTAAAAAGTGTCACTTGTTGACATACTTGTCCATCTTTCTTTCTTTTTTTTCTTTTCTTTTTTTTACAGATTCTTGGTTGAGCTGTTGTATAAAAGCCTGCTGAGCTGTTGTATAAATATCCCTGTGTGTATTTCATATAATTATAAAATATGGAAAGAAGCTTTTATATAGCTTTTGATTTTCTGTCATTATTCAACTAAATTGTGAAAATGCACAAATTTACATAGAATATTTAATTGAATGACCTCGTTTAAAAATGGTATTAGACTTATTTTATATTCAGCAAATATTTTAAGGTACACTGCATGCATTTTGCGAAAGAACATTATTTTGGTTGTGCTTTGGCTGTGTGCCTGAATATGGTTATCCTACTGCTCAAAAAACATTCATGCTTAAGAGATATATAACCAGTTTGGGAAATGACTTTGAGCTGACTAGCTGAAGACATTACTGTATCTATACTAATTAATAGACACAATACGTCCTTGAAAATAATTCCAGCACAACGCTACAACAACCACAATGAAATGACTCTTCACAGTAGATAATGCTTTACAATGAACTACATATCTGTTCAATAAAATACCTTACTCACCTGTTAAGTGATAAAAGTGACATCTGGCTATGTCATTTTTACACCATTTCAAATCCATTCTGTTTGGTTACCCATATTCTTTAAAATATCTTCTAAAATTTTGTGTTCAGCAGAACAAAGAAACTCATACAGGTTTGGAACGACTTGAGAAAGAGTAAATGATGACGCATTTTCATTTTGAAGTGAACTATCTCTTTAAGATTTGAGGACACGCCATCAATCCACGGTATTTTCCCACCTGTGACACTGGGCATTGTGGAAGTTTTTCAGCAACAAAAAAAAACATAAAGTTGGGTCTGCTCTTCACACATATCGTGTGACTTTAGAAGACATGGAATAAAGTTCTACTTATTTGTTACCTAATGAGGTTATGGTGTTTTTTGTCTATTCTGGAGCTTGACAGTCCCTGGTCACCATTAAAATGTATTGTATAAAAAAGAGCTGTGAAGAACTTTATTTGGATGTACTATAAGCTGCAAATTTATGCAGTTTCAATGAGCTACACTTATCATTGAGCTCTGCATCTAACGTGTCGCGTGTTAGAGAAATTATGTACCTGGCACGGAGTTGAAAATGCCTAAGGATACAAACAGCTGTAACCAGAGCTGTTCTTATCTGCCTGTCTGTGTGCGTGCACTGGAGACAGAGTTATTGTCTGTCTGAAAGAGCTGCAAACTGTATCTGCTAAATGCACCACTCTCGTTGAAGAGATCTATCTGGAAATGTCAGTGTGTAGTTCACAGCCAGTATGATGCTTTTGAGAGGAACATTTTGTTACATGTGTGTGTTAGCATGCATGTGTACATGTGTTTCTAATTTGGCTGGGATTCAGAGTTAGTTATGATGTTGATGGCAGTGATTTCACTATTAACACATTTTCTTGCTGAACTTTGTCTTGCCACAGGAAGTGTGAGTTGTTTAAGTGTACCTATGTGGCAGTTGAGTTTTCAAAAAATAATTATTAAAGCAAATAACTCTATTTGCGTGTGTGCTCACATGCACATGTGCGTGTGTTCCTTGGCATTGTAAATGCTGAGCAAGTTAACCAGCACATTTCAATGGGAAATAGTGCAGTTGTTAAATTTGAACATGATGTTCATAATATCAGGTCCTACAGTCCAAACACACATGCACACGCTAGAACATTAATGTCAGGGCAGCATGAATCCAGCCTGGCAAAAACTAATGCTGTATTTTACCCCATATTTTTAATCCCAGATGAAAACCAGAACCATTAGCCCATTATTCTCCTATGAAGTCTGAGGACTTTTCTTTGTAGTTCGTGATCTATGTTAAACGTGTGCTCACATCACAAACGCCGTCGGTTTTGTGGGTGAAAAGTCAGTTTACGTAAACAAAGCCGCTAATGAGCTGCATTTGTCGGTGCTGTATTGCGTCGACGCGGCTCTTTGAGTGTCGGTATTTATAGAGGAGGTATTAAAACTCAAAGGAAGCGCGCCAAGCCTTTGAACGTTTTTTTTTTTTTTTATAATCTGAGCTTAGTTAAAAGTTTCAGCGCTTGAATAGTTCTCAGAGTTCAACCGTATTTCATCCCCTGCTTGTCTATGTACCTGTGACATGCCGAGTTGGAGTGTTTGCACAGGTGGGAGAGGGCAACTCTGAGAGAGACTGAATGAGAGATTGAGAGCTGCCATCCCACTTTTGTTCTCTCCATTCCAGTGGACTGAGCTTGTCAGAGCAGTGTCCTCAAGCAAGACCAGGCCAATGCGTTCGTCATGTGCAATTTGCTGTGAATGGGAGGTTCCCTGTTTCTATATAGGAGGCTTCTTGGGTTTTTTTTTCATCCCCTGTTTGAAAGAAGGATTAGCTTGTGTTTCACAGGATTACAGGTGTCTAACACAGCCAGGATCAACCTCTCATTGTCAGCTGTGGGAGATGCACTTCACTGTCGCAAAGTGAATCCAACATCCTATTTTGTGTTCGCATTCAAGGAATTTAAAACCTGGATGGAAGGGCCTCTTTTCTCACCCTTATTGGTAACTCGGGTCCACTTTTCATAGGGTCCTTGCAATAGGTTAAAGGCCAAGGATAGAAAAAGCACAGAGAAAAGGATTATAAACAAGGATCGGTGTCATAAAACAGGCCTTAAGCTTATTTCTACATCTGAGAAAGAAAAGGGAAGATAAAAGTAAATGGGTGAACTTTTTGTGTTCTTAGTGTAACATAGGGTCAAACGTGATTAATAGCATCAGTTTGGCAAATGCGTTTTGTGCAGTCTTGTCTTTTTGCGAACAGCTGTGTCTGCTCTGGCACGCAATTCTGCCAGTGTCATTGCTACAGCAGTAGCTCACGCTGCAAGGCATAACTCAATAAGTAAACACTCATGAGAAAGAAAGAAGAGAGAGAAATAGATTTAAAAAAAAAAAAAAAGAGGCAGCAAAAAGAGAGCCAAAGCAGGATTAGAGGCCTTGCGTGTGATGGCTGTCGGCTGGGATTTTTGACACAAAGGCCGAGTTTAATAGGCAGGTGCTCATTACAGTGCTGGAGACCAGGTTACTCAACATTACCCCCGAAACCCTGCAGAGCTGCTGGTCTATTTACGAGGGCGGGTTTGGCGCGCTGCAGTGCCCTTTCCCTGTGGTCTAAATTGCTGGTGGTCCATATGAGGAGGAAACAAATAGGGAATGCTGTCCTACGCTGAAGAAATTGGAGATGATGTCCTACATTGGGTTTCTGAGGTCGTTAGATCGCAACCTCACTTTGTGGGGTCTGGAATACTGAATACCAAAGCAGAAAACCATCATAATTTCCAACAGCATGAGCGAGATAAATCTCAGATATTCTTTGCATCTATAATGAATCGTAATGTATACTGGTTCCCTGTAATTATAGTCGACAATGAAACACCAGTCATACTTGAATATGGCCTTCTATGTATGTCTTTGCAATCTGCAGTTTGAAACCATTAGCTATAATATAACCTATCCTCCATTGTAGATCATTTCGTTGAACTGCGGACTGGAGAACCATGGCAGCTTGATGACAGACAGGGACACTTTGTGCTTTTACACAAATGCATTTGGGCATTTACTTTGTGCAATACAGCAATTTTTTGTGCATTTAGAGCAATGGATGCTACTTGTATCTCATCTCAAGCTCTCAAAATATCTCTATCGGGGTGAGGGTTGGGCGAGGTTGATGAAGCTGGACACTCTTGAACCAAATGCCCCAGCTGGCAGTTTAAATGTCAGGGGTTCGTCTGAAATCCTTGGCATCAGCCCCTTTCTAGCAAGTGGGCTTAACACGATTATTATCGTAAGCTAAAGTAAAGCTATCATTAAGTTAACTGAACTAAAATCGGTCATATTGTATATTATAGTATAGTATATTAAATGTAATAATTGAATAAAACATTTTTTTTACCAAAAATCTTCATATGATAGCCTATACGTGTAATAATATTAAATTGTTATATTATTGTCACATTCAGTTTGTTTTTTTGTTACTCTAGTTTGTAAGTTTCTATTTCCTGTGTTTAGTTCCTGTTTTCTTTGTTCCCTTGCTAAGCTGCTTTAAGGCCCTGTCCCAAATGGCACCCTAAGCCCTCACGATCTTGCTCCGTCCAAACTTTTGTGACGTAATGCACAAGTGCAGATGAAGTGTGCCATTTGGGACAGAGCTTATGTCCAATTTTTGCACCCTTCCCTCACTAACTTCCCTCTTTCTCATTCACTCGGATGTACGTCATTGCTTACGCTGCATGAGTGCCCACTACTGGTTGAACCCTTGCAATGTGTTTAAATGAAACAATCTAAGCCCTTGATCACTTGGAATCCGCTTTAGTGCTGTGTATAGTGTATAGCTGCTTTTTCACTAGTGATGTGCCGAGTGAACGTCCAATTTCACTCCCTGAAAGTAGATGGCGCTTTTTGAAAAACAGAAAGGCCCCGGTACACAAGGTGGCACTGCGCAACTTTATGCTTCTGACACTCCCCTGTCACACAGAAGGAAAACCAGTATTTCCGTGCTTGCCAAAACCATTCACACACTTTTTGCTAACAGATTTTTGTAGTCGCTGTGGCGTTTGTCATAAAGTTCTTTTCAGACACCAGTTCTACATTCATCTTGCCATCGTTACATCTTCTTCTTCGTCTACTTCCTCTTTGTCATCTTCTTCTATCAATGTGTGCTCGGCAAGACCGTTTTGAGCTTGAGCACCACCAAGTACTGTAACTTCAGCAGCTCGTGAACAAAACGTGAACAAAAGCGCCAATCTCATTGGTCGGACACTTTTTTTTGGGCGAGTCAAACCAAAAAATCAAACCCGAGGCGTATTTAAAAAAATTATGCTTTTACACCTGCCATTTTGCGCGTCGGTCAGATGATTTTCAAAAATGTGCAAAGAAAGTTTGCATTTTCTGGCAGATTCTTCCAATCTTCACATATGTCTTGTTTAGTTCCTCATTTATCTTTGTATAATGACCTCAGTTTCCTTAGTTCATTGTCGGTATTGTCTTTGCTTTTGTGTAAAGTTGTCATGTTTACGATTGTTTTGGATTTGTAAAATAAATTAAAAGTGCTGGATTTAGATCTACTTCTCCTCTCCTTGCCTGCCGTATTACTTTATATTATATTCATATTATTTATAAAAATATATATATAACAAAAAACAAGTCAATGTGTTCTTTCTCTTAACCATCAAGCATTCATAATATGATGTACAGGAGTCTGATTTGTTTGTCTGTTGTTTGTTGTTTGTCCGCCATCTGTGCTGTTTGACGCCAGTAAGATTGCTGGTACTGATTTAAAGTTCATCTATCTGGTTTTGCCAATTTTAAGGCAGTCTTAGTGGAGTTTTTATCCACATTTATATTTTACATTTTATTTTCTGTTTGACCTACTCAATGCATTTAAATAGCTTTAAAAGTCTTTGTAAACCCACTTTTGTCTTATATATTCCAGACATGCCTTTTGTGAAAGCTTTGTGAAGATTTAGCCTATTTGATTCCCTAACTAGCCTATATTAAAGGTGGGGTATGTAATTCTCTTTTTTGGCCATTTTTTCAAAATCACTTAAAATCCTATTCCTAACCCACTTACAGCCACTGAGTTAGAAGCACTGAAATAAAAATTAAGCAATTTAATCATCTGTGGAGCAGGCAGGACTCAAAAAACTCCAGCCAATCATTTCCAAGACCACCTAGAATCATTGGACAGTAAGTGCGTCACTCAATCGGTCGTACCATTGATTGGTCCATGTTCTTTGAATGGGTGGAGTCAAAGGAAAGAACCATTTGAGTTGTGTATTTTCAAAATCTACCGGCCGTTTTGCAAATCACATACCCCACCTTTAAATCCACAATTTTGTAATTTTCCACATTAATAATAAAAAATATTTCTTGAGCATAGTAGAAAAAAATATTAGAATAATTTCTGAAGGTTCATATATGACATATGACAAAATTACATTAAAACAATTATTCAAATGCAATATTTCACAATATTACATTATGAAAAACATTAAAAAAATATTAGTGACCCAAAACTTTTGAGCGGTAGTGTACATATAAGGTTTGAACGTAACAGAAATTTGCATGTGCAAAAATTACAACCTATTGGTGCTTAATTTGGTAAAGATGTAGTACATGTACAAGAATGCCGTCAAGATTAAGACAAAGTGAGACAAGGCCTGGGCTTTGCTGTGTTTAATTGAATTAATGGGTCATTGGATGATAGGCAGCTGCTCTGCATCCTCTTCAGGGCACAAAGAGCAGCACAAAACCCACAAGGAAGTCTGTGTGGAATCGCACACATGATGTCAGACTTCAGCAGTGCCTTATTGAGTTAGCTTGGCTCCAGAGGCAGCAGTTGGTCGAGTACAAAGTCTGGCTCAAGATCTGATTACACACAGTAGAGAGACAGCTGTGAGCAGTGGCGGTGACAGAACCACAACTCGGTGTTCAGATTACCAGAATTAAAAGTGAGGGAAGGTGTAAGTGAACCTGTTTACCTAGTTCTCTCTGTTTGTGTCGGAGTAGGAGGCTCTGTGCAAACAGCATCAGGCCTCAATCTCTGCCATTATCTCTCTCCCTGATAAAAGTCACATTCCATCACCAAGACCAGCACTGCTGTGTTTGGTCTATCTGTCTCTATCACATGCTGAGTCCTATAGCAGCTCTCATTCGCTTTTTCAGGAGATTCAACATAGAAGATAAAGCTACTGTCTGGATCACATGGCAGTGGTAGATCAAACTCTAGATGACCTGCCAGAAGCTGCCATCTGATTGGCTGCCAGTGCTATTTTTGTTTTTCATAGAGGGGAGTGGTGTATCAGAACATCTAGATGCATCATGCATTTTTTGAAGACTTCTGCTTTGTTTATTTTTAAATTAATTGGTAGTACTTTACAATAAGGTTCAATTCAAGGGATAGTTCACCCACAAATTGTCATCGCTGATTTACCCTCATGTTGTTCCAAACCTTTCTTATGTACTTTCTTCTATATTTTGTGAATTTTGTCCATACATTGAAAGTCATTGGGATACAATTTAGGTCGTACCCCAAACGTTCTTCAAAATATCTTCTTTTGTTTTCCACTGAAGAAAATCAGAACGATGTAACGAGAAAAGAATGTCAGAATTAAAAAATTTTAGTGGACTACTGTATCTCTTTAAAATTTGTTATAACTCTTTATACAATATGAAATTTAAAAAATATATTACTTTAAATACACTTCTGTTCAGAAGTTTGGAGTCAGGGGTCACTCAATACTTGTTCACATAAATGCTGTCTTGGTGTACATACAGTAAGAGACTTATTTTAAAAGTAGTGAAGAATCTTACAGATCCCAAACTATTGAACGCAAGTGTAGATATTCCATAACATTAGTTTAGATTACATGCTGTAAAAGCATTGTTCATTTTTAGTTCTTTGTGCCTAATGCATTAACTAATTAACAACTTAAACTTTATTATAAAGTTATAAGTTTCTTGGGAATCAAACCCATGACCTTAATGTTAGTAGCATCAAGTTAAGCATACAAGAACTAAAATGCTGTTACATGTTTTGTTCAATTCCTACCAAACAGTTTTTAATATATAGTCATAAGCTATCTTGAGCAGATTTGAAACAGGGGCGGGAGATTTACAGCTAAATAATCGCCCGGAATCGCTGACAGAAATGTGCAGCGCATGCTCTTGATCTCACTATGGGCTGGACTGTTTTGTATGTTGTGTACTCATGTCTTTTGACAGCACCAGTTAGTTAACTGGCTGCCATGCCTGGACTCTTCAGTGTTACTCCTGCACCTTCTTCTCTTACCACACTGCCCTCTCTTTCTCTCTCTTTCCATCTCTCTGGGCTTTTGATGCTCATGTCACTTCCTCCATTCTAATCATTTATCAACGCAGCATGCCGTCAAGGTCCGTTTGAAGCTTTCCGTGTGACACCAGTGATGTTCATCTAAAGCTGTGGAGGCTGCTGAGGCTTCAAAGTTCTTGCACTGCGGTCTGTAAGACCTGTTCATAAATCCTTTGAGAAATCAAAAAACCATATCAAGATGTCTTGAGACAAAACGGGCCAGTGAAGAAGTGGATGCTTGGTAGCTTGTAATCCATACGATTTCTTTTTGACAGTAGAGATTTAACGGGTCATGTGCCTAGTCCATATAGCTGTAGACAGTAATTAATTAGCCCAGTGATTTATGCAATTGTAGTCATTTATTGTACAGTTATGGTGGCAATAAATGTGTATGAACTTTATGTAGCATCAATCCATTGATCTGGTCTTCAACATAGTCTCGAATGTGCTGAGGGTGTTTCCTGGGAGGTCTGTCAAAAACTCATAGCATGCGATGCCTGCACATGGACGCAAGATGATGTGTCTCTTTTTCTTTGTTTCTGTTTTTGTCTTGCTCTCATTTTCTTTGTCTAGAGACTATAGTTTGATATGAACATTAATGTCGCTAGTTTTTTTTTTTTGCATAATGAAATATAACTATATTATAATAGCTCTCAACTCTGTCCGGCATATATTTTTTTTTGTTTGATTACATAATTCTCAGACTGTCTAAATCATGAAAGAAACATCTGATATAGCTTAGAATTTACCCAAAATTAAGTATCTTTCAAAAGTTTAAGGTTGGTAAGATTGTATAATGTTTTTGAAGTTGTTTTTATGCTCACCAAGGCTGCATTTACATTTGATCAAAAATACTGTAAAACAGTATTGTTTATAATAGCTATATTTAAAAATGTTTTTTTAATTAACTATGATCATTATACATTTTTCAGGATTTTATTGTTGAACAGTATTTAAAAAAAGAGAGTTTACTGTCATACTTGAACTCTTAGTTGATTGCTACTAGTTCATCTATATATTATTAACTAAATAAACAAAAAAAATGTACGCTTTAATATAATTTTTTAATAGTGGTGCTGCAAAGGGATTGCATTTAGATACATTTGACCTAACATTTTAGGTACTGTCGGCATGCTAAACAACAAATCCTTACCTCAACCGAAAATACTTCATTCTCTGCCTAAACATCTGCCTTTGAGGTAAACTCTGATTCTCAGCACAAAGTGATGTTATTTCCAACTCCGATAGGAGATTTCTTTTGCCACCCTGTCTGCCATCAGCTTCAGCCATACATGTTTTTGATGTATGGGGCGTGTGTGTGGCCCCTGTCATCTTTTGTCTTTTCCACTGTTATGGGCAATATTTGTCTGTCAGCACGTATGACGCCTCCCTCAGCCTCACATCAAAGCTTTTCCGTCAGCTTAGACACAGCTAAATAGGTAAGAGCACAATGTAAGGAAGTCTCAAGCATTCTTTCCTTGAATCTCTCTGAGTCACATTTTTCTTCTAACACATTCTTTATCATGTGTGTGATGTATGCCGTGTGTAAAGCGTGGCCTGTTAGCGGAATGGGAATGAGCTATTTCAGCTTCTGCTCTATGGTATCCACTAGGTTATTTTAATATTCTTAAGCAAACACTCAACAGTTCCCCTCTTATTTTTCATTCATTCAGCCTCCAGGTTCATAAGATCTATCTCACATGCCCCTTATCTCTTCTCCGCTAGTGAAAAGACCCATTGTTTGTTCGAGGATCCCACCAATTACGTGAAATCTTCATTATAAACACACAACTGTTTTCCTTTCCAATGCCTCCCGAATGTTTATTAACTCACCAATTGTTTTATACACTTACATTTGTGAATTAGTTGCGTGATCTAACATAGACTTCTCTCCAGCTGTGATGTTCATTTCCACCTTTTTCTGCTCTATTTCCAGAGAGGAATTTTTCTGCCCTTCTTAGTCTAACATTCTGGAATTTACTGGAATTTAATTCCAGCACCAAAACAACCTTTTCTTTTCCCTCCCGTCTTTTCTCATGGCACTTTCCTGGATGGCAACCAGCAACTTCAGGTGAAAACACTTCACTCCAGCAGAGAGACTTGAAGGGAAAAAAAGAGAGAAAAAAGTACATTTAGGGCTAGTGTCATTTTTCAATTTATAATCTTGGTGGTTCTCACAGCAGCTGCTAGAGCAGCAACAGGATGTGACAGTACCAGGCATGAATGAGAGGTGCCTTCCAACGTACACACAAGCCAGTATGAAGGAAATGGAAAGCAAGTGCTCATGGGAGTCTTCACAAGCTGCAAGGAGGGGATGAAAAGGACCTTGTGCATGCAAGGAAAGAAATTCCCCATAAAATGCTTGTGCCTAACTTCCCTACTTATAACATTTCTTTGTGGGACATGGTGTATTAGGAGCTGGAGAAAAATATTTTCTTCATGTCAGAGATTTTTTATTTGCCCATGACATTGTTGGCAGTGTTGACTTTGCGCTTCTTGTGCCCAAATGCCAGCAAAGGAACATTTCAGTCCACAAGGTGTATGAATCTTTTTTTATTCTTTGCTAGTCTTATAATAGTCTTATAACAAAATTAATTAAAAAAGCAAAATGCACCATAAAATACAAATATTATTTTAATCATAATTTTGTTTTGATAATACATTCATTAAAATAGTTGATTTAATAATTATGAAAGAAAATGCACACAAACAATCATTAAAAATATGAAAAAATAAAAATGTATTTTTATTATACAAAATTTCACTTTTAAAATTTTTAATTTATTGTATTTATTAAAGCAAAACACACCACAACATTTTTTTTTATTATTATATATATTTTTTTTTTTTTTATGTGCACTTTTGTTTCATATGTTAGGTAGATGTTTATTATTTGTTATGAAAATTGAACAAATGCTGTTCTGTTACTTAAGACATTTTCTCTCTTTTTTTGCACCAGGTCCTCCATGGGTGAGTCGTAAAGTAGAGGACAGACAGACTGCAAAACTGGGCCACACGGTTCGTCTTCCATGCCCTGTGGAGGGTGACCCCCCTCCACTGGTCCTGTGGGTGAAGGATGGGCGGAACGTGAATCCAGGCTGGAGCCGCTACAAGGTTCTGAGAAAGAGTCTGAAGATCAAAGAAGTGGAACTGGAGGATGCCGGAGAGTACATCTGCCGCGTCACCAATGGATTTGGCAGCCTCGCCCTCAACTTCACACTCATTGTAATTGGTAAAGACTGCCTCCCACGCCATACACCACAACCCTTTATATCTCAGTTCTTTATACTTTTGCACACCCAGAGCATTTGTAGGCCACATCAGTCATCCAGGCTTAATCAAAACCTGCACCATTGCACACACACTACAGTTTGAGGTAGTCGTTTAAGGGGATAGTGCCCCAAAATGACAGATGGCATCTCAAAACAGCAGAACTGAAGCATGAGTTTTCAACTGAAATCGAAAAAGAGCAGGGGATCTTTAGATGCCCTCACAAAAAGCTAATGGGTGCACAGGAAGGCAGCCGGGCTCATATAGCTGCTCCCAAATCATGTTTGACTAAACTGACGTGACTGGCTAGGTACTTTAAAGGAAGCATGGTTTCATGTACATAACATTAACTGGAAAAGCACAAGAGAGCATTGTACTGATTGAAATTTATGACTTGTTAGCATTTGTTGGAGCATATGGCACTAATGCCATTTTGCATTATCAAAACTAGAGAACAAAGGATGGCTTCACGTCATCCGTCACACAATACCTGCAGTTGTTTATGTAGGCCGTAATTTAATTCCATGTTCGTACTTTTACCCAGGTAGTCGAGACTTTTTTTTTCACTCGAACCTGACAGGCAAGGAAATGAATACACACCTTTTTGGATGGATGGATGAAAGGAGAAAGAAAATGAGGTGTAGAGATCATGTAGCTGTTGTGAGACTGGTTGGAGCAATGGGGGGTTTGTGCTGGACTGTTGCAGCTCGGAGCGTGTGGTTCTCCTGATGACTGCTGAGGGACTGTGGGGCAGGCATTTCCAGCCAAATGTTCTGTACAGGGAGAGGAGACAGAGACGGCCTGCCGCCTTCTCTGCCATAAATCTGGACTGGTCCAGCAAAGTTGAGAGGCCTTGAGGACCCAGAAGCCCTCGGCTCTTCCTGTACAGCTTGCCATGTTTGCGGAGGCTACCGAGGCAACTAGTGTGCGAATGTAAAGGATGATTATTCTGCTGAGCGAGGCAGCTGCTTAATTGGCCGAGCCAGTGTTTTCAGGTTCCCTCCCCTTCATGTCTTTGCTCTGGGCCTCCTGTATGGGGAGTGATGGCGGCCTGCTGTTTTCCTGTTTCGTCCCCTAGAGCTCTGTGGAACTCAGAGTTATTGTGCATTGGACTGCTTCACTCCCTTTGGAATATAGTTGTAGAGTTTACTGAAGTCATTAACTGCAATGACCAACAGCCCCAAAACAAAAGGCCCATTAGTCCCTCCTGGTGCAGTGTTTGAGTGCTTAAAGCTGTGACTTTTGCTGGAGGGAATGCCACTATTAATTAACTGAAGAATGGTTAAGAAGCGCCATTGTTTTTCAGTAAAGATTAGTGGGGCCCTGTCTCAGATGAGTTTAGGGTATAGTTCACTCAAAAATGTAAATTTTTTAAGTCACCCTCATGTTATTTCAAACCTGAATGACTTTTGTTCTTCTGTGGAACACAAAATAAGATATTTTGAAGAATATTTCTGTCTTTTTTGTGTTCCACAGCAGAAAGTCATACAGGTTCAGAACAACGTGAAGGTAAATTAAAAAAATGTCATTTTTAATTTTCAAAATAAGCATTTATTAAACTAGTTGTCTTTCAAGCAAAATACATGTTTGCTGTTTATTGAGCTCTTGTGTGCAGTTGTGAAGGACATGAATAAGAATCAATGAATTGATTGCTGTGCATAGTTACTTAAGCATCATCACTACTCTCTTCAGAACATGATGTGCATGTAAATGTCAATGTAAATGAAACTGATTAAAGTAGTAATACAATTGTTTAAGAAAGGTTTTGCCAATTAAATTTGAGAGCAAAGCAAATTACAGAATTACCCCTGACAGGTGTTTTTTTCAGAGATCCTCCTGTGAAGCAGCTACTTAATGTAGATTAATGTACTGTACACCAAAAACACAATAGGGAAACTCCAGCCAGGGCTGATTGTATCAGGACTGAGGAATTTGGTGACATTAAATAGCACCTGTTGTCATCAGAGCGGATCTAATCTGCACCAGGATTTGCACTCACGGCAAGCATGGGCAGAACCGTGCCCTCATATTTTAATGTCTGTGCAATCTATACCCCACATAATTCCTCATGAAAGTGTAATTTTAGCTTTTAGTTGATATTGTGCCCCTATCAAACCAGACAGATGATGGCTTGGTGTAATCAGTTGGCAATAAACCTAAGCTGAGGTAACGGCTATAATTTAAGCTTTCGGTTTTTCCTGACCACAGTCACTGAAAAGTCTTTGTGCTTTTCACATGTGTAAATAGAAACACATTTTTTTTCAAAATCATGTCTGCAATTGTACATGAGAACAACAACTCAAGTTTTAAATATAGACAGAGATTAGCACAGCTTTAAGGGATTTTAATAGGATCGTTAACTTGCTTTCCAATGTTGCTCACATATTCAGTACCGTACTTTTTTGCAATCTGGCACGAGGAACTCTGGGAATGTGGGTTTGTAAGAATGGCATATTGGGTTTTAAAGGTCAGAGTTAAGGTGTTGTTTACCAGAGGGTGTTGGAAGCTGTTGAAGAAATGCTTCACCATCATCTCACGCTGACCATTCCCACATTCACTGACGTGTCATGGAGTCAAATAAATCAGTCTCTGTGTCATAAAGCGCTGTACTTTAAAATGTCCCACGGCTCCTGGGCCTCTCCCTCTTTCCCCAGCGGTGGTCCCAGACCCTGCACCCCTACTGTTTCTAAAGTGCAACACACTGCCAGCATTGTTTT
The DNA here is from genome assembly GCA_033366665.1 of Phoxinus dragarum. Classification (NCBI taxonomy): domain Eukaryota; kingdom Metazoa; phylum Chordata; class Actinopteri; order Cypriniformes; family Leuciscidae; genus Phoxinus; species Phoxinus dragarum. The sequence continues at coordinate 180,605 of JARPMJ010000412.1, read as the reverse complement.
CTTCCAGCGCTGCTTTGCAGGAGTCCAGGGCGAGGGATCTGAGGCTTTTCTCCACAACCTAATTGTCTATATTGTGAGAGTTTAAATTTATGTTGGATATATGTCTCCGTGAGTGGATTTGAAGATCTCAAGTTTGCCTCCAACAGTAACAGAGTCTACACACAATTGCGCTGTTGTAGAGTCCTGGTTCCCTGGCATTGGATCCCTCTTGTCTGCATTTCTCACCTATACCGTATAGGAGGCCATACTGTGTACGGACGCAGTGGGGAGAGAGTGTGGCTTCTACTCAGACGGTGGTTTGGGCTGCCTGTTTTATGAGGGGACTGGTGGAGAGCTTCCAGCAGTGGCCTTTTGTTCTTTGTTTGCAGGCCACGGGTTACATGTGTTGCAGTTTAGCCAGCGTCCTCCTCACCTAAATGGATAATTGTATCAAAATTACACTCGTAAGCCAACCCAAGACTGTGGAGGGACGTGGTAGGTGGGATAAGGGAGGGGCAGAAAGTTTGGGACAGCATGGATATGCCTTCCAGTCTTTGGGTCATGTTACCTTGACCAGGTTTGGCTTGAGTGGGAATTACAGCACTGACGTTCATTCATTCGAGATAATTTGCTCATAACCTTTCCCGCTGCTAAACTACATAGCTCTTTTCCATTCCGATAGACATGCGTTTACTCGCTTGCCTTGGCTGGCCCGAGAGCAGAACAGCCTCACTGCTGCAGTATTTATGTTTAGTCTGATTTACACCTATTTTCCACGACAGCTCCTCTTTTGGGAAATGCTTCTTTCCTATTTAAACAGTCCAAGGGGGAAGAAACATGAACTGGGTCATTTTATAAAAATATTCCAGTTAAATGTTTTGGTTATTTTAAATTGTAATATTTCGCAATATTATATGTTACTGTATTTTTTATCAAATAAATGCAGCCTTGATGAGCATTAGAGATTTCAAATAAAATAACCAACATTTTTAATAATGTATACAATTTTATTGTATACAGCTCAGAACTTTGGATTATATATAGGCGTGAACTGGTAATCTAAAAAAAAAAATGATGTAAGTAAAGGAATGATGGAATTTGATCAGTATTATAATATCAGAATTTTATTTTATTAACATAAAATCAGCAGAAACCATTTCCTCAGCCTACATTTACATTGTAATTAAATCAGTTTTTTCTGCCATTCTACTGAAGTTACAGACTGTTTTTTCTCAGTTATGCTTCCCACTTCCCAGCCTGATCTCACTCTTATATGCCATTGCAATGTCTCTCTCTGTTCAGCTTAATTTCATGTGAGTCCAGACTGGTTTCAATTCCATCAAGCATCCTTTCATCTTTCCCTTTTTTTATGTCTTTTCTTCTACTATTCACAAGCATGAATTAATTTGTGTCCATATGTGTTTGTGCTTTGAACTTGTCCAAGCTTATTTCCCTACAATAAAAGAAATGAAACAAACACGCTCTTGAGAGCTCAAGTTGTGAAGCTCCATGTCACATTACAAGTAATCATAATTACGAATTACATCAGTATTAGAGTGACGCATGTTCAAAGGGGGGCTTTAAGAGCATTTTCCAGTGCTTGTGATGGTTCTTGTGATGTGTTTGACATCAAACACATAAATACTACTGTATCCCAGTCTTTTTTTTAGATACTAATTGTCATTCTACAAAACGGGTGCCATTTGTGTTTTATATACATTTGTGTACAAAAAAATGACTTCAACCTGTAACAGGATTTTTTTATTTTTTTATGCAAGATAGAAAAAAATACATGAATATAAAAGGTAGTGTTTTGTCAAAATCTCTCTTTATTTCCAACTTGGTTATCCGTCAACCCTGTTACATCATATTTTCACTTTTTTAGGTAATTAATATAATCTATAAATAATATAATTATAATAATAGAAATACATCATCCTTTCAATAAGTGATCCCTTAATTGATTATTGAAACGTGGAAATCAGCATTAAATTCCAACTTTTTAAGAAGCACCTTTTTAAAGTTATAATATTATGTAAGGGCAATTATACAGGAGCACTGGAATGACAATGGATGAAAAGAATAGTTCCTGGAGCATTACCATGATGCGCACTAGAACGACAAAACTTTTAAACAGCTCCTCTAGACCGGGATGGACCAGATGCTGCTAGATCACCGTCCTTTCATAGAGTTCATTGATTATGCCTTATGGCTGTGCAGATCCTCCCTCAACCTGGGATGACGACACCATTAACTCCGACTCCCCAGGACTATCAACACCTCCAGCAGCCATCTTTCTGAATGCTTAAGAAAGGACACAACATCCCAACCCGGAGTGTCCCAGTAAAGCAGAGAGATCCCCCAATGACGGACCCAGAGACAAAGCCAATTCCCGCCATGGAACCAGAGCCCGAGCCTGCCGCGGACTACGAGCTTGAGCCCCCTCCATCCTCGAAAAACAGACCCAGCCACAGTGTCCACCCCAGAGCCAGAGACATTCGCCTCATCCGTCCCAAGGCTGGAGCCCATTGATGGGTCCACTGAGGAGTTAGCGCCTGTAAGACAGTCCACCATTGAACCAGTAGAGGAGCGCTGGCTTATTAATTTTACCACTGGGCCAGCTCCCATCCATGTCCTCACCCTGAGCACATCCCTTCCCAGCCCACCACACTCGGCATCATGGATGACCCAGTGCCACCGAATGTCCTTCCCAGCCCAATGTCACCATCCTCACCACAGTCCTGTCTAATTTCCTGTAATTACCTGACCCGCTGGTGCCTCGCAGTTCCTTTGCTCTTCCCGTGCCGCTGACTCATTCCAGCTCATTAGCATCGCCTCGGACCCCCTCACCACCAACGTGACGCTGTGAGTTGGATCCCACGTCTTCACCCTCGGCCTCCAGTCCCATTGGTCCACCTTAGGCTGTCAGACCTTCGGCTCTGCCTCGGCTCTACAGTCCCTCAGCTCCACCGTGGTCAACCATCATTAAGTGCTCCACCTGGTTCCCTAGTCCCTCCAGCTCCACCTTGGTCTCTCATTACTCAGGTTTCGCTGCGGACCGGAGGCGAAGAGGCCAAACCTAACCGGTTCTACCTTAGTCCTTCCCCCCCGGTGTCACCCCCTTCTTTCTCGCTCCGTCGTCCAATTCTGCAGGGGTTTCCCAGGTTGACAGCACCATTTCCATTGGTCAGCCCCAAGTTTCCACCCAAGAGGTCCGTCAGGGTTCCACCTTGGCTTCTCCCTCATGTCTGCTCCACATCTTCCTCGTCCTTCTCCGATATATTTACACTTTTAGACACCACTTTTTCAAATTATAGCATCCAGTAAATTCACTAAATATTTTGACTCTGGTATTTCCCTGATGCATCTCATGCCCACCCTGTTTTTTCTACTATGAGCAATTCAAACCAGAACCTAATCACATCATGGCTTTGGTTTCATGGGTTTCATGGCATACAACTGAGCCTTTTTTGAGCTGCAGGGGTAGCAAAGGTTTTAATTAAACTAAAGGGATGCAAATTACCAACCTTCATCAGAGAGCCACATTAAAGGGCCTTTCATCCACCTCATTAGAGGGGCCAGAGGCTGGGCCGGGCCCTCTGCAGGATGCTCCGGGCCCACTCCACTCACAACAGAAGAAAAGAACACAGGCACATTAGGTTTGGCCAATTTCCTCCCGAGTCGCCATATGACTGTTGCAGCAAACCACTTATGGCTCTATAAAAGATACAAGGAGACTTCTAATTACCCTTTCTCCTCTGCTTCTCTCTGTCTTTGCCTGCTGTGAATGTACCAACGGTCTCTAATTTGCCTCCAGTCAGCACTTATAGAGATATGCCATGCCAAATATACAGATGGAAATGAGGTGTATTTGTAAAGCTAACGAATCATATTGTTTAAAAGCATGAAAGCTTATCTACATTACCCATCTGATTTCATTTTTTTGTTTTGATTTTATTGGCAGCACTAAGCACTTGCTTTTATAACAGCTGTCTATTCCTTTGTGTTTCCCTCTCATCTCTCTCCAGTATTTTTTAATACATTTGAATACATGAAAACACATAACCGCGCTTCTTTCAAGGAAGATTAGAACTCTGTAATGTTTTCATCAAGAACAAAATTATTGGAAGAGCTCAAAAGGGCTGGAAAGCACTCCAAAGTGTTATTGTACTTTTAAAAAAAATGACCAGTTCATACCTCTTCCATTTCTAGTATTATAATCTGACTATGGTAAACGGCATTGGCTGTGTTTTCTTTTGATTTACTGGAACAGACATGGTTTCAGTTAGTGATAGGCTATTACCTTAAAAACACAGCATCACTCTCAGTCAAAAGACTCAGTGAGTGTATACACCATCTTCAATCTTCATTACAACCTTGATAGAAAAAAGGTAACAAGAAAGTTTTTTCCTTTGATGTTTATTTTATTTAGATGTCGCCCTTGTCGGTCAAAAAACCACTAGAAATGTTTCACCCTGCTTTCTATTCAATGTTTGTTTTGCTTTGATGTTTTTTTTTTTTTTAAGCATGTGGAGCTCTATATGACAGATCTACAGGAATGTATGTTTGCGCACAGTTATGAATGGAGAATGAACCTTTTTGAAGGCGTTGCTTTCAACTTCATCCCAGTTGGAAAAAAATATATGTGAGCCTTATTAACACTGAGTCCTCATGAAGATCATTTGTAAGCTGAGCTGTGGGGCTGACTGTGGACCTTGCCTTGGGCACCACCTTTCTATATGTATCTCTATAGGGCTGCAGAGGAAAAGGAGCTGCCTGTCCTTCAGAGCTCCTTTGCATCACTGAGAATAAGTTAACTGAATTCACTCCATTAGAAACATGCATAGTAATACTCACAATGCCATACAGCTCTAGAATGCTGTGTCAGGAAGACATCTGTCTTTTTGGACACCTGTTTAGAGAACTCGCCCTTCACAATCCAGAAAACTAGAGTCTGGAGTTGGGCTCTCAGTAAGACCACTTTAGCCCACATAAAGCTCCTGTGATTCCACTCTGCTGGTCCTGAATAGAGCGCCAATGGTTTACTTTTGCTCCTACACCCCAGGGCCAAAGGTAACAAAGGACTGAAGGCTGGTGAAAACACTTCTGCTAGCTTTGGCTTGAATGTCTGTGTTGAACATGCAAGGCCTGTGCTTGGCATATAGGGGTTAGCAGGGACAAAGGTGCAGTGCGCTCCCCACAGCAGCTACACACACAGCCTCGGGACAGCATGAACTAAAGAAAAACAGAGAGCTTGAAGGCTTTACTAGCTGAAGAGACACCAACCTTTCATTGTCATGTTCAGTAATGTGAAAATACACTACCATTCAAAAGTTTGGGGCCAGTAAGTATTTTTAAAAGAAATACTTCTATTCATTAATACAATTATTTGAAGCAATTGTTACCATTTATTGCTTTTCTTACCATATTTAGTCCACCAAACAGTATCCTAACTGGTACCAGAATCAATGTGAGACTGTATGCTGTAGGCTTTGAATTATGTGTCATGGAGGGGGGAAGTACTGTAACAGTGTATAATATTTGGTTTCACTGTATCTTCTTAAAAGGTTAATTCACCCAAAAATTTAAACTCAATTACTCACCCTCATGTTGTTCCAAGCCCATAAGACTTCCGTTCATCTTCGGAACACAAATTAAGATATTTTTTATTAAATCTGAGAGCTGTCTCACTCCTCCATAGGCTTCTATGTAATAGAAACTTGCCGGCCCAGAAAGTTAGTGAAGACAATTTTTTTAATAGTCTAAGTGACGACCGACTTTATTAAACTATTAATTTTCTTCTGTGTGGGCCTCTGAGTGAGTTCACATAGTGTAACAGTGCAGTGCTGCTCTGGTAGAAGGCTTACTATTGGCCGACGCTGGTCATGTGTGTGATGCCATCCAATAGTGAGCCTTCGTTCTAAAGTACAACCCAGAAGTGTTGCGCTGTTACACTATGTGAACTCACTCAGAGGCCCACATAGAAGAAATTAATAGCTGAAAAAAGTCGTTATTTTTGGTTGAACTAACCCTTTAAGTGAAGTACTAGCTGTACCAACCACTGATGACGCTGACTGAAAAAAAACTATGGAAAGTATTCAGAAGGCATTTTATTAAGTAGTTTCATCACCTTCCCATGTGAGAACCATTTGTTGCCACAGTGTTGATTCGTGGCTTGTTTATTTGGGATTGCCCAGAATAAGTAATGTGTACTTAAAGATGTTGTGCTCCGCTCATGTACACACTTGTGTGTGTGTTGACGATCAGTTTGCTGTGGATTCAGGGGAGTAAGAGGGTTCTCTGTGCATTCCTGTGAGCCAAGCCAGAGAAATTCATCCCAAACAAAGCAGCGCTCTCAACTCTGTCTGCACAGTTTAGGTTAAAGTCAGTTAATTGGTTTCCTGTCCAGGGTTAAGTCAACACAGTGTTGTGTTTTAAACAGTGTGGAAACCAGAGAGAAGAAACAATATAGCAGTGTTTGCTCACCCCTTGCGCACAAACCCCTCCAAAGTAATAAGTTGGTTCGACCTGGTTTATCGTTCCCATGGAGTTCTTAAATGTCACCGGTTCTGAAACAAAACACACAATCCTTTACACACCTCACAGTCCACTGATCTCCAAGCATTGTTTTTTGGTTTTTGTTTTTTGCACAGAGGGGTTCTGTTGACTCTCAAAGCACTACAAATAAATCTCACCAAGTGTTGGCCTTTGCATTGACCCGCTCATTCAACATGATTTACATTACACCAATTGCAGACATTAATAGTGGGTATGAAGATGAAAGAGCTCATATTACTAGAGCAACATCTGACTGCTGATTTATGGACCAATATCTAAACTATCCCTTAAAGTATGCCTGAGAACTTGAGGATTTTTGAATTGACGTGTTTGACTGTGGTTCTTAACAAGATTTTAGTACTTGAACTTATGCTTTAAAAAAATTAAATAGTTTCATTCTGAATTTAATCCACGGATACTGAAACAAGCTGACATTTAAATTGCTCTCTGAGTAGCATAAGTAAATCCTATTTTATAAGAAAGTATTTTTATATTAAAAATGACATAGCATATGTCACTTGAAAACACATGATGCTAAACCTTTCCTAAGAAATACAAAATTCTGTCATTTCATTGTCCTTTATTCAAACGCTTGCAATCATATCATTCTCTATAGGGCACAGATGATTGGTTTCTACTGTATCAGCAGCCAATGAGCTTGCGTGCTCAACCTTAAAATACTTGGTCAGCATTTGCCTTAGCAGTGCAGCACTCTTTCAGAAACCCTCCAACTTCCCCAGCTCCACCTGTATAGATCTGCTACAGGTAATTCATGAATGCTATATTCGCAAGTAATCCCGTACTTGCTCTGCAGCAACAGCAATAACCAACAGCAGCAGCAGCAATAAAAGCAGCAGCAATATAGCAGATCTATTCCGCCAAGACCATATATATCAACATTGTCATAACCATTACCAAACACTCCAAAAGTTGTCATGACAAAACTACACTCAGACATTTTGATTACTTCTAACTGGACCAAAGTTTTTTTGTAGTGTGATGTCAGTTCATATGGATGTTCTAGCAAAATCGTATTACCTCTGCAACAAAGTATTACACCCAGAAAGTGTCCACATATTTGTCTTAATTTTAAACAATTATTGTTTTGTTTTTTCATTTTTAACCTAAAAAATATTTTTGTAGGTTTCCCTGAAAATCGTTTCTGCTAATTAAATATAAAAATATAATAATTGCCATATTTTTATGTTTTCTTATCCAATGCAAGATATGTATGATTTTTTGTTTATGATGTGACTTGTACGTGTGACTTTGTCTGCTTTTTAAAAAAATAATATATCTAATGAATAATATAGAATTTGAAACTTTAAGCTACTTATTTTTTGGGATCATTTTTTTTCAGGTTCTTTTCCCCCCCCCCCCTCTCTAATAGCTAATTTGTTCAGTATTTGGTATCAAATGCAGATACTTTGTTTATGTGTGGCTTAAGTGTCCAAATGCTTTAAGGACCACTGGGTATTTTAATGTTATAATAAGGTTTTACAGAAATGCACAATAATTAATTCAGAGAAATCTCTTTCCTCCTCTCTATCACGGTTGGCAGTATGAAGCGCACGACTAACAACATTAAAGTCTGCGTGAACCGGAAGTTGCAAACGACTTTTCTCAAGTGTTGTGACGCATTTCCGAGTGAAACGGAATATTGAACAGAGGGCAGGGTTTTACTTTAGCGCTCCTCCTCTCCATTTCTCGCCCATAGCAGGGTAACGGTTTGAGGGGAGTGGTTAAGCATTTAACCAACCCAAGTTGTCAAGCCTATGTCATCAGAAAAAGACTCATTCCAGACCCGGAAGTAACTTTTCAGACTTTGATTAAAGATAACTTCGGCAAACATTTTTTTCCCGTGTATTAACTTGCACGGATTAATTGTTCACCACAAGACTAGTAATATCCGCTAACAAAGTAAATGGGGTCAATTTTGATTTCATGCCGACTTTAATAACAAAAACAGTCCTTAATAAAATAAATAAAGAATACTCAGGAGAACGTAGGAGAACAAAAAAAACTCAACCATGTTAACATAGACGATACCAGACAAAGAAACAGGAAATTCATGGATTAAATACACAGGGATAAATAACGTAATTAGGGAGAACAGAAACAGGTGTGTAGAAATTAATTAACAGCCAGGGACACTAACTAGGGAACTAAGGCAAATGGGAACACAGAAGCTAAAAAAAAAACAGAGCATACAGTACATGTGACACACTCTTCCTACTGATTATTTCAATCTGCATGTGTAGAATACTGAAGTGAAGCATGATGAAACAGTAAAGATTTCTCATGCTTCATCACTTTGGACTGTCTTTCAGACGATGCAGCTGTGACACAGAACCAGCCTCCGCCAGACGAGGCAGAACCTAACGCAGATCTCACCCTGCAGGACCCCACCGGAGAGCCATGGGGTGAGCGACTGATACACACCCTCGTCACCTTTCACTCAGTGTTACTCAACAGCATGGGGCTTTTTGTGCCAGCATCCTGAAAGAGCTTAAGAGAGATCATTTCTCACTGATGTGTGACTATCTAACAGAATATGTTTTGTCTTCAGCCATAACCTAATGCTGTAAATGTTTTATTTCCTCCGCAGTGAAGCCATGCTTCAGTCAGCCCTCAAAGATGCGCAGGCGTGTGCTAGAGCAGCCTGTTGGCAGCTCGGTGCGTCTCAAGTGTCTGGCCAGTGGCAATCCAACACCGGTCATTACATGGTGGAAAGACCAGAGCCAGCTGCCCAGCCCTCAGCAGAGTAAACGGCCACAGTGGACGCTGACTCTGAAGAACCTGCAGCCTCAGGACAGTGCCAAATACACCTGCCACGTCTCTAATGCAGCTGGACACATCAATGCCACCTACAAAGTGGATGTAATTGGTGAGTTTGGTTGCCAAAGTGGACTGTTAGCAGCAATGTTATCTATAATATGGTAGTCATATATAGTAAATATTTAATTTTATAATATATAATGAACTTTTTTATTATTAAATAATAATATATCTTATTTTATAATAATTGCAACTTTGTTTTTGTTATCCAGTGCAAAGGTATTAATAGATTTTTGTTAACTAAATTAACAAAACTAAATATTTATTTAACTTATTATAACTAAATATTTGTGTCTTAAATTTGAATATTATACCTATTTTGATTTTTTTGAAATCTTTCTAGAATTTTTTTTTTAAAACAAATATTTTCAATAATTATACATACAGTATATACATATTATATATATATATATATATATATATATATATATATATATATATATATATATATGTTACTAATCTCAAAATATATCAAATATATTTGTTGTAGCCAATTTTTATACGTGTTATATGTTTTTGTTAGTGGTAAATTGGATAGGGGTGACGCTCTTCCACCTGCACACCAGGGGGCATAGGTAGGGCTTCACAGTGGTTACGGAGACTACATAAGGAAGTCACAGGTGAATATCGAGAGGGAATTACGATCTGGAGGAGCCACACAGTTTTTCAACCGTGCATGAGTGCATGCGTGGATGTTCGTGATGAATCTTGTCATGGTCAGCTGTTAGCATCATGTTTATCGTTGCTTGCATATGTACGAGCTCAGTTTACATCAGCAATGCAAGTAGCAGTGTTTGTAAGTAATTTTAATCTGCATAAAATAAAGTGTTAATCGAATGCCATGGCAGACCTGATTTCTTGCACCATTACGCGTTGAAGACGACTTCAAATTCCCTCAAGTGGCTTTTTTTGTGGTACGATCGCCACTACATTAAGTTGAAAAACTGCGCTTCAATGGACGGATCGCGCGGATGTTGAGGACAGCGCTCCAGCTGATGCCAATGAGTGAACGCCGACAGGACAAATTGGACGCTGACAAGTGAAAGTGGGCTAAAGCAACACTGGACTAACGGTAGGATTGTTTTGGAATTTTATAAGCTGTGTGGAAGAGATTGGACTTCTCACAATCAGGATATAGGTAAATCCTGTTTCAATTTAAAAAAGAAAAGAAAAGAAAAAGCGACTTCGGCAGCTTGTCTAATCATTGCCAAAATGAGTAACGTGGATTTGAATGCACCTGTCAATCAAAGTGAAACGGAGAATGAACTTGGTAAAATACCATGTAAAAGACCAGTTAAGCTCACGGTTAAAGCGTTGGAAGAAAAAATATTATCACATCAAAAGGAAAGGAACCTTAGGATAAAGAAACTTCATAAACTAAGAAAGGAAGTTGAGCAACTGATGCTTTCAAAAGAAAATGTGTCCGAGGTACAGATCATATACGATACTTTTTTAAAGTTGAGTGTGGAAATAACAGAATTGCATGAATCATTGAAACCTTTGCTACCTAAGGAGGAAATGTCAAAACAAAATAAATGGGTTGAAATCGAAATGAACAGTAATACAGAAACAATTAAAAGAATTACAGAGTGGTTGCATGACATTAAGGAGCAATGCAAGGGTGATGATGATCATGGTGATTTTGATGGTGTTGATGATGCTGCTGATGATGAAGTTGACAATGCTGCGCCACACATGACTGTGATCACTGATGATATTGGTCCAAATGACAGTGTTTCTAATGTTAGTGGCAGAAGGTGCACATCAGCTTCCTGCTACAGCCACAGGTCTTTAAAGTCATCAACCTCCTCTGCATACCTGAAAGCAGAGGCTGAAAGGGCCGCTCTTCTTGCTGGGGCAGCTACCCTGAAAGAAAAGCATGAGCTGGAGGTACAGGAGGAACAAATTAGACAAAGGAAGGAGGTGCTTGAATTGCAAAGTCAAATTGCTGCACACACAGCGAAGGTTAAAGTGCTTAAGTATGGAGGTTCTGATGTGCAAAGCTCCAGTGCACATTCTGATGGAATGAATTCATATCTGAAAAGGTCAAAGATCAAATCCTCTCTTAGATCCTCTGCTATGGAATTTGTTCCACAACGTTCAAGCCATCATTTCAATCATCCACCAAAAGGAGGCAGTAAAGTCACAATGTCAATGGAGACAGGTCCCAAGGATTCAAGTTATCAGTTCAATCATCTACCAAAAGGAGGCAGCAAAGCCACAGTGTCAATGGGGGCACGACATAAAGAAACCAGAAACCAGGAACCAAAAGCTCATGCTCTGGATCGCAAATCAAGCATGCCTCAACAATCTCAGCAAACTAATAACACCACATATCACACACAGGAAACAGCTATGTTTTCCACGCAGGAGTCCATACGGCATGATGGCTTCGTGCAAACCAATGTGGAACAAGAAAATCTTCTCACTATTATGCAAAGGCAAAACGACATAACTGCTTTACTAGTGCAGCAGCAGTCTTCACTATCATTACCCCCAAGGGATATACCAACCTTTGACGGAGACCCTCTCGAGTACAGCACATTCATTAGAGCATTTGAAAATGGAGTGGAAGGAAAGGCTGCTAGCAACCAGGATTGTTTGTACTTTTTAGAGCAGTATACCAAAGGACAACCTAAGGAGCTGGTCAAGAGTTGTCAACACATGCCACCTGAAAGGGGGTATCAAAGAGCTAGGACACTTCTTCAGAAATGCTTTGGAAATGAACAAAGAATAGCCACCGCTTATATGGAGAAAGCTCTGGGATGGTCACCAGTGAAAGCAGAAGATGTCAAGGGCTTGCAAGCCTTTGTTTTGTTTCTACGGGTTTGTTGTAACGCAATGGAGGACATTAGCTACATGACAGAGATGAATATGCCATCCAACATGCGTGCTATAGTCTTGAAGCTACCATATAAACTGAGGGAAAGGTGGAGAAACACTGCTTATGAGTTGCAGGAGAGGCACTGTCGTCAAGCAGGTTTCAGTGACATTGTCAGTTTTATTGAGAGGCAAGTATCTATTGCCTCTGATCCACTTTTTGGAAACATTCAGGACACATCCATCTTGCCATCAAAATATAACGTTGGACATAAGGACTCACAGGTTCGCTTCAAGGGAAGGGGAAGCAGTTTTGCTACCTCCGTGGAAACGGTTAATACTGGAAACACACATCAAGTTCAAAAAGAGAAAAATGTAATTGATAAGTCAACAAAGGTGTCGTGTCTGCTGTGTGAGGAGGGTCACAGATTGGAGTTGTGCCCCAGAATGGAGAAGAAGCTGCACAGAGAGAAAATTGACTTTCTAAAGGTGAAAGGTGTTTGTTTTGGGTGTTTGAATGTTGGGCACATGAGTAAAGACTGTCATAGACGTCTGTCTTGCAAGGTGTGTAACCTGAAACATCCTACCTGCCCTCCACATCCATTCAAAGGAAAAGGAAATCAAGTCAGAAGACACACACCAAGAAACAAGTCAAGTAGTTTCTCTCAAGACTTGTGGCCATATAGGGGCCGGTGCGCAAGACTGTGTTTTGCCAATTGTGCCTATACAAATCAAGGCTGTGAAAGGCAGTAAGATGCTAAAAACTTATGCATTTTTAGATCCTGGCAGTACAGCCACTTTCTGCTCTGAGCGACTTATGAGGGAACTAAAGGTGAGAGGAAAAAACGCCAAGATCCTGTTGAGAACTATGGGCCAAGAAAAGTTTGTCGACAGTCATGTCATCTCAGGACTGGAAGTATCTGCACTCAATAGTAACACTTTCTTTGAATTGCCTGATGTATTTACACAATATGAGATGCCTGTGACTCGTGATAACATTCCACGACAAGAAGAGTTAAGTGCTTGGCCACATTTACACTCGGTGGAAATTCCTGTCATCAATGCTGAAGTGGAGCTGTTGATTGGAACCAACGTTTCAAGAGTAATGGAACCATGGGAAGTGGTAAACAGCAAGGATGGAGGACCCTATGCTGTTAGAACCCTATTGGGATGGGTTATCAATGGACCACTGAGAGGAGGTAATGAGACTGGAAGCAGCTATCCTGCCATTACAGTTAACCGAATATCTATTGCTAACATAGAGGAACTGTTGGTGAAGCAATATAATCACGACTTTAATGAGAAAGTAACAGAGGAAAAGTCAGAACTGTCCAGAGAAGATCTCAAGTTTATGGAAATCATGAACAGCTCAGTTGAACTCTGCAATGGTCATTATTGCATGAGATTACCTTTCAGGGAGGAAAATGTTATCATGCCTAATAACCGTCATGTTGCTGAACAAAGGGTCCTCTGTTTGAAAAGGAAATTAAGAAAAATGCTACCTTTAAAGAAGAATACACTCATTTTCTCAGTGATGTCATAAATAAAGGATATGCAGAAAAGGTGCCAGAAGATCAAAGGAAAGGAAAAGAAGGAAAAGTCTGGTACATCCCGCATCATGGCGTGTACCATACAAAAAAGGGAACCTTGAGGGTAGTATTTGACTGTGGTGCAAGCCTTAAGGGGATGTCCCTCAACAGTCAGCTACTTCAGGGACCTGATTTGACGAATTCATTGCTTGGAGTCCTTATAAGGTTTCGTCAAGAAGTTGTAGCAGTGATGGCTGATATCCAGGCGATGTATCATCAAGTTAAAGTGACAAAACAGGATGTTGATTTTCTTCGCTTCCTGTGGTGGCCAACTGGTGAATTAACACAACCTCTTACTGAATATAGAATGATTGTTCATCTATTCGGTGCAATATCCTCACCCAGCTGCGCCAGTTTCGCCCTAAAAAAAACTGCCGAGGACAACAGGGCAAAGTTTCCAGCACACGTGACGGACACAATCAAGCATAACTTCTACGTGGACGACTGCTTGAAGTCCCTCCCTTCAGAAGCAGAGGCCATGGCCCTGGTGAGAGACCTGACAACTGTGTGTCAGTTGGGGGGGTTTCAGCTGGTGAAATGGATTAGTAACAGCAGGTCAGTGTTGGAATCAATTGATGTGGAAAAAAGAGCTAAGGAAGTGAAACAATTGAATCTCGACAGAGACAATCTCCCTGTCGAGAGAACACTTGGACTGCAATGGTGTGCAGAAACTGACACCTTCAGGTTCAAAATGGCAGTTCAGGAAAGACCACTGACAAGACGAGGTATCTTGTCTGTAATAAGCTCAGTGTACGATCCCATTGGATTCTTAGCACCCTTTGCCTTACCTGCCAAGTTGATGTTACAAAATCTCTGTAGGTTGAACTGCGGTTGGGATGATCACATTTCCCCAAACTACCAACTACAGTGGGTGGGGTGGCTAGAAGATCTAAGAAAACTCAGCTCATTTAGTGTACCTAGATGCATCAAGCCCAAAGATTTTGGACAGCTTACAAGTGCCCAACTACATCACTTCTCTGATGCTAGCGAGGATGGTTATGGTACAGTATCGTACCTAAGGATGCAGAATGACAAGAAGAAGATTCATATTGCCTTCATTCTAGGAAAAGCAAGAGTTGCTCCATTAAAGAAAGTGACAATCCCAAGGATGGAACTAACTGCTGCTGTGCTTGCAGTTCGAATTGATAGGATGTTGAAAACAGAATTGCAACTAGAGTTGGAGAATTCAACCTTTTGGAGTGACAGCACAACTGTGCTAAAGTACATTAGGAATGAAACAAAGCGTTTTCACACCTTTGTAGCCAATAGGATCTCCACAATAAGAGAAACCACTGCTGTCTCACAGTGGAGGTACGTCGATACAAAGCAGAATCCTGCTGATGAGGCTTCACGTGGAGTGAAAATTGAGTACCTGCTCACGAGCAGCAGATGGATCCATGGCCCAGATTTTCTTCTCAAAAATGAAAATGAATGGCCTGTTAACATTGTGGATTCTGTCTCTATCATCGGTGATGACCCAGAGGTCAAAAAAGAGGTTACAGTAAATGTCATAAATGTAACAAATACTGTCAACACAGATACACAGAATGCGACAAACCAGTTGATAACTTATTTCTCTTCATGGAAAAGGCTAAAGACCTCGGTTGTTTGCTTTCTGCAGGTGAGAAAGATGTTGCTGCTGTTGAGTCAGAAGAGAAGAGAAATACAAGCTTCTGTGTCCAGCAGTGTACTTGATATAATTCAACAAAAGAACAAAGTGGAAAAGGAGATGCAAAGATTCAGAACCACACTGACTGTTCAAACCATGTCCCCTGAAGATCTTGAAACCGCTGAAAGTGCCATCATTCAATACTGTCAACTAGACAAGTTCAATGATGAAATAACTGTTTGAAAGGGGGAACATCTGGAGTGAAGAAAAGCAGCCATATTTATAAACTTGATCCAGTGTTAGAAAAGGGGCTTTTGAGAGTGGGTGGAAGGCTCAGTAAAGCAGCAATGCCTGAGGGCATGAAACATCCAGTCATTTTGGCTAAAGACCAACATATCTCCACTCTCATTCTTCGCCATATTCATGAGCAATTAGGACATTGTGGAAGAAATCACCTGCTTTCTAAACTTCGTCAGCGGTATTGGATTACTAGCGCAAATGCTGCTGCTAGAAAGATTATTTCATCCTGTGTCATTTGTAGACGTTTTAGAGGAAAACTGGGTGAACAAAAGATGGCAGATTTGCCGAAAGACAGACTCCAACCTGACCTTCCACCATTCACAAATGTGGGTGTTGACTACTTCGGGCCCTTTGAAGTGAAGAGAGGCCGCAGCTTTGTAAAACGCTATGGTGTTATCTTCACCTGCATGGCCAGCAGGGCAGTGCATTTGGAAATAGCATATTCATTAGACACCAGTTCTTGCATCAATGCACTGCGTAGATTTATATCCAGAAGAGGCCAGGTATCGCACATCCGATCAGACAACGGAACCAATTTCGTAGGAACAGAACGTGAGCTGAGAGAGGCTCTGTCTGCTCTTAATCACCAAAAAATCCAAAATGCATTACTTCAGTCAGGAGTGAAATGGAGCTTCAACACTCCTACTGCATCACATCATGGCGGAACGTGGGAACGAATCATTCGCATGGTCAGACAGGTCCTGAACTCAGTCCTTCGTCAGCAAAGTGTGGATGATGAGGGGTTACAAACTCTTCTGTGTGAGGTGGAAGCCATATTAAATGACCGTCCCATCACTAAAGTGTCAAATGATCCTAACGATCTGGAACCTTTGACCCCAAATCACATCCTCCTGTTGAAAGGTAAACCTGCACTCCCACCTGGACTTTTTGAGAAGAGTGATTTATACACAAAACGACGTTGGAGGCAAGTTCAGTTCTTATCGGATCTCTTCTGGCACAGATGGATCCGGGAGTACTTACCTCTGTTGCAGGAACGACAACGGTGGTCTAAGGACAAGAGAAGCTTCATTATTGGAGACATAGTCATTGTGGCGGACTCTACTGCTCCTCGCGGATCCTGGTTGTTGGGGAAGGTACTGCAGACCTTTCCTGACTCACAAGGACTTGTGCGGTCTGTTAAAGTTCAGACCAAATGCAACATTCTGGAGAGACCAGTCACAAAGATTTGTCTTCTGCAAGAAGCTGGATAAAGACTGATGTATTAGTATGTATACATGGACATTATGAACTAAAAACACATGTGAATGATGGATATTTTATTGGCTCCATTGTTTTTATGGTGTTTAATTGTTATGTTATTCTGGAGTAACAATTAGGGGCCGGTGTGTTGTAGCCAATTTTTATACGTGTTATATGTTTTTGTTAGTGGTAAATTGGATAGGGGTGACGCTCTTCCACCTGCACACCAGGGGGCATAGGTAGGGCTTCACAGTGGTTACGGAGACTACATAAGGAAGTCACAGGTGAATAGCGTCAGGGAATTAAGATCTGGAGGAGCCACACAGTTTTTCAACCGTGCATGAGTGCATGCGTGGATGTTCGTGATGAATCTTGTCATGGTCAGCTGTTAGCATCATGTTTATCGTTGCTTGCATATGTACGAGCTCAGTTTACATCAGCAATGCAAGTAGCAGTGTTTGTAAGTAATTTTAATCTGCATAAAATAAAGTGTTAATCGAATGCCATGGCAGACCTGATTTCTTGCACCATTACGCGTTGAAGACGACTTCAAATTCCCTCAAGTGGCTTTTTTTGTGGTACGATCGCCACTACAATGTGGACAAACCCAGCCGTTGGGTTACATTTTTACATTACATTTTTAACCCAACGTTTGGGTTTGTCCATATTTTTACCCAAAATTGGGTTGAAACAACCCAGCATTTTTTAGAGTGTATTATTATTATTATTCTGCTCATGTAAACATCTGGCATGGAGCAGCATCAGTTTCTGTTTGCAGATCTTTGCTCCACCCTCACAAGGCAATATTACACTCCCATCACTTCTGCAGGGTGGATTCATTTAATGCACTCATAGCTGATTATTATTGTTATTATATAGGACATATTTGACCTCACACAAGACTCTCTGGAAGCTGATAAATAAGGAGCTGGATACAACAATCTTTTTCAAATGCAGAATTATCAGAGACACGGTGAGCATTGAATATAGTCCCTTTTGAGAGACCTTTTTATTCATTTAAAAACACATAAATTATGAATCAGAAATGACCTGTAATGGACTTCTTTCCTTCTATTTGACTATTTTAACATTTTACTCCAACTCACAGATTAACTGTTCATCTCGCTACAAGATTCATAGAGGTTCAGCTTTTGTTCTTATATTTCTGTGTGATCAATGTCTGCAGATGTGTTTCGGTCATAGTCTAGGACTCCACAAACTTTATTGTGCTGATTTTGAGAGAAAGTCTGCTGAATGGATTAATGTTAGTTGAGCTGATCTGAAAACCACATCAAAATATCCCAAATATTGAATAATTCTGCAGAGTTCACCGATGAGGAAATGAGCTGATTTAACTGGAGTTCGGCTGCTTTTTGGTTTTGCATTTTGCATTTTTTAGGTTTGATATTAAAAATATTTGCATTACAAGTGTGCCATTGTTAGAGTAAAACCAGTCATGTTCTTTACATTTTATTTTCCAGCAGAATTAATATGATGAGGACCCTGTATAATGTCTGATCTGAGAGTCCAGGTTTGGTCAAACACACGCTCTGGTCTTGCTGTGGTGGTTTGCTCATGAATGTGTTCAGATTATTATAACCTTCATTTTACCAGGAAGAAAACTCACTGAGATTAAAATCTCTTTTTCGGGAGTGTCCTGGCCAAGATAGGCAGCTAAGTTTACATAGACAATTTACAAAATTTACAACACACAAACAAATCTCATTACATAAATAAAAATTAAATATATATATAAAATGCATCTGGTTACAAACATTTACACACAACCAATTTACTCTGATGATTATCCAATAAATATTTAAATTGACCACAAGATACTAAATCTTTTAACTTCATCTCAGTCTGGAGAAGATTCCAATCCGATTGCTGCGGCATATTTAAAAGAGGTTTTACCCATCTCGGTTCTAGCAAAAGGCACACACAAATTGTACACAGATTGACTCCAATGGACATATAATTGCTTTCTGAAACCCTGCAAATGGAGCTTTTGGCAACTCCTCAAATGGCGGCCGCAGCCGAATCATCCATCCATCCATTCCCAAACCGCTGGTCCAATGTGGATACAGCGTAATATCATAAGTGTAAATTGCTTTTTAATTGATTACTAAATTGTTTAATTAAGGTTTACATGCTAGTTTCCATGACTAATCTTTTCATATTTCATATGTTTAAATTAATTATTAAACAGCAAGAACAAACTATGTAAAAGCGGCAGAGCTTCCAGCGAACTCCGTGTCCGAATTCACACACTCGTTTTCATTCACTCCTTCAAGCGGACTATATTAGTGAAGTAATGCAGGGAATAGTGAATGAGGTGGTGATTTTAAACACAGACATAGTTTTATGCTGTTTGTTTTGAATTATGAAGCTCTGTATTGCAGCTTGTCTCCGTTTTTGGACAAATGGCTTATTTGAATAATTATTACAATCTATGATGTTAAATACAATTATAAATGCTCATCATTATATTGAGCATTGCATGTTTATCACTTGATTCTCTTCATGATTTTGTGACAATCAGCGGCTGGAGTGCCCGCATGAGCCGCTGGAGGGCACTCTCTTCCTGCGTTATGTTCCACCATGGACTCATTATGTTTAATAGGGGATTATCACACTGATACGTAGTAGGCTACTTCCGCATTCGGTGATCTTTGTGCACTGCCACTTCCGGTGAATCACTCATCACTCTGGCGAACCCATGATGGATTATTATTTATACTGCATCCCCACCTCTGCATTATATATTTATACAAACATACGTGCTACCTTGTTTTATTTTAAAGTTTGGCCCTTCATCCCGGCGAACCGCTTTAATCCACTTCTTCCTTAGACTCAGTTCAGTCGGGAATCCATGGAAACTTAAATAAGGTTGGCGTTGTTTGTTTGATTGACAAAATGGAACAGAGCAGTGACATCTAGCCTTCGTTTCAGCCATTGTTGAACTGCGGCGGAAGTGGACATGCACAAAGTTGAAAAATCCCGCCCATGAAACCCGGAAGCGTGATAATCCCCTATTATGGTTTCATCAGTCTCACCTGTGCACCCTCAGCAACCCTTTATCTGGACTGTTCTGTTCTGTGCTCATTTGTGAAGTATTGTTTTACCCAACCTCTGTCTCAGTTTGTATCTCTGGTTACTCTGTGCTTTGACTTGATCTCGTGTATTTTGAACTTGGACTCTGAACTCGCTTTGTGAACCTTTGCTGCCTGCCTCTGACTATTGCGTGTTTGACTTCGATTCTGGATTGCCCTTGACATCTTTTGAGTTTTTGTCTGCTTGTTCTCAGTTTGTCATCTCCTTTAATAAATATCTGCAAATGGATCCGACCGTCTCCGCCTCTACGTTACAGATTTATTACAAGATGAAATCGGAATATGAGTGAGGCATTAGTTTAATATGTAAGGTTGGAAATAATCCAAGATTATTTCAATGCAACAAAGACATTTGCTCTTCAAGACATTCACAGCACAGCAGTGTTAAGAGTGCTATAGGCCGGTAGGCCAGGGATTTGGGACAATGGGGGAAGTTTTGAATGTGTCACCTGGGGGTTGGGCACATGGTCTAGAGAGATGACAAAAACAGGACGGCAAAGGTTCTTCGCTCTCTTGTCTTTGGATGCCAAGCTGGGTGGAGGGAGTCTCTCTCTCCCTCTCTCTTTCTCTCCCTCTCCCTCTCTCTCTCTCCGGTAAAATTTTACATTATGCTGGGTACAAATGGTTTAAATTCTCATTACATCCATGTTGTAACTATTTAAGTGTAAACATAACCTTTTTGCACATTGAACTTTTATTTAATTCATGGAGTCGAGATAATTGCATATGAGAACCTGTGTCTTATTTAACCAAAATTCCTTTAAAACGCTGGAAAGACTAGAACACGCGCTTCCTTCCCCGTGCTACTGGAAACCCCCATTGGACCAAAATAGCGCGGCTTACAAATATAAAAGTATTTAATATAAATCTCCTCATGTACAGTCCCTAATGTGTTTCTGCATAAGTTTCGCTTTCTGCATTGTAAGTTTCTGTTCATCAAAACAGCAACACACGTAACACCTCTAGAGTACTTCCTGTTAGTTCAGTGACATCAGCAAATATGCAATGTTATCATGTCATATAAATGAGGCAGTCAGTGAAAGATCCAGTAAGGTGTATCACTACAAGGTAAGGTGTATCAATTTTTAATATACACAGTGTGTGTTTGTATTTTATTGATTTAGAAATGTTTACTTTTACAGAAATGGTAGATCAGTGCACTACAGATTAACCCTTCGTCTCTCTGCAATCGTTTCGAAGGATCAGTTTTTCTCAGCTCTTTGTAAGTAATCAGTTTCTGTAGATGTGTTTGAGCCAGCTCCCCTTGTCCTGGCATATGTGCTTTATGAGGAACACAAATGTGTATTATTCCAACGTGTTTTTTTTTTTTTTTTTGTTATTTAGTTTTCTGTTATGGGTAGGGTTTAGTGCAAGGGGAGAGAATATACAGTTTGTACAGTATAAAAACCATCACGCCTATAGAGTCTCCATATAGCACATATACGAGGCTGCTGTTTGGTCTTGGTCAAAACAATCTTGAATAGATTAAAATTTGTTGAACAAAGCTGAGAGTAGTCTACACTCTTATTTGTAGCTGAATCCCCCATCACTATTAGCCCAAATATTTAATAAATTAACATGTAAATATCAGGGGATTTACATAACTTTGTGAATAACAGGAGGTCTAATTCTGCAGATTTAATAATGATGAAATTAACTGATTTAACTGAAGTCCTGAATGATGATGAACTGATTTATGTTGCTTTTTGGTTTTACATTTTGGCTTTTTTTCCTGTATATTTAATGTTAAAAAACATTATATTATAACATGTATTGCATTACAAGTGCACTGTTTTTCCCAGCAGGATTGCAGGAACACGATGAAGACTCTGAATAATTTGTCTGATCTGGAAGAGTCCAAGTATGGCCGGCCTCCTCCCAGACACGGTCTGATCTTGCTGTGGTGGTTTGCTCATGAATGTGTTCAGATTGATTTCAACAGTCGTATGGTTGCGCTCTGCAACCCTATAAATGGCGCTTTTGGTTTCCACCGATTCCATAACAGGGAGAAACTTCTTCCTTACACTAATCTCCCGTACTATGAGGTGGGCAACCTGCACATCACCGACTCACTGCCTAAATATGTCACTAAGAAATACACAGGAAATTCAGACAACAGCAACAAAGATCGCATCATTGTTTTTATTTAACTCAAGGGGGAACAGATTTGACAGCATTTATGTGACACAACACATAGATTTGCTGAAGTTCGACCCGAATCACACTTACTGCATTAGCATTGAACTCATGAAGGACATTAAAGGTTTAAGCCGTGAGGAATTCCTCAGAGCACCTATCCGCACAAATCCACCCAATCCTTCTCAGGATGTGTCCATAGACCTGTCCAGCGCATATAATAATTCTGTCCCAGCAAGGCCGCGACGCACACCTCGGCCAACCTGTCTGAGTAAGAAATGCTGGTGTGGGCTGATTTGCGTCTTGATTTTACTGTTGCTCATTATTGCTCTCTTATTATGGTTTATATTTAAATAGTTTTCATCCACTGCTGTTTGTTATTCTAGCTCATTTTGAAGCTGATTTACATGTTTATTATTATATAGAATAAAATATAATGTTGAGCGATGCATGTTTATCACTGTATTCTTTTTAAAAATTCAATGTAATGATGTAAATAAATATCCAAGATTTAGAAGGACCAAATGTAAAACTATAAGAATCAATATTGATATTAATATTAATCTGAATATTGTGCGACACACTCTAATCAATGTCTTCGACAGTTACGCCCTGATTTATAGTAATTTCATTTCATAATGGTATGAGTATGCAAGTATGTGTGGCCATGCGGGTGTATAAGTATGAATGTGGTTGTGTGGGTGTATGGGGTGTGTAAATCTATATAATGCACACAGATGTATAATTATGTAGGTATATATAGTTTTCTTTAAATATAGGTGTATATACATGTAGGCCTATGTTATGTAGCCTATATACGCATGTATATATTATTAGTATGCATTATCAAAGTAATATTATTCATTTATTTATGTTTATTTAATTTTTCCTCATATGTTTATATATATTAATGCAGTCAGTCACATACTCATTTAATTTCTTGGAGTACAATATGTAGGACTTGTACTTATAACATCTATGAATGAAAGCGGGAGGAGATTTTGTTTCTGACACTATTGTAGAACATATTGTGATTGTTATCAATGTTTACGAAAAACTACATTTTTTTTTTTCATAATTGTTGTGCTTATTCTTTGACGTATACAAAAATGTTTTTATTAAAACTCCAAAAACCATTGACTTGTGTTTGTGTGATTTAGTTTTTTTTTATTTAACAATGTAAACTACATTGTCTATTACTTTGTCTACATTGTCTATTACTGTGCCATAATGTGCCAACAATATATATTTAAATTTATATTCATATTTTTGAAAAAGTTGTGATTCAAAAGTAATGATTCTTTATAGGGAAAGTAGCAATTCTTTTTACAGAAAGCATCAATAAAAGTATCGATTCATTCTGGAAAAAGTAGCGATTGATTTTAAGGAAAGTAGCAATTCATTTTAAGGAAAGTAGCGATTCTTTTTGAAAAAGTAGCGATTCGTTTTAAGGAAAGTAGAGATTCACATTTGAAAAAGTAGTGATTCATTTTAAGCAAAGTAGAGATTCACATTTGAAAAAGTAGCGATTCATTTTAAGGAAAGTAGCGATTCTTTTTGAAAAAGTAGCGATTCGTTTTAAGGAAAGTAGAGATTCACATTTGAAAAAGTAGCGATTCATTTTAAGGAAAGTAGCGATTCACATTTGAAAAAAGTAGCAATTCAATTTAAGGAAAGTATCGATTCACTTTTGAAAAAGTAGCGATTCATTTTAAGGAAAGTCGCGATTCAAAATTCAAAAAGTAGCGATTCAAAAAGTAGCGATTCATTTTAGGAAAAGTAGCGATTCGTTTTTGAAAAAGTAAAGATTCGTTTTTGGAAAAGCAGTGATTCATTTTGGGAAAAGTAGTGATTCATTTTGGAAAAAGTACCGATTCATTTTAAGGAAAGTAGCGATTCACTTTTGAAAAAGTAGCGATTCATTTTGGGAAAAGTAGCGATTCATTTTGGGAAAAGTAGCGATTCGTTTTAAGGAAAGTACCGATTCTTTTTGTAAAAGTAGCGATTCATTTTAGGAAAGTAGCGATTCATTTTGAGGAAAATAGCGATTCATTTGGGGAAAAGTATAGATTTATTTTAAGGAAACTATCTATTCTTTTTGAAAAAGTAGTGATTCATTTTGGGAAAAGTAGCGATTCTTTTTGGGGAAAATAGCGATTCATTATGAAAAAGTAGTGATTCTTTTGGGGGGGAAAAATCGATTAATTTTAGCAAAGTATCGATTCATTTTGTAAAAGTATCGATTGTTTATGAAAAAGTATAGATTCTTTTTGGACAAGTAGAGATTCACTTTTGAAAAAGTAGCGATTCACTTTTGAAAAAGTAGCGATTCATTTTAGGAAAGTATCAATTCATTTTGGGAAAAGTAGCCAAACCTATCGTTTCACGTCTTTGTAAACGAAAGTTTAATGCGTTTTCGGAAGGATTGTTCCAGTGCACCTATGCAGCCATTGTGGAGATGGGGGGAAAAGCGAAAGAAACCGAAAATTCTCGGGACAACAGCATGTGTCCAAATTTTAATCTTAACCGTTCTATTTCATCAGATACGATCTGAAAACAGGGCTTTAAGTGTAAAATACCGAACTTGTCCTTTAAAGTTTATTATGTTGATTATAATGCATTAACATGACTTTAACCAGCAGATGTCCTTGAGTTTTGAGCGATTGTTTTTGAAGAAAGTGGTTCAATTGATTCTTTTGAGTTTTTTTGTGTGTTTTCTTTTTTAAAGCCTCACTTCTCCCGCCACAGTTATTAAAGTTCTCTCTCTTGTTATAATCATATATATATATATGTGTGTGTGTGTGTGTGTGTGTGTGTGTGTGTAGTTTCTCTGGCTTAGTCTTAAATAAAGTTGCTTTGGAAACTCATGCTTTGAACTGTTGTTTCTCATTGTTTGTGTAAATGAACCTCTTGTTCAGTAGGCATTATCAGAAAACCGGTGCAAAGAATGTGAGGGAGACTGGGGCTGTTTGGCACAAGTTTCACGCTTAGTTGAGTATCTCTAGTAGAAAAAAAACAAAGTTGCCCAACCAGGTGCAAGTGAGTGTTTCAGTGTAATAAAATACTTTTTCCTGAAGTTTGTTCATTCATACACTTATACTGTGCATGTGTCAACTGACCCCATTAAAAAGTCAAGTTTTTTAATGAAAGCAACACAGAGAGGTTATTAATAATTATTGTTAAGATTAATATGATTAATTTGAGCAAATAACTTTTTTAAATCACTTAAACAGCAGTATGGCACATGACACGGTATATTCTGGATAGACCCACGGACATGGCGTCATATTTGTATGAGTAATTAATCAAATCCTCTATGAATGTTTCTTACCCATCTCTCTATATTTGCCAAACAAATATTTCCCTGAGTCTCTCCTCCCCTGACACTGACGTGAAACAGCATTAGTTTCTGTTGGCAGATCTTTGCACGACTCACACAAACACGTGTCAGAGAGCGAGGATCACTTCAACAAGGTGAGGTGGACTCATTTTCTAGAAAGTTCATATAGCAGATATTTATCATTTATTATTTTACTATTAAACCACAATTATTAACATCAGAAACATTGCAAACCTCGTTGCAAACAACATTTTTGTTTGAGTACATGCCAGAAAACTATTTATATATATATATATATTTTTCATGTAATTGAACTGCATAACACCATTTTGAAAGTAAACTAATATTTTAAAATAAAAAATTTGTTTTGCTTTATTATTATTTTAATTTCGGGTTATATATTTTAATCCATTATTACTAAGTAATATGAATGGGGAAAAAAAACTGAACAATCTGGACTTGCTTGTTTTTACTTGTACAAAATCGTGTCACGACAGAATAGATTAACCCTTTCACCTCCCTCAACTCGCTGCAAGAGTCTTGGAGGATCTTTCTGCTTGTAGTTCAGTGTAAGTGATCAGCAGATGTGTTTTACCAAAACTTTTAATGTTCTTTTATGGTCATCTGATTTTCACATGTGCACTTTTTCTGTAATTGTGTATTTCATTTTATTCATTTATTATTATTACAAACCTTTATTTGAACTACACTATTATTGGAGTAAAACCAGTTCTATTCTTTACACTGTCAGAACAAAAGGTACAAAAGCTTTCACTGGGGCCAGTATCCTTTCAAAAGGTACCATTAAGCTACCAATGAAGAATGAATATGAATAAAGAATGCATATGATTATAATATGGGGTAAATGAGATATACAAGTATACGTTTTGAAAGGGTACTGCCCCAGTGATAGCTTTAGTACCTTTTGTTCTGAGAGTGAACATTTTGTTTGCAGGATTGCAGGAACACGATGAGGACCCTGCTATAGTTTGTCTGATCTGAGAGAGTCCAAGTATGGCCGGCCTCCTCCCAGACACGGTCTGAACTTGCTGTGGTGGTTTGCTCATGAATGTGTTCAGATTGACTCCAATCAAAGGATGAATGCACTCTGCAACCCTACAAATGGAGCTTTTGGCTTTTGTCTATTCCATAATAGGGAAGGACTTCTTCCTTACTCTTATCTCCCCTACTATGAGGTGGGCAACCTGAAAAATATTGACTCAATGCCACGCTACGTCACTGAGAAATACACAGGATGGTCAGATAAAAGCAACACTGATCGCATTATTGTTTCCTTTGACTCAGGGTTGAGCAGGTTTGACAGCATTTATGTGACACAGCACTCAGATCTGCTGAACTTTGACCAGAATCACACTTGCCGCATTAGCATTGAACTCATGAAGGAAATTAAATGTTTGAACCGTGCAGAATTCCTCAACAAAAACTATGAATGATCCGAATCCTTATCAAATGTATTTCCATCAACAATCCAACAGACACTCGCGGTTTACAGGTTTACAGTCACTGCAGGGTCAAAGGTCACACCAAACCTGGGATGACTGTACATGCTGCGCTTGGCTTTTTGCTTTTTTGCTTTTTGTGCTGGTCATTTTTGCCTTTTTGTTTGTAATTTTTAAGAAAAATACAGTTTGATTTACAGCTATTTTTTTTGCTTGTTTCGAAAGCTTTACCTTGAATACTCATAAAATGCTTGTTTTTACTTATTTACAATACGATGTTGAGTGTTCATGTCTCTTTTGAATGATCGTTGCAATGATGAAAACGACCAAAAGGGACCAAATGTAAAACTTTAGGATTTTATATTAATCTGATAACTCTGCATCCTCACACTGTCTTACTTATTGTGATTTAAGCGTCTCTTGTGTTCATATTTGTTGTGTTGGTTATTATTTGACATATTTCATATATCCTGTGTAGTAGCCTATCAAATCTCCAAAATCTCTGTTTGTGTGATGAAATATACATCTTAACTCTGTTGATCATTTTAATATGAATAATATGTAATGAAATCTGAATATAAATGTCTGACATTATATCGTTAACAATTAAGTAGATTTAATGTAAATCCCCTCATGAACTGTCTCAGCTGCATGTGTCTTTTTCACACTGATAAGCTTCTGTTTATCACTATAGCAACAGACACACACACACACACATGTACAACCCTGTAGAGCAACTAGTGTGTGTTACTAGAGAAGTTATTTCATTGGTTCAGTGACATCAGCAAATATGCATTGTTATTAATAAAGCATTCAGGGACAAAGATGCTATAATTAAAATGTGTTAAAGATGCAACAAGACATTGATATAAATATAATAGATTGTCAAAATGATGATATTATTGTATGTTTTTAATTGTTAGATGTCAAGATCAAGACCTGTGATGTTGAGCAAAAACTTTTTTTTTTTACATTAATGCCCAAAAAGCATGGACATAAAAAATTACTGCAATGGCAAATAAAAGAGTAATAGGCTAAAATCAAAATTCAAATATGATTTCATGTGTGTGTCTGGTGCAGTGTGTTTTTGCTCATATGATCTTCTTAGACACGCCCACTGCTGTCTCTCTGCTTCAGTTTCGGTTTCCTACCTAGTCAGCTGACCTCTCCCTCCCTCCTGAAGAACTAATGTTTATTATTTATTCACCCCATATCACATGTTTGCACAACTGTACAAATACATGCAGTCACTTTTATTCTTCTGTTCTTCTAGAAAGTAGACAATCCTTCAATAACAAACAACAAATACGATATTTTATTTTCAAAACTGTAAGAAACGAAGAAAAAAAAGTAGCCTATTAAAAAAAAAAAAGTTTTTTTTTCTTTCTCATTGCTGGACTTCTCATTAGGCTACTTCGTAAACGGGTCTATTATTTGTTTTTCAACTTTAGGTTAACTAGGCTATATAGGCTAAGTCTAGGCTATTGGCTAAATAGTTTAGTTCCACATAACATTTTCTCGATAATAATGCATTACGGTCCAAGTTTGTGTGTTTTTCACCGCCCACCATAACACACATCACATGAATAATAAAGTGAGCGCGTGCGCTGCACAGACACAGAACTTCTCAAAGCGCGTGAACAAGGTACAGTATTCTGTGTTCCGCTGATTTGTATATAGCCTTTTCTTAATTAGACACATGTTTATTGCATTATATTATAGATATTATAATTTTAAACTTAACGCCGGATGGTACCTTTTAATTACTTTATTAAACAACGTCAAACAGCTGTGGCGTCGATAACTGTTTTGCGTCGATATCTCCGACTGCAGTCTGTAGTCCAGATGGGCTGTAGTCTGTGGGTGTGTGTTTAAAGAGAAATGAAACCTACTGTGTCCACTTGTTGCTCCAATAAAACAGACTAGATTCTAAAATAAAATAAATTGACTAAATAATGACATTTTGTTTTACTGGTTCTCGGTTTTGTCACCTTTTACTTTGTTTTTTTTATTCTTTAGAAAACTGTACAGATGAGTAATTCACTAGATGAAGAGTTGAGCTCACTGTCAGACTCTTGGAGGATCTGTGTTTGGTGCAGTTTAACTTACATTTGCATCTGTATCCAGTGCACATGATCAATATCTGAAAATATAAAACATTCTGAAGATTTTTTTCACATTTTAAACATGTGCCAAGTTGAAAGCAAATGAAATAAATATGACATCTAATTTCAGTGTTCTTCAAGGAACTAAAGTTTGTGGTCAATATGCTGGAGAATTGTTAAGGAAATTATTTATTAGAAATGAATGACAGCTGGTTTATTTTGGTGCTCTATTATGGTCCCTCTGAATTTAAAAATATGTATTATTAGGCTACATCATATTACATAATATATTAATAGCCTAAAATAAACATTTATTTAAAAACACACAAACACAAACATCACTCCCGCTGTTTACATTGAAGCACACACACATACCGGTATATTATTCATCACTCGCGATTGCGCACACACATTCAGGAGCACAGAAACTTATCAACGCTGGCTGACCGCAACTTTTTGTGTAAAATACCTGAAAATAATATATTTCTCAGCAACGGTTACATCACTATTTTTTTAAGTAATTAAACTCACAGCTTCGTTGTTAATAGAGAGAGATGCTGAAAAGACCCATTCAGGTATGCATATCTCTATCTCTATCTCTCATTAATTCAATTAAATGCTATAGCTATATAATTGACCATATGCACGGTTACTTCCTGGTTTCCGATAAGCCAGCTTGGGCATTTCCGGTGAACTGTAAGCTGTCATTCTGTACTCACTGTATTTCGACACAAAACCATCAATGGTTGACTTTTTAATGTCGTATTTATATTTTAATGGAGTTATCACACTTACCTTATTTGCCTTATAAACCAGTTTTAATGATTGCAATAAAGACGAAGCTATAATGGGAACGTTGGAATAACAAACTCTGTCTGTAATTGGACATGCAAAAAATTGTTGACCAGAAATATTATTTGTTCATCCATTCTGAGATTGTCCCCATTTGTAAATACGTTTCAAGATGTAGGAAATACAACATAGAAAACACTTTCTTTAAAGGGCACCTATTATGACATTTAAAATGTTCCTAATGTTGTTGTGGGAGTCCCCAACAACAGTTTTACATGAATGCAATGACAAAAAACACTTTTGTTTTCGTATAATATGCATTTATTTTTACCTGATTTGCTCACCGACTCCCAAATGATTCGTTCAACGACTCGTTTTTCAAACCCCTCCTTTGCTCGACGCTAATCTGCGGTGATTGGTCAGATGACCAGCAGTGTTTACAGAGATAATACTTATTTTTAAAACGGAGTACAATGATGCTTTTATCAATTAAATTGTATTATAATAATGATTATAGTCCACTGCTTTATAGTTTGCTAGTAAAAAACGAAAAATAAGATAAAGAATTTAATGTTATGTTAGCGAGCATAGCCCAGTTCATATTGTAAAAGCACAATCAGTCTTTGTTTGCGTTAGCCCGATGCATAAACATAACGTTTTTACAAAAAAAAAAAATGCAGTTGCGTTACTACAAGGTATTATTCTATTCTTTAAGACAACTCCGAAAACAACGACAAACACTTCACATATCTCAATACAATTGTCATTGAAGACCTAGAAGCTAAACGGTGCTTACACAACAAACACAATAATTATTAAGCATGCTACATAAAATATAAAAGCAAAAATTATTAATAACACTTACAGGTTGTGATACGGAGGAGGAAGCTGATGCAAATACACTTGGAACTGAACCTTCCTTCAATATCAGCCAGCTCGCGAATCCAAGTTTGATTGCATTTAAAAAGCAATCGTCTTCAAAATGACGCGAACAAAGCACAAGACTCGGACTATACTTCTGTGGTATAGTTATATGAATTGTAGCCACTTAGTCTTCAAATGCTCCTCCTTGGGCAGATGAAAAAAGTTTGCTTTTGACTCGCACTTCAGAACACAGCGTCTCGTCGCCATGATATTTTCCCTGGCCTTGGAACGCAATAAGTGGGCGTATCGTATTCAAATAACTTGACAAGTTGACGTCATCTAGTCAAAGAAAAAGCTTCGGTCTTCTAACGATTCATAAAAATGACTCAGAGTCGACTCTTACTTTTGAAAGACAATAACTTTATATACGGTGCACTTTCATATTTCAAACTTTGCAGGATGTTTTTGTTCACCTAGATCTATGTTACACACTACATGAAAGGTAAATTTCAAAATTCCATAATAGGTGCCCTTTAAAAATAAAAAGGTATTAGTTACTACAGTAGCTGGCGGCAGAGGAACATTTATTGGCTCATATTAACCATTTCCTACAACATTCTTTCCACGCTTTTCTCTTTTGAATAAATATGAAACATTATAAATGTTATAAATGTTCTATGTTATAAATAAATAAAATCACTAGGTTTAGAAAGAAAT
This sequence comes from Phoxinus dragarum, assembly GCA_033366665.1. Lineage (NCBI taxonomy): Eukaryota > Metazoa > Chordata > Actinopteri > Cypriniformes > Leuciscidae > Phoxinus > Phoxinus dragarum. The sequence continues at coordinate 149,185 of JARPMJ010000412.1, read as the reverse complement.
TGTGTCAATGCAGAAGCTGTCCGTCAGTGCAGCGCAACTCATTGATTTTCTCACTTGTAAAAAATCCCATTTTAATAAATCTAACGAAAGTGCACAATAAATCTTTAATTTACAGTGTTGACGCTTTTTTCACACGAAAGTCTGAAAACTGATGGTTTAATCGATTTTTTCGGAGGAGTTACATGTTATATGTTAACATACAAGTTATATGTTACGTGTATGATCAATTCATTCATTCAAGTAAATGTAATCTTCCACACTATGTGTCTGATTCAAAGCGGCTGTAGATCTAAGGAGCCATAGTGGCGACTTCACCCTTCTGGTCAAAAACTGCGCTACAAACAACAATAACAGATTTAAATTGTCAATGCTGGCAAATGACCATGGCATAAGGGGGATAATCCACGGCTAGCTGTGCATTAAACAATTTTTATGCACTTCGCGTGGGAAACCCTCCACTTCGCATTATTTGCCTCCATGTCGTGCATTAAAATTGTTAATGCACAGCTAGCCTTGGATTATCCCTTACATATTACGCCACTATACTTGTGATATAGCCAACACAAGTAATAGGCTATATAGTAATATATATATTCCAGATAAAGTCAAGGCAAATGTCATTTTCACTGTAGTTCAGTCCTATTTATTACTTTTTTCTCTCTGTCTGTTTTCTAGACACAGAATGGTGCGACTGAGAACACTGAATGAACTGTCCCATCTGAGAGACACCGGGTTTGGCCAGCCGTATCCCAGACATGGTCTCGCTCTGCTGTGGTGGTTTGCTGATGAATGTGTTGAAATTGATGACGACGGCAATATGATTGCACAAGGATGCGACCCAGAACATAAAGACTTTGGTTTCCATCCGTTCCGTAACAGGGAAGGCATTCTTCCTGATTCTGACCTACCGTACTATGAAGTGGGCAACCTGCACCATCCAGGCAACATGTCTCCTCTGGTTACTAAGAACTACGACCCCGATGTGCGTGAAAGCAACGCAGATCGTATTGTCGTTTCAGTCGATTCAGACTATGATGACAAATGGTTTGACAGGATTTACGTGACTCATCACTTAGGGAAAGGCCGTTTCGATGAGAACGAGACCTACCGCATCAGCCAAGGCCTCATTGAGATCATTCAAAACATGGAATGGTCAGATTTCATTGGAGAAGTTAAGATTCGGCAGCGCCGTAATCGGCGTGGTCGTCGTTGAGCTTATGTTGTGTGTGTGTGTGTGTGTGTTTATCTATGTAGTCTGGATCCTACAGACACTCATATTTGAAATCAAACATTCCTGTTCATCCAAAAATAAAATGCTTTAAACAGCAAATATCTTCCTGGAATTTTCATAACCAATAATAAATGTATTGATGTGAATTTTGTAAATTGATTTGGGTCTTATAAATGGCTCATGTGTGTCATTACTTTGTGCTGGATGAGAAGGTTTATGATTCTTAATGTATAGCTGTACTTAATATGATGCATTGTGTTCTGTCTGTTTACTTTTTTATTGTTTAATTAACAGTTTAATTTCACTGCATTAAAGGAATTGTTCCCCAAAAATGAAAATTCTGTCATCATTTATTGGCTTTCAGAAACAAGCCAACCCAGAAAATGTTCACTCCAGTAAAAAGACTGATTTCAATTTACAGTTATTAATAACATAACATTTACTATTATCACATACTAATATCCAACTCCGACTCTGAGGGTCGTTTCCCTGCGCCTACGGGTCGGGAATAGGTCTCTCACTGTCGTGTGTGCCTACGGGCCAAACGGCAGTGCAGAGTACCCGGCCTTCTTGGAGTCTCTGGGAGGGGTGCTGGAAAGTGCTCCAACTGGGGACTCTGTCGTTCTACTGGGGGACTTCAACGCCCACGTGGGCAACCACAGTGTTACCTGGAGAGGCGTGATTGGGAGGAACGGCCCCCCTGATCTGAACCCGAGCGGTGTTCAGTTAATGGACTTCTGTGCTAGTTACAGTTTGTCCATAACGAACACCATGTTCAAACATAAGGGTGTCCATCAGTACACGTGGCACCAGGACACCCTAGGCCGTAGGTCGATGATCGACTTTGTGGTCGTTTAATCTGACCTGCGGCCGTATGTCTTGGACACTCGGGTAAAGAGAGGGGCGGAGCTGTCAACTGATCACCGACCCAACACCTGGTGCTGAGTTGGATCCTATGGCGTAGGAGGAAGCTGGACAGACCCAAGCGTACTGTAAGGGTCTGCTGGGAACGTTTGGCTGAGTCACCTGTCAGAGAGATCTTCAACTCCCACCTCCGGCGGAGCTTCGACCGGATCCCGAGGGAGGCTGGAGATATTGAGTCCGAACGGACCATGTTCTCCACCTCCATTGTCGAAGCGGCTGCTCGGAGCTGTGGCCGTAAGGTCTCCAATGCCTGTCGAAGCGGCAATCCCCGAACCCGGTGGTGGACACCGGAAGTAAAGGATGCCCGTCAAGCTGAAGAAGGAGTCCTATCGGGCCTGGTTGGCTTGTGGGACTCCTGAGGCAGCTGACGGGTACCGGCAGGCCAAGCGAACTGCAGCCCGGGTGGTTGCGGAGGCAAAAACTCGGGCCTGGGAGGAGTTCGGTGAGGCCATGGAAAAGGACTATCGGCTGGCCTTGAAGAGATTCTGGCAAACCGTCCGGCGCCTCAGGAGAGGGGAGCAGTGCCCTACCACCGCTGTCTACAGTGGAGGTGGGCAGCTGTTGACCTCAACTGGGGGATGTCGTCGGACGGTGCAAGGAATACTTTGAGGATCTCCTCAATCCCGCCGTCACGTCTTCCATTGAGGAAGCAGAGGCTGAGGGCTTAGAGGTGGACTCGTCCATCACCCCAAGCTGAAGTCACCGAGGTAGTCAAGAAACTCCTCGGTGGGCAAGGCACCGGGGGTGGATGAGATCTTCCCCGAGTACCTCAAGTCTCTGGATGTTGTGGGGCTGTCTTGGTTGACACGCCTCTGCAGCATCGCGTGGCAGTCGGGGGACAGTGCCTCTGGGATGGCAGACCGGGTGGTGGTCCCTATTTTTAAGAAAGGGGACCGGAGGGTGTGTTCCAACTACATGGCGGATCACACTTCTCAGCCTCCCTGGGAAAGTCTATGCCAGGGTACTGGAGAGGAGATACGGCCAAATAGTAGAACCTCAGATTCAGAGGAAACAGTGCGGTTTTCATCCGGGCCGTGGAACACTGGACCAGCTCTATACCCTCTGCAGGGTGCTGGAGGGTTCATGGGAGTTTGCCCAACCAATCCACATGTGCTTTGTGGATTTGGAGAAGGCATTCGACTGTGTCCCTCGTGGCGGCCTGTGGAGGGTGCTCCGGGAGTATGGGGTCCGGGGTGCTTTGCTAAGGGCTGTCCGGTCCCTGTACGACCAAAGCAGGAGCTTGGTTCGAATTGCCGGCAGTAAGTCAGACTTCTTCCCGGTGCATGTTGGACTTCGGCAGGGCTGCCCTTTGTCGCCGGTTCTGTTCATAACTTTTATGGACAGAATTTCTAGGCGCAGCCAGGGGCCGGAGGGTGTCGGGTTTGGGAACAACACGATTTCATCTCTGCTCTTTGCAGATGATGTTGTTGTGTTGGCCCCTTCAGACCAAGACCTTCAGCATGTATTGGGACGGTTTGCAGCCGAGTGTGAAGCGGCTGGGATGAGAATCAGCACCTCCAAATCCGAGGCCATGGTCCTCAGTCGGAAAAAGGTGGCTTGACTACTTCAGGTTGGTGGAGAGTTCCTGCCTCAAGTGGAGGAGTTTAAGTATCTTGGGGTTTTGTTCACGAGTGAGGGGAGGATGGAACGGGAGATTGACAGACGGATCGGTGCAGCTTCTGCAGTAATGCGGTCGATGTACCGGTCTGTCGTGGTGAAGAAAGAGCTGAGCCGCAAGGCGAAGTTCTCGATTTGCCGGTCAATCTACGTTCCTACTCTCACCTATGGTCATGAGCTTTGGATCATGACCGAAAGAACAAGATCCCGGATACAGGCTGCCCGAAATGAGCTTTCTCCGCAGGGTGGCTGGGCGATCCCTTAGAGATAGGGTGAGGAGCTCGGTCACTCGGGAGGAGCTCAGAGTAGAGCCGCTGCTTCTCCACATCGAGAGGGGTCAGCTGAGGTGGCTCGGGCATCTGATCCGGATGCCTCCTGGACGCCTCCCGGGAAGGTGTTCCGGGCGCGTCCCACCGGGAGGAGACCCCGGGGAAGACCTAGGACACGCTGGAGAGACTATGTCTCCTGGCTGGCCTGGGAACGCCTCGGAGTCCCCCCCGGAAGAGCTAGAGAAAGTGGCTAGGGAGAGGGAAGTCTGGGCATCTCTGCTTAGACTGCTGCCCCTGCGACTCGGCCCCGGATAAGCGGAAGAAGATGGATGGATGGATGGACATACTAATATTAAATTGTATGACACTGATATCAGCTGGGTCACATGCACATGTTTCATGTCGATCATCTCATGCTTATAGAGTATTGCAGGGATTAAGTATTTTGTATAGGCCCAAACCCAGAAACGAAGTAGCATTAAAGCACCTCCGGTTCCAGCGTCCTGGGTTTTTGGTTGAATGCCTAAAATAAGGTCTGTGGTGAACACAAGCTAAAAAAAAATATTTGCAAAAATTCAAATAGCGAGTGTAAGATCCCACCCAATAATATGTCTGCATGTCTGGCGAGTGTTTTATAATGGATGCTTGCAGCAGAAGAAGCGTGTTTTGCTGGAGTTTACGAGGGTCAGTGTTGTTTATGTGCATATGGGCATCTGACACTCAAACAGACATGAACACTCGACAGAGGAACTGTTCACTGATGACGTCTTCAGATTGCAAAGTTTCCACACATTTTCATTTGTATTTTTCTGTAGTAATGCTGAACGAATTTGTATCCATGTCTTTTGGCAAATCCATGTGGTCCCCTGTTCTTCTGCAGTTAGAGAAAGTAAATAGTTCTTCATAACAAAGACTAAGCTAAATCAAAAAACAATAGCAACAACTAAGATTTTCATTTCTGTAACAATTATATATTTTCATTTCCGCATTTATAAGTCTCTTTAAAGTTATAAGTGACTTTAAAAAATAAACCTAAATAACCATGAAAAACAGTGAGACATATAGACCTATTTATGGCGATTGTAAACTTTTTAACATTTAATATTAGTTAAACTGCACGACACTATGCTCTATCTATGAATGTACAAATATGAGTGTTTTTCCTCATCTGTCATCAATAGACACACCCAGCCTACTGTCAGTCTGCTTTAGTTTCACTTTCCCAGCTATTCTGCAGTACAGAAAGTAACACCCATTCAATAACAACAAAAACCACCTGTTAAAATAACACAGCGAGAGAGAGAGAAAAAAAAACCAACTAAAGACTGAATCAAAGAAAATGGTAACCCGTTTTAATTTCTGTAACAAAATTGAGCCTATATCATTTCATTTTAGAGGGTAATTTAAAAGACTACCCTGTTATTTATTATTCAAATCTTTGACATTACACAGTTTAGTTCCTCCCTTGATAATCATCCAAGTCCAGTGTTAGTTTCTGTACGTGTTTTTCACCGCCCACAACACAAACATGAAGAATAAAAGGAGCGCGTGCGCTGCACAGATGCAGATCTTCTCACAGCGCGTGAACAAGGTAGGCTACAGTATTATTCTGTTTGTCTGATTTGTAGGCTATTGCTTTTTTTTAATAAGACCAACTTTAATTACATATTAGGATCATTTTAAACTTTACGCCAGGTGCCGGCGTTTAAATACGCTTTATTTTACAACGCCAAACATTTTTTGCGTTGATTTCCACTCCGACTTGCATTCTGTAGTCCAGATGGGCTGTATACCAACTGTATACTGAGAAATGAAACCGATAGGTCCACTTGTTGGTCCAATAAAACAGACTAGATTAACTGTCTGTAAAGTAAAATAATATAAAATAGGCCTAAATAATTACATTTGTTTTTTGTCTCCTTCATTTTTTTTTAATATTTTTTTTTATTTGTTTGTTTGTTTGTTTATTTTTTTATTTTTTTTATTTTTTTATTTATTTATATTATCAGAGCAATTCACTATATGAAGAGTTGAGCTCACTGTCAGACTCCACGAGGTTCTGTGTTTGGTGCAGTTTAACTTTGTTTTACATTTCCATACCCTGCACACTTAAGTGACAAATAGCCTATCTGAAGAAATAAAAAATGAATATGCTATAGGCTACTCACAGAACACATTTTAATATGTGCCGAGCTGAAAGCAAATGAAAGAAATTACATCTAATTTAAGTGTTCAAGGACTAAAGTTTTGTAGTGAATATGCAGGTACGGTGTACATTTTAGGACATCCTCAGACCTCAGCCATATAGTCTAGATGGGATGTACCCAAAAAGTGAAAGTGAGGAGCATTTATGGGTACAAGTCGGGAACCCGGCCTACTTACATATTTCAAGGGTGCTGAATCCAAAAAAACTGGTACCCAAGCGAAATTTTGAGTTTTTTACCTTCTAATTTGCATATCAAAAATGGCCGCCAAATTGCCTATCTTGCTCAGTCCGTTGGACCATTTTCCCTAGTTTTTTTGTAAAGTAGGCAATCAAGATGAAGGAAATTAAGTTTCTAGATCGATAGTCAAGGGTCAGAGCAAAGATATAATGGATATAATACATTTTTTATGTATATATATATGCAAAATACCAACTTTTAAGTTGAAATTAAGCATTATTTGTGATTTTTTAAGGCCGACATAAATATTCAATCAATATCACTCTTAAGCCCCTATTCGCACGGGATTAGTACTATCTGAGGACCACGTGTGATTTAGAAATGACCCCCACACATCTGAATTTCGTGTGGCGCATTCACACGGGATAACCGAAGCCTGTGATTTTACTCAAATTTACTGACTTATCTCCCTGATATGACGTCAATAGGCTTTACTAGGAAATGTCTTGCGTTATTATAGGTCTAGCTCAGGGATGCTCAACTTCGGTCCTGGAGGGCCACTGTCCTACAGAGTTTAGCTTCAACCCTGACAAAAGCTCTTTTCTAGTAATCCTGAAACCATTGATTAGCTTGTTCAGGTGTGTTTAATTAGGGTTGGAGCTAAACTCTGCAGGACAGTGGCCCCTCCAGGACTGAAGTTGAGCATGCCTGGTCTAGCTGGTATGAAATATCATAAACAGAAGAATGTTCCTTACCGCATGCTGCTATACATGTCATTCATCTCCATCTAATCATTCTTTTTGTTTTTGCTCTTCTGATAATTTTCAGCTTTCTCTTTCTGCAAATTGAATAGTAGTTGTATAGCGATATGACCCGGCACCCAAAACCACTATCAAATCACCTCAACGCAGCCTCCATCTTCGCGAAAGATGGAAAAAAAGCCGCGCATGAAACAAAAACATTGAAAAAATTATATACGATCCCGCCAAATCACAGAGATCGCATCGCTTGTTGCCGGCATTGCTTCTGGTTTACCTGTCCTGGAGAAAAGTATATGCCTTGCTGCATCAACAGAGTCTGTTTTATGCACATCATATATTCTGCAGACAAAAGCCTCTGAAGATCTTTGAGTCTCCTCCGTGAGACCACCAATTCCGAGGTTGCTGAGCAATTGATGGTGCATTTTCCAGACTTTCCAGGATGTACTTTTGGTGTATTGGTACTCAACAGTGTATGTAGACCACTCAACAGTGTCTACCCCAAGCTATTCACGCAAATGCGTGGGCAAAGCTTCCCGAGGTATCATAATGGTGCTGAACATTATAAAAAGAGGCTACTCGCTGCAGTTTGCTCGACGTCCCGCCGTTACACGACGCGGGTCGAAACTACGGTAAAAAACTAAGTAGCTCATCTGCTTCGAGCCGAAATGGCGAAACTATTGAGCAAAGGGGCCATAGAGCCTTTATCTCAAGCTCAGAGCGAAGGGTACCGAAAAAATACAGGGTTCTCAGACCCATTCTAGATCTAAGACAGCTGAACAAAGTGCTTGTGAAACGCCAGTACAGAATGCTCATAACCAGGAAAATCCTCGCGCAGATTTGCCAAGAGGACTGGTTTATGTGAATAGATCTGAAGGACGTGTATTCCAAATACAAATAGCGTCACGTCAGCATCATCAGTACTCCAGTTGGGTCTGCTTCGCATGCGCCCGCTGCAGTTATGGCTAAAAGCGCGAGTACCACCTCGGGCATGGGCCTCTGGTCTGTTTCGCCTCACGGTCAATCAGAAATGCGTCTCAGCTCTGAAACCTTGGAGAGCAATCAACTGGTATCAGTCAGGTGTAAACCTGGGGACTTCCTTGAGTGTGAAGGTGGTGTCCACGGACGCCTCCACCTCGGGATGGGGAGTGGTGCTCGAGGGCAGACCGTTCTTTGCCAGTGGTCAGAACGGGAGAAGCTTCTACACATTAACTGTCTAGGAAATGATGGCAGTCGACAACGCGCTGAGGTGCTTTTGTCCCCAGATAAAGGACTACCACGTCTTGGTCCGCTCGGACAACATGTCAGTGGTGGCCTATGTAAATCGCCAGGGTGGCGTCAGGTCCCGAAACCTTTACAGGCTGACGGAACGCCTCCTGGTCTGGCTCAGCACAATCAGCGCTCATTGAGAGCAGCACATGTGCCTGGTCACCTGAATTTGGGACCAGACAGACTGTCAGAAACAATGTTCCAGCAGGAGAATGGTCTCTGCCACCCGCAGACGGGCCTACTGCGGTGGGAGACATTCGGCAGAGCTCAGGTAGACCTGTTTGCGTCCCGCTCACTGTCCGAAGTTTTCTCCAAGAGCAGGGATGCGCTGGCCCACGTCTGGCCCCGCTGCCCACTCTATGCTTTTCCCCCCCATCTCGCTCCTGCCTCAGGTATTGGAACGAATCAGGGAAAACGGATGTTCAGTGCTACTTGTGGCTCCGCTCTGGAAAAACCAGGCTTGGTTCCCAGTTTTGATGCAGCTGACAAGCACTGCCCCATGGCCAATACCGATGAGGAAAGACCTCCTCTCTCAGGCCAAGGGCTCGATCTGGCATCCTCACCCAGAGCTTTGGTCCCTACATGTGTGGGCCATCAACGAGTACCCGCTAACCTCCCGGAGGGAGTGTTAAACACGATCACGCAGGCTAGAGCCCCATCTACTAGACGACTCTATTCCTCAAAATGGTCTGTGTTTTCTGGCTGGTGCAGAGCTCAAGGCTTTTCACCCCCAGACTGTGGGGTTACGGAAGTTCTCTCCTTCCTTCAAGAGCTACTGGATAAGGGCAGAACTCAAGGTTTATGTGGCGGCCATAGCAGCGTTTACTAAACCAGCGACTGGCCAGTCACTAGGGAGGAACGATCTGGTCATCCGCTTCCTTAAGGGAGCCAAGAGGCTGAACCCCTCCCAGACCCCCTTCAGTCCCCATGTGGGATCTTTCTACGGTTTTGGAAGCCATGAAAGGTGCCCCCGTTCGAGCCAATCCATTTATCGGACATGAAACATTTGAAACACTCAAACCAAGACATGGTTACATGCCTAAATCCCTCAACACACCGTTCAGGGCTCAGGATATTTCCCTGTCTGCCCTGCCGGTTTACAACGAGGAAAAGGACACGAGCTTCCTTTGCCGGGTCAGTTTTCAGACAGACTGAGCAGCTCTTCGCTTCGTTCAGCGGACGTTCTAAGGGACTAGCCGCATCGAAACAGAGCCTATCCAGGTGGATAGTTGATGCCATAGCACTGGCCTACACTTCTAAAGGCTTGCAGTGTCCTTTGGGTGTCAGAGCGCACTCCACTAGAGGCATGGCCTCGTTGTGGGCGTGGTCTAGCGGGATTACCTTGCAGGATATCTGTATGGCGGCAGGCTGGGCCTCCCTGTCTACATTTATAAGGTTTTATAACCTAGAGGTTCCCGCCTTGCAGGCTAAACTACTTTCGGTCTAAAAATCAGTACTGTCTGCCCCGTTGCTTCGGCTTCAGAATACTGAAACTGCTTGAGCACCCGCTCGCTGATCGATAAAATAACTCCATGGGCATTGAGTAAGACCCATACTGTTACCCAGTAAGACCTAACATTTTCACCCTGACTGTGTGGAACACTGTTGATGTGATTAGCTCCCTTAGGATGCTACTTATTGGGGAATGATGCTTCCAGCCTCTCTTCTCAGACTCTCTGTGAGTCCCTGGTGATTATGCACTATATGAGCCCCAGGCACCTGCCCTTGGGACTTTGGTGTTGGATCCCAGCACGCACAGCGTTTTACACGGTGTTCCCCGTAGCATAAGATATTACGCAGTATGAGAGAACCTCTCGTAAGAGAACGTACTCGTACTCTCTAGAAGAGGGAACGAGTACTGCATATCTTTGCCGTGCCTGCAACACGCTCTGGTTCGCTTTGGCGATGAAAAAAAACGATTATATCAGCCCATCGAGCTGTATTTATAGGCCTAGGCACGCCCGTTTCGGCGGGACATGACGTAGTGGGCGCGAAGCCCCCCCTTTGGATCGATGGGCCTCTCTCGATAGGCTGCTGCAGTTGCCGCAGGACAGCCAATAGGCCACGCGAGCCGTCTTGCCTTTAGAGAATTTAGAGAACAAATATTAAATTTGCATAAAAAAATTTAATCTTAGACAACTTGCAATGGTGTTTTTCTTAGTTATTATGTAATATGGAATACATCACATATCATATATACACTGGGAACATTTAAGAGTGATATTGATTGAATATTTATGTCGGCCTTAAAAAATTACACAAATAATGCTTAATTTCACCTTAAAAGTTGGTATTTTGCATATATATACATAAAAAAGGCAGTGAGCCTCCATTATATCTTTGCTCTGACCCTTGACTATCGATCTAGAAACTTAATTTCCTCATCTTGATTGCCTACTTACAAAAAAAACTAGGCGAAAATGGTCCAACGACTGAGCAAGATAGGCAATTTGGCGGCCATTTTGATATGCAAATTAGAAGGTAAAAACTCAAAATTTCGCTTGGGTACCAGTTTTTTTGGATTCAGCACCCTTGAAATATGTTAAAGTAGGCCGGTTCCCGACTTGTACCCATAAATGCTCCTCACTTCTTATAGAAGGCCATTTTTCTGAAATCCGTCTAGTCTAATATAAAGACAAGGCATCATGCCTCAGACTAAAAGGCTTCAGTCATTGAACAAAACGGCATCGCGCCTCAGACTGAAAAGCTTCAGGTCTCAGGAAAAACAATGTCAGGTGTCAGGTCTCGCACAATTAGGGATCAGACGAAACAGCCTCAGACAAAAAGGCATCAGACATAAAGGCATTGGCCGAAACGGTCTCAGACTAAAAGGCATCGGGAGAAACGGTCTCAGACTAAAAGGCATCGGGAGAAACGGTCTCAGACTAAAAGGCATCAGACATAAAGGCATCAGACTAAAAGGCATCGGGCAAAACGGACTCAGGTGGATTTTGGAGGTTCGCATTGCCCCGCCCCATGTGACGTCACATGTACGCGGTTCATAGCTCGAAAGAATGCTTTAATTTCATGATAGTTTGTCAACATACAGCTAGCTAGTTGAAATATGTCATCTAACTTTTTAAACGTGCAAATACAACTCGCGAAATGCATGTTCTCTTCTGTATACAACGTAATTAGTGTAACATTTGATTACAACTAAAAAATGCTGGGTTGTTTTAAATATGTTAAATATGTCAAATATGGACAAACCCAGCCGTCGGGTTAACATTTGTAATTTAAAATAAAGGTTTGTCCACATATATATCAAATGATATGCAATGCAGTCAAATGATATATAGGCTATATATATATCATTAGTGTATATCATTAGCCTACCGTAATTATCGCATATTCACAACAGATACTATATTTCACTATCCATTCAACATAACTCAGAACAAGATAATAACTAAAAGTATCTTTTAATTATGAAGCATTTTATTTTAATAAAATAACAGAGAAAATAGTCTAATAACTTGTATATAATAGATAATATCTAGCCTACGTAAATAGATAACGTAGTCAGGTATTATTATATAGCCTCGACAGATAGGCTCAATATCCATTCAACATAACTAAGAACAAGATAATAACAACTAAAAGTATCTTATTTAATTATAAAACATTTTATTTTAATATAATAACAGAGAAAATAGTCTAATAACTTGTATATAATAGAGATTATACGTAAGACAACGTATAGTCAGGTATTAGCCTATTCAGATAGGCTATATTTCAATATCCATTTAACATAACTCAGAACAAGATAATAACAACTAAAAGTAGGCTTATCTTATTTAATTATAAAGCATTTTATTTGAATATAATAACAGAGAAAATACTCAAATAACTTGTATATAATAGAGAATATCTACGTAAATAGATAACGAAGTCAGGTTCATTAGCCTATTTCGACAGATAGGCTATATTTCAATATCCATTCAACATAACTCAGAACAAGATAATAACAACTAAAAGTATCTTATTTAATTATAAAACATTTTGTTTTAATATAATAACAGAGAAAATAGTCAAATATATTGTGTAATAGAGAATATCTACGTAAATAGATAACGTAGTCAGGTAGCCTATTATTAGCCTATTTCTGATCAACAGATTTAATCTAATATACTTTTTTGGATTGTAGAAATTATATGCAAACACTCAGGATCGCTACTGATCTATCTGTTGACAGTGAGAGAGACAAAGATCAACCACGCGAAAATGTAACAAAAGAGTAGCCTAACGCGAAATTCAGTGCGGTCAATATGACCGTCTTTGGCCGAAATAGGCAAATATGTTCATTTGTTTTTTGCCTCATGTGTAATTTATATGAAAAACATTTTTAAATTAAAATACCGGCACTTTTAGGAAAAGGAACCAGCAGGATTTTTTTTTTTTTCAACAAAGTTATTGCAGATATAAAAATCAAAACGGTCAAAATGACCGCCATGGCCGTTCTAGTGTTAAAGCATTTATTTGCACGTTTAAAAAGATAAGATGACAATATTTTAACTAGCTAGCTTGTATGGTTCGCAAACTATTGTGAAAGCATTAGTTCAATCTATGGGACGTCACATGGGGCGGGGCAATGCGAACCTCCAAGTCCACCTGAGTCCGTTTCGCCCGATGCCTTTTAGTCTGATGCCTTTTAGTCTGAGTCCGTTTCGCCCGATGCCTTTTTAGGCTGATGCCTTTTAGTCTGATGCCTTTTAGTCTGAGTCCGTTTCTCCCGATGCCTTTTAGTCTGAGTCCGTTTCGCCCGATGCCTTTTAGTCTGAGTCCGTTTCGCCCGATGCCTTTTTGTCTGAGGCTGTTTCGTCTGATCCCTAATTGTGCGAGACCTGACACCTGACATTGTTTTTCCTGAGACCTGAAGCTTTTCAGTCTGAGGCGCGATGCCGTTTTGTCCAATGACTGAAGCCTTTTAGTCTGAGGCATGATGCCTTGTCTTCATATGGCTGAGGTCTGAGGATGTCCTAAAATGTACACCGTATGCAGGAGAATTATTAGGAAAATGAACGACAGCGGATTTATTTTAGTACTCTATTATGGTCCCCTTGAATTAGAAAATAAGTATTACATTATATTATTATATTATAATATGTAATACATAATATATAAATAATATAAACATTTATAAAATATATATATTTTTATGAATACATTTTAATAAATTACATATAGGCTAGTCTACATATTACGCCGCCATACTTGTAACAAGCAATAGGCTATACATATATTAGGCTAATATATTCCAGATAAAGTCAAGGCAAATGTCATTTTCACTGTAGTTCAGTCCCATTACTACTTTTTTTTCTCTCTGTCTGTTTTCTAGACACAGAATGGTGCGACTGAGAACCACTGAATGAACTGTCCCATCTGAGAGACACCGGGTTTGGCCAGCCGTATCCCAGACATGGTCTCGCTCTGCTGTGGTGGTTTGCTGATGAACATGTTGAAATTGATGGCAACAGGATGATTGCACAAGGATGCGACCCAGAACATAAAGACTTTGGTTTCCATCCGTTCCATAACAGGGAAGGCATTCTTCCTGATTCTGACCTACCGTACTATGAAGTGGGTAACCTGCACCATCCAGGCAACATGTCTCATCTTGTTACTAGGAACTACGACCCCGATGTGCGTGAAAGCAACGCAGATCGTATTGTAGTTTCAGTCGATTCAGACAGGAATGGCAAACGGTTTGACAGTATTTACGTGACTCATCACTTAGGGCAGGGACTCTTCGATGTGAACGAGACCTACCGCATCAGCCAAGGCCTCATTAGGAAAATTAGAAGCATGGAATGGGCAGATTTCATTAGAGAAGTTAGGATCTAGTAGCGTCATAATTGGCCTTGAGCTTGTGTTGTGTGTTTATCTGCATTCTGGATCCTACAGACACTCATATTTGAAATCAAACATTCCTGTTCATCCAAAATAAATGCTTTTAAACAGCAAATATCTTCCTGGAATTTTCATAACCAATAACAAATGCATTGATTTTAATTTAGTAAATTGATTTGGGTCTTATAAATGGCTCATGTGTGTCATTACTTTGTGCTGGATGAGAAGATTTATGATTCTTAATGTATCGCTGTAATTAATAAGATGCATTGTGTTCTGTCTGTTTACTTTTTTATTGTTTAATTAACTGTTTAATTTCACTGCATTAAAGGAATTGTTCCCCAAAAATGAAAATTCTGTCATCATTTACTGGCTTTCAGAAACAAGCCAACCCAGAAAATGTTCACTCCAGTAAAAAGAGTGATTTCAATTTACAGTTATTAATAACATAACATTACTATTATCACATACTAATATTAAATTGTATGACACTGATATCAGCTGGGTCACATCATGCACATGTTCATGTCGATCATCTCATGCTTAGAGAGTATTGCAGGGATTAAGTATTTTTGTATAGGCCCAAACCCAGAAACGAAGTAGCATTAAAGCACCTCCGGTTCCAGCGTCCTGGGTTTTTGGTTGAATGCCTAAAATAAGGTTTGTGGTGAACACAAGCTTTAAAAAATAAAAATAAAATAAAATAAAATAAAATTTAATAGCGAGCATAAGATCCCACCCTCCCTTCAGAGCGTCTCCAAAGCCACGACGTCTGTCTAATTCATAGCATTAAACACTCTGATGACGTGTGATATCTGAGTGAGCAGGTGTGCAGAGATATGGAAATACATGCTAATAGGCAGATAGGACATCGTAACACATTCGGACCAAATGCAATGATTGGACGAACATTTTATGATCCTACGCTTCCACAGATGATACATACACATATAAATACATTTAGACCACTTTACTTAGTGATTGCTATCAGGGTGTGAAGAAACTTTCAACCAGCATAACAAAAAAAATCTGGAACAAATCGCCTTTAAAGGCCAATGGAAAAATCCTACTGGGTTTTTGTCGGGGGAACCAGGGGCTATGTGAACTTACATGTGAGTTGGCCTACAAAAATACATCATCACTGAAGCGCGTTAATCAGTGTGGAGATTTCAAGCAAACAGAACTCTGGATATGAGTGAGAATGTAACACAGGCCTGTAAGACTTGAGGAATTAAAGTCGACATGAAATCAAAATTGACCCTATTTACTTTGTTAGCGCATATTACTCTTGTGGTGAACAATTAATCCGTTCAAGTTAATACAAAGAAAAAAATTGTTTGCCGTGGTAATCTTTAATTGAAATCTGAAAAGTTACTTCCGGTCTGGAATGGCGTTCCTTTTCTGATGATTGTTCCTGTTCTCAAGAGTTTAGAAATATCTTGCACACAGTAGAGCGCGTCTTCCAGGTAAATGGCCTCCAGCTCTCAAAAGGTGTAACCTCTGAATGGAAATTCCCATTGCTAGCACATGTTTCCATGTAAAGGAAGATTCTGTCTAAAGAAATGCAACAAGAGGCTCGGGGCGATTAATGTAACTCAAATTATTATCCCATGATGCAGAGTGGATGCCGGCACTCCGCATCATGCATTTCTAAATGTCAGGTTCACATCCTCTCTCTTTATTCCAGAGCAATTGATGTTTTGTATTTATTATCTTTGAACTGATTATGGAATTGGCATGATACATTTACCAGACATAATAAATTGTTCTCACATTTAATGATGCACAGATATTATTAAAATCTTTTCATTTATGGAGTCAGATGAAATAACGAGGGAATATGAAAAAAATATTTTATTTTATCAAACAATAATGCGCATTCCTTCACCCGCTGATTGGATGCCTCGATTGCATTGGGCCGATTGAGTCGGGCTCACAGACCCATCATACAGTCGAATCTAAAGTATTTAATGTAAATCCCATCATGAACCGTCACCTGCACTAATGCGTTTCTGCATAACATTCTCTTTCCACACTGATGTGCTTCTGTTCATCACTACACACACACACACACATACACACATACAACCTGTAGCACAACTAGTGAGTGTTAAGAAATACACAAGATGGGCAGATGAAAGCAACACTGACCACATCACTGTTTCCTTTGACTCAAGGTGGAACAGGTTTCACAGCATATATGTGATCCCTAACATTATATTTTTTTCACGAGCATATTTGAACATCAGCAGCCATATCAACCTGTAGCCCAAGACCGGTTGCCCACTGAAGCTAAGCAGGGCTGAGCCTGGTTAGTACCTGGATGGGAGACCTCCTGAGAAAACCAGGTTGCTGCTGGAAGAGGTGTTAGTGAGGCCAGCAGGGGGCGCTCACCCTATGGTCTGTGTGGGTCGCCCCAGTGTAGTGACGGGGACACTATACTGTCAAAGAGCGCCGTCCTTCGGATGAGACGTTAAACCGAGGTCCTGACTCTCTGTGGTCATTAAAAATCCCAGGATGTCTTTCGAAAGAGTAGGGGTGTAACCCCGGCATCCTGGCCAAATTTGCCTCTGTCCATCATGGCCTCCTAATCATCCCCATATACTGATTGGCTTTACCACTTTCTCCTCGCCACCAGTAAGCTGGTGTGTGGTGGGCGTTCTGACGCAATATGGCTGCCGTCGCATCATCAGGTGCTGCACATTGGTAGTGGTTGAGGAGATCTCTACACCCCCCACCCCAAACCCTCCACCCCCCGCCCTCCAAACCCCTCAACCCGCCTGCCTGCCCGCCCGCCATGCCCTGCCCTGCCCTCTTGCCCTGCCCTATGTAAAGTGCTTTGAGTGCCAAGAAAAGCGCTATATAAATGTAATGAATTATTATTAATATGTCTGCATGTCTGGCGAGTGTTTTATAATGGATGCTTGCAGAAGAAGCGTGTTTTGCTGGAGTTTACGAGAGGTCAGTGTTGTTTATGTACATATGGGCATCTGACACTCAAACACACATGAACACTCGCTTTGACAGAGGAACTGTTTACTGATGACGTCTTCAGATCGCAAAGTTTCCACACATTTAGATTGTTTTTCATTTGTATTTTTCTGTGTTTAGTAATGCTGAACAAATTCGTATCGATGTCTTTTGGCATATCCATGTGGTCCCCTGTTCTTCATCAGTTAGAGAAAGTAAATAGTTCTTCATAAAAGACTAAGCTGAATCAAAAACAATAGCAACAACTAACATTTTTATTTCTGTAACAATTATATATTTGCATTTCCGCATTTATAAGTGTCTGATACAGAAATTGACTTTCAAAAATAAACCTAGGCTAAATAACCAAGAAAAACAGTGAGACATATAGGCGGCGGCCTATGGCGATTGTAAACACTTTTTAACATTTAATATTAGTTCAACTGCATGACACTATGCCTCTATGAATGTACAAATATATCCAAGTGTTTTCCTCATCTGTCATCAATAGACACACCCAGCCTACTGTCAGTCTGCTTTAGTTTCACTTTCCCAGCTATTCTGCAGTACAGAAAGTAAACACTCATTCAATAACAAAACCATCGGTTAATAACACGGCGAGAAACAAGAAAAAAAATCCCCCAACTAAAGACTAAATCCAAGAAATTGTACCCGTTTTAATTGTTGTAACAAAATGTAGCCTATATTCGTTTAGTTTTAGAGGGTTATTTAAGTTATTTCGAAATCAAATCTAGGTTGACATTCCACAGTCTAGTTTAGTTCCTCTTTTATAATCATCCATGAATCATCCAAAGTCCAGTGTTAGTTTCTGTACGTGTGTTTTTCACCTCCCAACACAAACATGAAGAATAAAAGGAGCGCGTGCGCTACACAGATGCAGATCTTCTCACAGCGCGTGAACAAGGTAAGGTATTATTCTGTTTGTCTGATTTGTATTGTTTTTTGTTTTTTTTAATTAGACCAACTTCAATCACATATTAGGATCATTTTGATCTTTACGCCAGGTGCCGGCGTTTAAATAGCCTACGCTTTATTTTACAACGCCAAACTGTGCTTTTATTTGCGTCGATTTCCACTCCGACTTGCATTCTGTAGTCCCACACTAAACTGTAGCGCATACTGAGAAATGAAACCTACTGGGTCCACTTGTTAGTCCAATAAAACAGACTAGATTGAAACTGGCTGTAAAGTAAAATAATATAATACAAAATAGGCCTAAATAATTAGGTAGGCTACATTTGGTTTTATCTCCTTTTATTTTATTTTATTTATTTTTAATATCACAATTCACTACATGAAGAGTTGAGCTCACTGTCAGACTCTTGGAGGATCTGTGTTTGGTGCAGTTTAACTTTGTTTTACATTTTCATCTGTATGAAGATTATCTGAAAAGATAGAAAAAAAAGATACTCACAGAACACATTTTAAATAGGCTATGTGCCGAGCTGAAAGCAAATGACAGAAATATTACATCTAATTTCAGAGTTCTTTAATGACAAAAGTTTGAACTAAAGTTTGTAGTGCAGGAAAATTAAGGAAAATAAACGACATTTATTTTAGTACTCCATTGGTCCCTCTAAATGAAAAAATATGTATTATTATATTAGTAATAGCCTACATAATATATAAATAATAGCCTATAAAAGTTTGTAAAAAATATTTTTTTTATGAATAGCCTACATTTAATAAATTAAATATAGGGTGCTACATATTACGCCGCCATACTTGTAATATACACAAGCAATAGGCTAATATATATTCGAGATAAAGTCAAGGCAGATGTAATTTTCACTGTAGTTCAGTCCTATTTATTACTTTTTTCTCTCTGTCTGTTTTCTAGACACAGAATGGTGCGACTGAGAACACTGAATGAACTGTCCCATCTGAGAGACACCGGGTTTGGCCAGCCGTATCCCAGACATGGTCTCGCTCTGCTGTGGTGGTTTGCTGATGAACATGTTGAAATTGATGGCAACAGGATGATTGCACAAGGATGCGACCCAGAACATAAAGACTTTGGTTTCCATCCGTTCCATAACAGGGAAGGCATTCTTCCTGATTCTGACCTACCGTACTATGAAGTGGGCAACCTGCACTATCCGGGCAACATGTCTCATCTTGTTACTAGGAACTACGACCCCGATGTGCGTGAAAGCAACGCAGATCGTATTGTTGTTTCAGTCGATTCAGACTATGATGACAAATGGTTTGACAGGATTTACGTGACTCATCACTTAGGGCAGGGACTCTTCGATGTGAACGAGACCTACCGCATCAGCCAAGGCCTCATTGAGAAAATTAGAAGCATGGAATGGTCAGATTTCATTGGAGAAGTTAAGATTCGGCAGCGCCGTAATCGGCGTGGTCGTCGTTGAGCTTATGTTGTGTGTGTGTGTGTGTGTGTGTGTGTGTGTGTGTGTGTGTTTATCTATGTAGTCTGGATCCTACAGACACTCATAATTGAAATCAAACATTCCTGTTCATCCAAAAATAAAATGCTTTTAAAAGCAAATATCTTCCTGGAGTTTTCATAACCAATAACAAATGCATTGATTTGAATTTAGTAAATTGATTTGGGTCTTATAAATGGCTCATGTGTGTCATTACTTTGTGCTGGATGAGAAGATTTATGATTCTTCATGTATAGCTGTAATTAATAATATTCATTGTGTTCTGTCTGTTTACTTAAATGTTTATTGTTGAACTAATTGAGTAATTTTACTGCATTAAAGGAATTGTTCTCCCAAACATGAAAATGTATTTACTGGCTTTAAAAAACAAGAGAACCCAGAAAATGTTAACTTGAAAAGAGTGATTTCAATTTACAGTTATTAATAACATAACATTTATTAATATTGCATAATAAGATTTAATTGTATGACACTGGCTTTATATCAGCTGGGCCACATGCACATGAAGAGACGTTCAACCAGCATAACAACAACAACAACAAATTCGGGAACCAATCGCCTACCCTAAGGCCAATGGAAAAATCCTAGCTAAACGCTCATGTGTTCGAACAGCCACAAAAGACCGTCTTCTCTCCTCTTACTGGCCTAAAACATGATGGGAAGCACGCTAGCAGACGGGGTTTAAACTTTGTCGGATGAAGGCCCAAGTTTGGTTTGAAGATGAAAAACTTACCAAACACAATGTTGTCTCTCCATTCCTGATTTCTAACACACATGCACACTCAAATCGTTCAGCTAGTTTTGCGACTGTCAGAGCAGAAATTAAAGCAGCTGCTCTCCGTGTGTTTTTCTGTCGTCTCGCAAGCTTATTTTGTCACATAACACATAACCCTCCCCTCGAAGAAATCAGGACAGAAGTGGTTGAAAGTGGACAAAAGAGACGGATGTGAACACCAGTGGCCTGTTGCATGAACAAACTTTTTTTTTTCATACTATGAGAGTTTTAGGCCCTGTTTACACGAGGAAACAAGGAGGGATATTGAGAAGCACCTGTAGATATTAAAGTTTAAGCTCCAATCTCCTCCCGAAGGTCCTGAAAAAAGTGGTGCAGCATCAGTGACAACTTCACTCAGAGAAGCTGTCAATCATGACGTCACATCCCTGTTTTTATAGCATCTAATAACAAAACTAAAACCAACCTTATTTAAAGAATGAACACTTGAACTAACATCAATGTGATAGAAAACTACCTAAAATGACAGAAATCATCTTTGGAAAAAAATAATTTGAAGTGTAATTTAATTGTTTAGTTTGTCACGTTCAGTACATTACATGGAAATGGCAGTGTTTATGACTGCATTAGTCACCTGGGGGGCGATTTGGCTTCACTTTTCAGGACTCGTGTGGCATGCTTGGGTTTAACACAATCACAAATTTTAATGTGAGAAAACAAGAAATGTATAGGCCTACCTGACTTCCAATTTCTATCTTGCCGGGACGGTAGTCCCCAAGTTGCAAGGTTGGTTTTCCGCCTGGGAACGCTGGGGGGGAGCGGGGGAAAGTAACCAATATCACAAGAACAGGCTGTTTAACCATCCAATTCACGTGTTCCACCTGATTAAGTGTCGAGGTGTCCATGAGCAAGACACCTAACCCCAGCTGCTCCCGACAACCTGGATGCTGCTTGCATGGCTGACACCGCCGTCGGTGTATGAATGGATGAATGTGAGGCAATATGTAAAGCGCTTTGGTGGCCATTGGGTCTGTGAAAGTGCTATATAAATGCAGTCCATTTACCATTAAAGCGCAGTTTTCAGCTATAGCCGGTCTTCCTAATGTAATCGGAGCGATCGACTGCACACACATTGCTATATAAAGGCGCCATCTGAAGAAGAATTTGCATATGTGAATCGAAAACATTTCCATTCAATAAATGTTCAGATAATATGTGCCTGACAAAAATTGTGAAAAGGTGGCCTGGGTCAACCCATGATTCATAAATCCTTACAAACAGCATGATTGGGATGAGGGTGCGCGATGGGTGGCTTTTTGGTGAGTGATGCATTTAAAGTTCACCTATAAACACTGAACATTTTCAGACTTCCTCTAACTGTTTTGTGGAGGTGGTTTATTTTGAAAAACTTACTGATTAGGGAGCATTATGTACTTAAAACTGGATTTTTCTGGATTTTTGTCACATGACCTCTTTATTTTATATGTTAAATTGAGTGCTGTCCAGTAGCCCATGTAAGACCGGTTTTCTTGCCAAGACAGAACATGAGATCAAACACAGGAAAGAAAAGGAGGAAAAGAAAAGGAAAAGCTTATTCATACATTGGAATATTCTTGATCACTCGAGCGTCACATCACAGCGTCATCAGCTGCGCTCAAAGGATCTGCCATTGTGTTGTTGAAGTTTGGTTCATAATAAAGCAAGATAACCCGTTGAAGTAGGCTATTTGAGATGTGTGGTTTATTTAAACTGCAAAGGTAAAGTATAAATTAAAATGATTGTGACAGATGTGAAGGGGGAGGAGACAGAAAAACAGTGGGTGTGTGAGTGTGTTCTGAGTGCAGGACTCAGGAAACGGACACAATCCTGCGTGGGGGTTTTCTGGTTACAGAATCCCCCTGACTGTTCTGCCACTTTCCCTTAAATACCAAGACCAGAACAAAAGAGTGGTAAATATTTACTACACAAATATTGTTGGAAATGTGTTGCCACGATTATCAGATCTTTAGAATGGACACAACCCAACACCAGGAGAACAGAATTGAGCTGTCAATCTCTCTCAAAGGGACAGCGGTGAAACTGAGACCATATTACCAACTGCACTGAGACATTTAAAACTGATACCAAACATGAAGGTGTAAGGCTGGAAACTTACGCTGCTATTTTGAACCAATCATTGGGAACAAAAGGCAGTTGAAGGATGACGTGTTCAAATATTTATCTGACTCTAATATAATTAATCTGACTCCATTAAAGTTGTTGTTATTCTTTAAAGGTAAAGGTCTTTCTTAGAACTAATAGGAAAACGTATGATTTAACCTGAACGTTTAGATTCAGCTTTAGTTTTCACATAATCAGTGATAAAAGGAAAGATTCTCAAAACCTTTAAAGCAGGCAAAGTTATTTATTAAGTAACATGTTTAAATATACAGACAGTAGAATGGAACAGCATACTGTATAGAAAACTTAGTTGTAACAAATAATGCACTGTTGTGCAAACGAGGCCGTAAAAGCCTTTCTCATAGTATGAGGTTACGCACCGGTACGGGAGTGGCGGGGGGTTAAAGCCTTTCTCAAAGTATGAGGTTACGCACCGGTGCGGGAGTGGCGGGGTTAAAGCCTTTCTCAAAGTATGAGGTTACGCACCGGTGCGGGGAGTGGCGGGGGTTAAGGCCTTTTTCATAGTATAAGGTTAAGCACCGGTGCGGGAGTGGCGGGGTTAAAGCCTTTCTCATAGTATGAGGTTACGCACCGGTGTGCAGGAGTGGCAGAGTTAAAGCCTTTCTCATAGTATGAGGTTACGCACCGGTGCGGGAGTGGCGGGGTTAAGGCCTTTCTCATAGTATGAGGTTACGCACCGGTACGGGAGTGGCGGGGTTAAAGCCTTTCTCAAAGTATGAGGTTACGCACCGGTGCGGGGAGTGGCGGGGGTTAAGGCCTTTCTCATAGTATGAGGTTACGCACCGGTGCGGGGAGTGGCGGGGTTAAGGCCTTTCTCATAGTATGAGGTTACGCACCGGTGCGGGAGTGGCGGGGTTAAGGCCTTTCTCATAGTATGAGGTTTACGCACCGGTACGGGAGTGGCGGGGTTAAAGCCTTTCTCAAAGTATGAGGTTACGCACCGGTACGGGAGTGGCGGGGTTAAGGCCTTTCTCATAGTATGAGGTTACGCACCGGTGCGGGAGTGGCGGGGTTAAAGCCTTTCTCAAAGTATGAGGTTACGCACCGGTGCAGGAGTGACGGGGTTAAAGCCTTTCTCAAAGTATGAGGTTACGCACCGGTGCGGGAGTGGCGGGGTTAAAGCCTTTCTCATAGTATGAGGTTACGCACCGGTGTGCGGGAGTGGCGGGGTTAAAGCCTTTCTCAAAGTATGAGGTTTCGCACCGGTACGGGAGTGGCGGGGGTTAAAGCCTTTCTCATAGTATGAGGTTACGCACCGGTGTGCAGGAGTGGCGGGGGTTTAAAGCCTTTCTCATAGTATGAGGTTACGCACCGGTGCGGGAGTGGCGGGGGTTAAGGCCTTTCTCATAGTATGAGGTTACGCACCGGTGCGGGGAGTGGCGGGGTTAAGGCCTTTCTCATAGTATGAGGTTACGCACCGGTGTGCAGGAGTGGCGGGGGTTAAGGCCTTTCTCATAGTATGAGGTTACGCACCGGTGTGCGGGAGTGGCGGGGGTTAAAGCCTTTCTCATAGTATGAGGTTACGCACCGGTGTGCGGGAGTGGCGGGGTTAAAGCCTTTCTCAAAGTATGAGGTTACGCACCGGTACGGGAGTGGCGGGGTTAAAGCCTTTCTCATAGTATGAGGTTACGCACCGGTGTGCAGGAGTGGCGGGGTTAAAGCCTTTCTCAAAGTATGAGGTTACGCACCGGTGCGGGAGTGGCGGGGTTAAGGCCTTTCTCATAGTATGAGGTTACGCACCGGTGCGGGGAGTGGCGGGGTTAAGGCCTTTCTCATAGTATGAGGTTACGCACCGGTGTGCGGGAGTGGCAGGGGTTAAAGCCTTTCTCATAGTATGAGGTGTGGTGGAAGTTTTATGATATTCATTGATCTTTAGTAAAATATAGATGATTCAAAGAATGTCACATGTGTGTCTCTCACTTGTAGTTAGAGAAGATGATGTTTATGTACCTGGGGAGGCAGAAGGGAGAGACACTCCAGAGAACAGACGAACAAGGACCTCTGAGCTAGAATGTCAGAAGGCCGTTTGGTGAAGGAGGGCTTATGGGCCAACTAGTGACGAATCTAAACTAGTGTTATGGCTTCTTTGTCTATGGAAAACTACTGGATGGAAATCTACTGGGAGGAAGGCTCTGGGGGGGAAGAAGACCTTGGAGATTAGGATAAAAAGGTGGTTCAGTCTGTCTGGGAGGTGTGTCACTCTTCTGCACAGGGTAACAACTGTGTATTAGACTGCTCCTATTCTTGCAAGAATAAATACTTCTATTTTATAATTTGACTCTGAGTCTCCCTTACGCAGTGATGTTTGTTTGATGAATTTTTGCCACAACAGAGGTTACGCACCTCATACTATTAAAGTTAGGGTTAAAGCCTTTCTCCAAGATCAACAGTTACCTTTCCTTCTTATACCCTGAGCAAAGCATTGTTAAACATGAGTGGAATACCAACACCGTAACCAACCTACAGGAAACCAAAAGATGAGGCAAATGGCTGGTGATCAAGAGGGGGAGAAGAACATTAACATTCTCCTCAATGCATGTTTAAGCAATAGTACCTAGATTGTACATTAGGATACTTTAATATCTCTTAAGTTCACCACCATTCATTTCAGTTTATAAGTTGTCAGATGAGACCAAACGTGACATAGTTACATATTAGAACACACTAGTAAATAAACAGTACAGTAGTTGAAAGCATATGTCCTGTGAAGCAAACGGTACTACAGACGTGTCATTGAGGTGTAAATGACTCCGTCTCTCCCAACAGAACCATCCTGTACCTGGAGTGTCCCAACAGTCCTCCATCAGCATATTGATGTAAACCCTTGCACTAGGCATTAGCATACTGTAATGAGAAAGGCCTTTGTGTCACGTTTAATTCACATGTATACCTTTAAAAGGATTTTTTAAGTATTAGGGCAGTAAAGAGTTCTGCCCACATTTGCTCAGCCCTACAAGGAAAAAACAACTATATAGTATATAGATATTCTTAGTGACCTTCCAGTGACTTGAGTCAGTGGATTGAAGAGGGAGTAGGAAGAAGGGGGTGTATAGATAAGCGAGGAGGCTCCGCCCCCCATAACACCCCAAATGACATTCTCTTACATTTTGCACTGCACATTGAGCTTCTCTTCTTCCTCTCATTCACTACTGTTCAGGGGGAAAACAGCAGGAGATTTCTCCAGAAGATAACTATGGTTAATCAAAAAAAGGTACAGTCACCTTTGGGCTTTATTCTTTATCTTTTTGTCCACACTCAAAGAATTATTTCAGTTGTGACTAAACTTTTGCTATTTGATTCTTGAAAGATCGGTCATGTGTGATCATGAATTGTAAGTGCACGAAATACGGTACTGTCGTCAGTAAGCTCTCGGTTTATAAAGAAAGATATGAGCCGGGGTATATTATGTATATTATCTTTTGATTTAAATTAACCCTATAAAGCCCTACTGTGTCATATCTGATTTGCACATTTCTAAGGCCTCTAAAATATCGACAAGATCAAAACTTTGAAGATCCTGTTGCACACAATCTTCTACATGCCCACTGTCGTTTAAATGATAGTTTATATTTTTTAGCACGCCTTTTATAACCTACTCCCTCTTCGATCTCAAGCAAGGACATGACTTCTTTAATAATTTATATCAAGTAGACGTAAGAAAAACTTTTATATTGTTAGTAATATTTCATGATCAGTAACTGGACTGAAAGCAACTTAGGTTTAAATCATGTTAAAATGTGATCGAGCTTTTGAGGAACGTGTATTTGTATTGCATTGAATTGCATTATTTTTGCCTCCCACAATTAAAACTACAGCACTTTGATCATAAAACTAAGTATTTAAATAACTTGCATTTTGGTAGAACAGAACAGATAAGCCGTCTGTTACAAGCTATCATAATTTCATCTTACTTTTTGGCCATATAAATATCAGCAACCATACAGAATTGCATTTTTGGGTCTGTTTGGTCCTCTGAATAAAATTGAGGTGTTTTGAGGAGTATGAGCTTCATATCCTCCTATATCATATCATATGAGCCATACAAGCTGATGTATCAAATATGACACTCAACATAAAACTTTTCTTTTAAAGTTTAAAAAACTGCATGTTTCATTTAAATACTATTATTTAATATCTCAGGCATTACAGGGTTAACCCTTGTGTTATGTGACCTGCGACACAAAATTGAGTTAAATACTGGTTAACCTATAGGATATGTTTATAAATTTTGTGACACTTTCTCATTTAAGGTCATGAACATGCCTGCAAACTTTTGAAACTATGAAGTGTTGTGGAACGTGTACAAAATTTGACGCAATTTAATGGTTAAACACAGCTGCACAGACCCAAAGTAAAATAAAAAAAATGTATGCCTTTTTATATGTCCGGTTTTCAATTACCCTCTGAAGGTAATTAAATGTACATTTATGAATTTGGCACACATTTTTAAAATTTGGCTTAGAATCAAACACATGATTTTGGTGTTGTTAGCGTCATGCTACTGTTTGAGGTTCAGGAAAGCACCCAAAATAAAAAATAAAAACTTTTAAATACAAATGTAATTTAAAACTGTAAAAAATAGTTACAATACTGTTTATGATATGCATATGTTTTTTTAAACAAATATAGAATAAATAATTTGTTCTCTTGTTTATTTTTGTTGTAATGTGTGAGTAGTATTACTATTAAAGTATTAACAAGTGTTTTTACCTGATTTTTTAAAAATGTTTTTCATATTGTGATTTTTCGTGATTGTATTGTTTTGAATCCAATTAACAATAAATAATTCATTTTATTTATGGGTGCCTTTCAAGACACTCAAGGACACCTTACAAATAATAAGATGCATGAACCATAAATGAAAAAAATTATTTAAATAATACAGTCATACACAAAAGCTATATCAATCAGAATGAGTTTTAAGACATGATTTAAAACTTGAAAGACTAGAACTATTATGTATGTCTTGAGGTAAGATTTTCCAAAGACTTGGAGAAGTAAAACTAAAAGCTCTACATCCCATAGTAGTCAAACGTACAGATGGTTTAACAAGAGTCGTAGAAGCAGAAGACCTGAGAGACCGGGTAGGTGAATACACATGAAGAAGTTAACACAAGTATGAAGGTGCTAGATAATGGAGAGTGACATAAGTGAAAAGTAAAATCTTAAATTGTCTCCGATATCTAACTGGAAGCCAATGGAGTTGCCTTAAAACTGGAGTAATGTGCTCAATTAACGGTGTTCCTAAGGCAATAGATAAATAATAAATAGAAGATGGCCCAAAACTGAGCCCTGAGGCACGCCATTAGTAATCTGAGATATTCGTGATTTAAATTTTTTAATTTGGACGAACTGAGTCCGACCCGATAAATAGAGGAATGCCAGTCAGTTAGGGTCAATTTGACCTCCAGCATAAAATTTTTACCCAGAATTCGAACATAATACTACGGTTAAGTTTTATCAAGCATTTGTGTTGAATGTTAAAACACCTACTTCAAAACCTTTAAATTGCGAAATTATAGAAATTATAAGATTAAACAAATGTGCTTTATTTCATGCATGAAATAGGCATTCACATACAGACAGCATCTGATATGAGAAGGTGCGGGTTAGTTCCTTTGACCAAGGTTATATACTCTTAACACATCCTGAATAGGCTGCATCTGTTTCAAAAAGATTGCCTTGGTTTACCTTAAAAGGAAACGTCTTTGTTCAGGATCTCTTGTCTAACATAAATTCTAACTGGTCAGAACAATGTCATGTCTGCAAAAGTTTCCTGTTCTTAGCTGCTGCTCGAATTCACACTTATTGCATATCTCTTGCTCGATCAAAGCTGCGCACATAATTTTCACACTTGAAGTACACAAAGGGTCACTTGGAGTACGCATAGTCCCTTCTACTTCGCCTTCTATAACATTTTGTTCCTGAAAGCTTATCTTTACTTATGCATTTCTAATAGCTTGGGTTAAACTTTTTATTTCAATATGCATAGCTTATTTTGATTATAACAAAATAAAACGTAAAGAAAAGAAAGAAAAATTAAGAAAAAGAAAATTATTTAACACCATTAGTAAGAATACTGATAAGAAATTAAACACTCCTAATGAAACACACTATAAGTAAAAAACACTTCTATAGAAGTAAAAAACACTTCTAAATAAAATTTCCATTACAGAACTAATTGTGAAAAATATAGGCTATTTGTAGATATTATTGATCATACTTCTAATTGGAGACAGATGAAAGAAATAGCACATGAAAAAATTAATTTTTTTATGAATAATTTTTGTGTGGTAATGCAAAAAGCAGAAAGTGATCCCTAATATGTCTGCCTGTTTTAAGGTCAAGCCAAGCTCTGTAACGGGTACAATGAGAGCACGGATAAAAACAAGTAAATGTGTCTTTTAAATGTGAACTATCTCTCCCTCAGATGAAGACCATGCCGGAAAGAATCAAAACTATAAGTGACCTAAATGAGTGTGGATTTGGTCAGCCTTGGCCCAGACATGGACTCAAGCTCTTGTACTGGTTTGCTAAGAACTGTATCTGGCTTAATGACGATGGCGACATGTTCCTGGCGTGTGACCCGGCCAAGGGAGTCTTTGGCTTTCACCTCTTTGAGAACAGATACACCAAACGTAAAGAGAAACTTCTTCCAGATGTGAACTTTCACTACTATTTGCTGGGCAATCTGAATTCACCAGGAGCAGATATGCTGCCGGACTACATCAAGAAACACAACACCAGCTGGCATGACATAAGCAACGCGGACCGCATCATCGTCACTGATCACGGACATATGATGAAGTTTGGGAAAATTTACCTGACCACGCACAATGATCAGTCAAATTATGATCCATACGCCACATTTCACATCTCCAGGAGCCTCCTGAAGATCATCCAATCATATCAAGATCTAGAGGACTTTCTGCAGAGGCTTGGG
Source organism: Phoxinus dragarum (assembly GCA_033366665.1). Classification (NCBI taxonomy): domain Eukaryota; kingdom Metazoa; phylum Chordata; class Actinopteri; order Cypriniformes; family Leuciscidae; genus Phoxinus; species Phoxinus dragarum. Next base: position 119,624 of record JARPMJ010000412.1, on the reverse strand, counting down.
TATCAGGATGAAACATCTCATCAGCCAGCTTTGCCTGCGTATCAGATGGTGAAAATAGGTTGTGAAAATATAAGTAGTGTAGATACCGATACACCATCTCGAAACTGTGTCTGTAGCTGTACTATACTCTGAAATCATTTCATGAGGAAAAGTTGGGAGGGAGTCTCTGAGATGTTCAGCTGAAGGTCAAGAATGCACCGACTGAACGCATGAGGGAAACCAGCTAGAAGCAGTTCGCGTTTGATTTAGTAGTTAGATTAGCTTCACTGACAAGATTTGTGTGGTTAGCTATGTGCGTATCTACGGACTGAACTAGTCCAAGTAAACATGTAACCTTCTTTTTGTGCATTTTAACATAAATACACGCGATTTTTGGATGTTGAGTCACTTTGTTTCTGTTGGTTGTGAATAAGGGGAAGCAAAAGAGAAGACTGTAGTCTTGTTTGGGTATTTGATGCAAAAGAAGGACACGTAGAGATGCTTGTTCAACCACTCTGCCACCACTAGAGCTAAATAAGTGATAAATATCTTACATTTTCCGAGTTCAATCTACAGCATTTAAGGCATAATGTAGATTATCACAAACATTTTTTAAAGAATTAAAATGAAAAATCACTCATAGTGTTGATTAGTAGACATAAATAAAAGGTACACTGTGTAATAGCGGCTTTTAACCTCTAGCTAACGGTAAAAAAAAGAAAAAGAAAAAAAAAAGCCATTTGCGGAAGAACATTGTTTTTGTTGTGCTTCGGCTTTGCGTGATCGAATATGACCTTTCAAAATAGATAATGATTTACAGTAAACGTTGTTAGAGAGCTATGGCAATTACATGTATCTGTTCAATAAAATACCTTACTCACCTGTTGCCATCTCTGCTCGCTTTTACAACATTTCAAATCTCTCCGTTCTCACCATCTCCAAAAGGCAAGGCGATGTTGATTCTTATTTTATTAAGAGCTCTGTCTCTTTTTGACAGACTCTCCTCTGTTCGGCGTTTGTTCAAAACGATTCTCTGGAGGTTTTGAGATTCAGCTGCTCCATTATAACCAATCATCCATGCTCCTTAACCTCTGCCACTCTCAGTAGCCGGAGAAACTTACTCTATCCACGGATATGACGAGACACGCACGGGCAAGTGACGTATGTACGCAATTTTTCCTGTGGAAAACACCCCAGACAGGTCTAAAATATATAAACATAAAACTCCGCTTCGCTTCGTGAACGCATTACCACTTCGGGTGTGCATTATTTTTCTAATAATTCAACGGCCTGTCGTCAATTGGCGTCAATCGGCCTGTTATAATTGGCTTAAAGGTGCAGTATGTAAGATTGACAGCGTGAAACGGGCACTGCAGTCCAAATTCAAAATAGGGTAAACACAGACCAAAACAAATAAACAGACATTCAGACACTGAACGCACATTTCAAAGTAAAATAACTGACTGTAGCATTATTTTTCAGCTAAACGAGTATGTAAACACAGCATGTTTCCTAAATATCTGCAAACATATTATGGTATTTTTATGCATTATTAGTCAAAAACGTACATAGAACACCTTTCACATAGTGAATCAGGGTAAGACAAAAACACGTTTTGGAAGGATTATGTAACTAATTATATTAATTATTCAAATTTTGTTAATTTTGATCTAAAGTTACATGTTGTGTATCTTTAAATTACTTGATAATGTGATTTTCAGAAGAAATAATAATTCATAAAAAATGAATTCAAATAAAAACACTTAAAAGGTACATTTAACTTAACATTTTATTTATAAATAGACACTTGTAGTGTATGTGAATTCTCATAGGAATGTGTGTATCATGAAGGTCAGCTGATAAGGTGGCTGGAAGCTTTCCTCCCTCTTGAGCTCTCATTATAAAAACACTGCTTTAGCACACCGACCATGTAAAGAAAAGGTAAATGCCATTCCCCCCCAAAAATAATACCTTCAGATGTATTGTTATATGCTGTATGTTTTGTTATAGATTTCTCCATGTCAGATCTAATGTTATCCTACAGTATTCATTTCTACAAACCATGGGGCAGATGGAAGTCAACAGGAGTAAGACAGAGATAATAAATGAGCAGTTACACTGAATAATCTTAGTTGTGTCTATCAAAAGCTCATCTGAATGAAAACATTAAACAAGAGGTCTAAACAAAAGGAATGGAAATTTAGTGCTGACAAATGTTACAGCCTTAGAAGGGAAAAAACGCTTATCTGCTTGTGCGAGATGATAGATATTAAAGAGAAAAACTCTGCAAAAAGAAAAAGACCTTTCAGATGAGAAAAGAAAAGACCTCCATGCCAAAAAAATAAAATATAAAGTGTAAAGAAAGTATCACTATAATATTATAAAACATGATTTTTATCAATTATAATGGTTTGGATTTTAATATTGTTTGATGGTAATATTTGGAGATAAAGTTGAATGAGTCTAGAACTTGCTGACAAAAGAAGTTATGGCAAAATTATTTAAAATTGATAAGTTTAGCCAACCTTTAAAACTAAAATTGCCACCATTAGACATTATGGACATATTTGTTGTACTTGTGTTACTGTAACGGGAATCACCACTGAGAACAATGTTAATTATAAAAGTAGTATACAGTATTCAAGGGAAATTTGTCAAAAGATTACAGTAATGAGAATTTGAAAGGAAAATGTGCTTGTCATGAGAATGAAAGCAAATGATCCTAAAAACAGGCTTTATTTTACTCATGGAGAATATAAGTTCTTCATTTGTCAAAAGTTTCATGCAAAAAGTACTGTAAAATAAATAGTTGAAAAGTCCAGGTTGTCCAGTGTTGGACAACCCAGAGCGCTGGCTGAAGAGACCCAAACACCACAACCCAACTTTGTATAATAGAAAGTTTTAATTTCATGTTTTAACACAGGCATCATGTCAAGATACTTAAAAATGAAGAATACCTTTGTTCAGACCTTCATTTAAACTCACAGACACACTTGCACATTCACTCTTTTGCAAACATACCTCAAGCTGCAGTGTATAAGAAAAATTAAGATATTAATGTACAGCGAATTTCTCCTCAAATCTATGTGTTATAAATAAGGTCTGACGTTGTCATGATTGAGCCATTTCTCAGGGAAATGTCGCCACACAATGAGGTCCCTGTCCTGGCTCCTGACCCTAACAGAAGCTAAAATACACATACCTGATCGCCTTTATTGACAAACCTATGGACAACAGTTGTATTACCATTTAAACATTATTCTTAGCTATTGTGACTCTTATAACAAGAAATGAAAAATGACCTGGCCTAACCCGCCAACATATATCACACATAAAACTGCTCGTTCACAAATACACTAGCAGTCCGTCTCTCAACGACTGCCGCGTTTGAAGTCACTTCTACCTGGACAGGGATGTGATCCTGGAAAAAAAGAAAGAAAAAAAATTCAATATAAATGAAAAGCCCAGTTGTCAGCATTTGCTCTAGTAAACCATCAGAAAACTGTATTTTGTGAAAGCTTTATTCAAGGTAAATTTAGGTCTTTCAAAAAAAGAGACTGCACTTGGAGACTCCAAAAGGACATCAAATGATATAAGGAGTCAATATAATTCATACATATTAAAAAAAAAACATCACAGAAAAAATGTATAGTATAGTATGTGTACAGTGCAACAGCAAAGAGCTTGTTACCGAACAGGACCACATGAAGATGGAAAAAACCAAATAAAAAAACATCTTGACCTGACTCCATATCTTACTACAGGACACGGATCCATTCAGAATTACTAAACGCATGACAAATCAAAACATTACCCTGATTGTGTGTGGAAACAATGTACTGAAAAGTGTCTGTGCATAAATAACAATGCGCAATCAGTGCATCGAGAGCGTGACAATTTTTTTGTCATTGAAAATAAATAAGTGTTACGCTGTGGTCAGCAGGCACGAAGACTAGTAGCCTACATGTTCAGTAATGAATCCGAAAATAAAAAGCGAATTGAAACGAGTAAACGGAAGATACAATAATATGATAATATATTATAGTTCACATAATATAATAATAGAACATAAACCTGACAATAAGCTGAAAAGCCCAAATTCAAAATTAGAATATTGTGAAAAGGTTTTCATAAGCTGCAAGCCAGAATCATCAAAATTATAACCAGGGTTCCCACTCTAAATCAAATGTCAAATTCCCTGACTTTTCCCTGACTTTCACTGACTAAAGAGATGAATTTCCATGACCTAAAATGAACGGCAAAACAGGCTGCTGTTTTGCGGAGCACCGAGCTGTTTTGTTTTGTAGAAAGCCTTTCTTTAAAGTAAATTTGTTTTGTATAAATTGTATCTTAATTTTAATAATTTTTGGCCTGTATTTAATAAATGAGAAGCAAATATATAGCCGACAACATAATCATGGAGGCGCGCCGCGGTCACTTGCATTGCACGTGAATTGGAGCACATCTCATCATAAATTAACCAAAACTCTGTGTATGCCTCACATACATGAGAAGTACATCTGAAGATAGCTTGGAATGTCTTTAAACGAAACAATTAAAAACGAAAATAAATAGGCTACTCTCGGATTATGTAATCAATGATGTGGGACCTGATATTCATGCTTTTTTTCTTACAGTAAAGCACAGTCCACAAACAACCTCCCTATAATAAGACAAATCTCTGGAGGCATGCTCCAAGCACACTCATCTCATCCCTTTTCCCACATTTGTAGTAATGACACTATAACCAAACCGGAAATTGTAACGCGCGTGCACGCGAAAAGTCCGTATTATTCTTTTTTTGCAAAGGTCCCCTCAGGGGCTCCGTAGAAAGATGTGTGTAACAGCGCGATAAAAAAATTCGGTATAGAAAAATTACATTTTGATAAATGGAAACTAAAATTTAAAGCAACAAACTAAATTCCCTGATTTTCCATGACTTGGACAAAAACTATATAAAATTCCCTGACTTTCAATGTCTGGAATAGATCTTTAAAAAATTCCATGACATTCCAGAAATTCCATGACCCGTGGGAACCTTGTAAAACAAATAAAGGCTTGAAATATCTCACTCGCATGTAATGAGTTAGTTTCACCTTTTAAGTTGAATTACTGAAATAAATGAACTTTTGCACGATATTAAACATTTTCGAGTTTCACCTGTATTCTCGATAGATAGATGGATAAATGAATGAATTCTCAATAGAGCAATGGATAAAATTATTCTTGATAGATAGACTTAACTAATATACTTTAGATAAAAATGGGAATCACAAATATACACAGGCAATATATCTCACAAATTGAACATTTTATTAATACGAGTCAGTCTTATTTTTAAACTTGAGCTTGTGTGTTTCTGTGGTCAAACTCACTGTAGCTTCTCCTGCAAGAGCTCGAGTCTCTGCCGGTCCACGTATCGAGAGAACAGCGACACTAGGTTTGGAGGAGTGAACAGGGGTGATGAGAGCGCAGAGGACGGGACCTTCAGAAGCTCCCGGGTCACAGAGAACACCAACTCAGTCCTGGAAACAGAAAGAAAAGACTGGGAAGTGTGGTGGAAATTCAAAAGCGCAGTCAGGCCACTGAATGTCTGTAATAAAGAGCCAGGGTAGTACCAAAGTGGACCTCAGAGAGCTACTTAGAGTATTTATTCAGTAAAACCATACATATTGTTGAACAAAGACTTTTAAAGTTAATTGAAAAAACAAATAAACAGATTATCATAAAGCCTCCGACATATATATATATATAGACTTCTGGTTCACCTTCATCCACTTTGGTCTTCCTCAACATCCCATAATGTGCTTACCTTATGCACATAAATCATTTTTAATTGGAAATATTTTTTCTGACTTCCTAAACTCTCCCTTGGCTTACTGACCTTGACTAGAGTACAGACTACTTTCTGACAGTATTTGCAGACTAGACTTGAAACATGAGAGGGAGAAGGATTAAAGAAACAATATATCTATTAAGAGTGCGATGTAAGGAGGCTTGTGTTCAGTTTTGAATGCCTCAGATAACTTAAAACATTTTCATGCATCTCAGTCAAAATGTAGCTTACACGAACAGCATGACCTCCGTTGGTCTCTTGAAACCTTCAGAAAGGTTCGTTAGCTTTAAAAAAACGTTAGATTAATTCACTGCGCAGTTCTTGGTAGCCTTGTATAATTATAAATAAACAAAAAAACTAGTAGGCTATTTATATTAAATCGGTTTTGAGCTTATTTTGCACTGAAATTACACACTCAAGTCTGTCGGCTCTGACAGCATTGCATCACGTGCACCTGCGCAATATCATAGCCTATGATATCCGAAAATAGTCCTATTACTAGTGATATCAGCACAAGAACTGTTGAGGAATATGCAACATAATTTAGACAATTGTTTTTGTCACGTTATAATAACTGACAGACACTATCATTTCAGCCGCTCTGTGCATGTCCTCGCAGGAGCTCAGCTTCACGGCTGAGACACGAATAAACACTAAAGACACGTCCACTTTAATGAAAAAAATATATTTATTAAAACAAATGAGATCAAGACGAAAGCAGAAACGAAATAAAATAAATAACTGAAAAATAAAGCTTAGGCTCAAGGCCAGGTTACTTTTGGGTTACTTTTGATATTAAACAAAGTCTCACCTAATTTTTTAAAAGAAATGTAAACAATAAATACCGTTTTGTGTCTCTTTAATGTCTCGTGACAGATCGCTGTAGAGCATAATTTAAAGCTGCTCGTGAAACGATCATCTCTTCCTTCTAGTTCATTCATAGCATCAAATAAACATGAATGAACATAAGAAATGTTGTTTTAATCGCGAAAAGACGTCACTACACTCCGTTTCTCAAGTTCAAATCCTCCAACGTTAATCTACTAACTCTCCTGACTGCTTTGTCAGACAAAATGGTGGATGGCGAAGTATGATTGAGCAGAACGCCTGTCAATCAAGCTCCCTGCGAAGGGTCAATTGCGATCCAGTGGTTTGGGCTAATCCAAAAAAAAAAGAAAACAAGGGGGGTGTTCTGAAGACAGACTGTTACCTGTGAAACAGGGGTGCTCTGAAAACACCCCCATTAGCAATTAGTGCTTTCCACCTGATGAAATTAACACGGCAAAAAATTGACCAATCAGAATTTTGGTCGAGCCAGAACGTATCGACCAATAAATCGGCAAGTCGACTGGGAGATTACAGCCCTAGAAAAGAGTAGCATTTATATGAGTTTAACTGGTTTAATAGACAGATGCTCACCAGCGGTTATCATCCATGAGCTGACAGTTGGGATCCGAGCTCTGCATCCGCTCTCCTTCACTCAGGATCAGATACAGCAGCGTCACGCCAAACTGACAAACACAACACCATCTTTGGTTTAGCCAGTCAAACAAGGCCGATGCACTATGCCTTTATAAACATAAATGAGTTTGCCAGTGACACCTTATTTTGCAGCACGAGGGGAAGCTGTCCTTCCCTGCCCTGCAGCTCCTGAAGGAGATCAGTGAGGGATGTGCTCGACATGGCCTGGATTACTCCCGTGACTGGCTCCACCAACCAACACAGTACCTAAGAAAGAAAACATGCAGGCGAGGAAATTTAAGATAAAAGCACACTCCTTTATCCGAGTGCTACTCTTAACCTACAAGACTTGCTACATTGAATTGCGTTCACACATCTTATTCTCTTCACTAATGCCGGGGACACATTTAACGACAAGCTGAAACATTGAACTGAACACACTTACAATGTAGTTTCCAGCGACTGGAACAGATTTGAAACATCGACTGTGAACACAGACTTGAACGCAACGGTCTCAGTAGGGCTGGGCGATATGGCCAAAAAAATTTTTTTTATATCAGTCGATATCGATAATTATCACGATAAATGTCAAATTAGTATTTCTTTCTAGTTTAAAGGCAGATTTTTGCTCTTAAGTGAAAGTTGTAGAAACCAGAGCGTTAATTGTGGTTTTAAACTACCGGTACTCTTTATTGTCAGAACAGATCACTTGCCAAACAGGTGAACATTCACAAATCAGTCATTTTTCCTTAACAAAATAAATATCTTAATAGAAAAAAATATTTCTTAGTTTCTTGCATGTGCTCATTTTTATTTGATAAAATGTAATATTCTGACTGTTTGAGTTTTATTAAAATTAACAATTGGTCATCCAGCATCATGCATTTAGATCATGATAACCACAGATAAAACCGGGCATAGCCTAACTTACAGCACCTCACTATCATGGCAAAATGTAACTTTATGCTTTCTCTGGTATTTGTATGAAAAACAGTAGCCTAAATACATTATTAAATACTGTAATTATATTCCAATAGTCCTTTAATACATTGTCTACATTCATAATATAATACAATTCAATATGTATATCCCACATTTCATGGTGCAGTTAATATTACTAGGCTAACGTTACAGTAAATCTGTGGTAAACGATGGGAATTTGTAGACGGAAAAGCTTCTGAATGTATCGTTGCTCACAGTGTTTCTACTGTTCGTCAGCGCGGTCTCATCAACCTTTAAACTGGTTTAAATCACTGAGACATTTGTGTTCTTCGCTGAATTCAAGCGCTTCTCACTGGATCTCGTGACCGAGGCCAATCAGAGTAAACGCGTCTGCTCTAGTGAGCTCGCGCTGCGCTGCCGTTTGGACTTTGAGCCGAGCGGATAAATGGTCCGTGTGGCGAGTGGTTCACTTACGCTTTTGGCGCATAAACATTATCTAACATTTATCGTACTGTTGATATTGTTTTATCGAGAAAAATTATATTGCAATAACTATCGTTATTGTTTTATCGCCCAGCCCTATGTCTGTGACTTGCCGCGTTTGGGCATGATCAGTCGTAAGTATCAAATTACATTCATAATTGGCCTTACAGTCGTTAAGTGTGTCCCCGGCTTAAGATGCATCATGTGTGTGTATACCTGGTCTTGTTTGTCTTTCTTGGCAAGGGCTGGAAGGTTCCTGGCTATTCCCATGATAACAGCAGCAGCCTGAGGCTGTGGCAGGAAGGGGAGGAGTCTGGAGATGAGGCGCTTCCCCTTACGCACTGACATGATCATCAAGCACTGCTCATCGCTCACTCTGCAGAGGGATGGAGATCCGTTACGATCGCAAATCTTCAGAGGTCGATACCAATATCAGTGATTTCACACAATTCTTGACTAAAGCAAAAACTATGCTGTTTAACACACTTAACCTCGGTTTCACAGACCAGCATCAGGCTAGTCCCAGACTAAATGCATGTTTGAGCGGTTATAACTGAAAACAACTTGCACTGATACATCTTAAAATATGTCAGTGCCATTGTTTTGTCTCAAGATGCTCTGTTTTTTTAAGGCAAATTTATAAAGGCTACTTAAATGTCTTAATTGAACTAAGGCCTAATTCTGGCTTAATCTAAGCCCTGTCTGTGAAACCAGGTCTAAATTATATAATAATAAAAAAATTATATACCTATTACAACAATGGGATTTTCAAGTATTTCTCAATTAGGTAGACATTGCTTTTTGCTTATTCAGAAATGGTCAAAATAGTCCAGAATTTGAGTCAAAGGATCCTGGACTGGCTTTAACTAGTGTAATCATGCTAACGCATGCCTATACTCGTGTGGTCTTCTGTGGCACTCACCGGTCGTCCCACTCTTTTTCTCGGAGGGAGTTGTAGAGCTGCAGGGTGTGTGTTTTATGCTGTTCTAGCAGGGCATCTCTTTGGTGCTCAGGGGTTTGCAAGAACTTCTTCTCAAAGTCTTGCACTTCTAGCAGTAGACTGTACATCTGCATAAAAAAAATACACAGATTTTGATTAAAAATACTATCGCTACTAGTGCTTTCACGATGGCTGAAAAACTAAAATTCGAATTTTAGACTTTAAAAGGCATCGTTTCAGTTAGAGGAGAAAAAACTTTTGCCATTAAATTGTATATTCAAAGCAATGAAATAACATGTCTGTCTGTGAAAAAAAAAAAAAAGTGCATAGCTTCAAACTAACGTTTATAAATCTAATATTTCGTAAATTGCATAAACAATTATGAACATAACAGCATCATGTATTTATGCATAGTTTAATACAAAGAGCCGAAGCACCGATCACACAGAGTACTTTTTTTGCGTTTAGTGGAACGGGAATTTGTTTTAAATTTGATACATATGTAAATTTGATAAAAATATGAATTTTATTTTGACAGCCTAAATGTCTAATGGCTGTCAAGGCTCATTATTTCATTATTTACACTCTTACCTTCTCCACAGTGTAAAGGATTTGTCGTCTTTTATTCCACACCTGCTTCTCTCTTTTTTCCTGTAAAATGACAAAATGACCAAGAACATTGTTACAAAGAAACTGTTCCATTCCCTAACATATACCTTTTGAATTAACCATTTATTCATGAAGAAAAAACATTACTAGGTCCAGAAAGATTCTGTGGTGATTATATTTGCAATTTATTTATTTTTTGTTGCATTTTTGCAACAGTGCGGGTCCACTTACAAGTTACAAAAAAATACATATCAAGAGAAGAGCAGTGGTTTTATATTAAAGAGTCCATGTAAAAGGAGTTCTGACCTCATCATCACTGCGAGTGGTTACCACGGCATCAATCATTTTCCTTGGATTGTTCACACTGGAGACAGTGAGTTTTCCTAACGAGCCGGCAAACTGCACTGTGAACCAAAAACAATCACACAGCGTATTAGACCATGTGATAGCTCATAAATGCACAATTAAATTGCCAATAACAAAATATTATTTTTGGACCCTGGTTGAACTTAAGCGATTGTTAAGACAGATTTCTGAACAAAGGTCACTGTGTTGCATATTGTTTTTACCTGGCCGATAGGTGTGCTCCAGTTTGGCCACCTGAGGAGTGATGAGTTTGGTGGTGTGTTCCTTCCTGTTGTCTCTGTCCCGCTCCTGACGCTTCTCCATTTTCTCATAGTAATTCTGAAAAATAAGAATGGTTAAGCATTATCAACCATAAATGGAAAAACATTGTTATGGCAAGATTTTATGTTTCATTGACTTTCAGTAGATTGCAAAGGAATGTCATGTGTTTTTGCCATTTGCAGTATGGTGTGAGAACGGGGAACTTTTCTAAAATTGATGTGTTTATGTACCTGGGGAGACACTCCAGAAAACAGACGGGCAAGAACCTCTGAACTCTGAGGTCAGAGATCATCTAGTGTAGGCGGGCTTAGTGGGTCAACTAGCGATAAATCTAACTAGCGATATGGGTCCTTTGTCTGTAAAAAACTACTGGAAAGAAGGAAGGAAGGAGGGCCCTGGGGGGAGAAGGCCTTGGGAAAGACACTATAAGAGATTTGCCTGGTCTGTGTTAAAGGATAATTTCGGTATTTAACACCTTGAGTCTATATTGTAGTTTGTTTTGGATGAACAAGAGTGGTGGACAACATTTTTTTGACAGTGGTTCCTCTCTCGAGTTTTTGACTATAAAAGAATTGGCCATGGACCCATTTAACATTGGAGTCAATGGGCATGTCCGAAAATGTCATTGAAAATGAAATACATGAATTTTGAAAAATACCCGTTCTTGTCTTAGGACAACTTTGCTCAACTTTTCCACTTCAAATGTTGACTACAGTAGTTGCACAATTACAACGGGTTTCATTTGAAATGACGCGTCAGTCTTTGTGCATGTGGGTAAAAGAGTGATAACCTGGTAATAGTAGTCATCCAAATACGGATCGGTGCTTTGAAGTTGCATCATTTGGATTCTCGCTACCCATTCCTTCTCTCTTTGAGTCATTAGATTGCTGTAAGGATCTCGGTTTTTCCTGTCTCCGACACCTCTCCCGCCGACGTGATCACTGAGCACATGGGAGACACAGAAACATTTACATGGGGCTTTTCAATGTGGTGCTTAATCCAGGGAAGCAGCTGATGGTACCCACCCCAGGCCTCTGTTCTGCATCCTCTGGTTGAGCATCCTGCGGTGCTGCGGGTGCAGGTGGGTGGTGTTGTGTCGGATGGGTGCGTGGCTGAGAGGAGGCCCATGGGGACCCATTCTAGGACCTGACTGCCCAAAGAACGGCCTGAAACCTCCAATGCCTCCCTGTAATAATGGAGGACCTGGACCACGGTGGAACTGACCAACATGAAGAGCGTAGCACAAGTTATAAAGAGAGTCTGTCATGTTTCTATTGCACAGTCAAACCAAAAACATTTTTTTACTAGTGTGTGCAGGACACTATAGTTAATGTATGGACCAAAAATTATTCAGACACTTTGACCTGACCATGTTTTGCTGAAGTGTTTTTTCTTAAATTGCTAATGCGCCCTTTTTACTCCACAGACTGAACAAAATGAAGCATTGCTTGGTAATTGGTTGAGCTAAATTGGTATTTTATAATTGTGTACTTAAATTTAACAGCTGACAGATACATTTCTTGTCATATTTTATTACCATTTTCTAAACTATAGCAAATAAACTGTGATAATGTGAGAAATGTTGAAGGTGTCTGAACAAATTTTGGTTTGACTATATACTGTGTATGACATTACGGTCTACTATACTGTAGGGGTGGGGGAAAAAATCGATTCTTAGATGCATCGCGATGCGGACGTGGACGATTCTGAATCGATTCACAAATGGCAAAAATCGATTTTCAAAAAAAAAAAAAAAAAATTTTTTTTTTTTTTTTTTTTTTGAAAATCGTTAATAACGGAATATTGACGGAACTCTGAAGCGTGGAAACAATATTGTCAAAGCTTCCACCCGGCTCGGAAAGGGCAAAGCACATTACACAATCATTCGCAACTTTTATTGCCAAGGATTTGCGTCCAGTCGTTGAGAACCAGGGCTTTCGCGCTATGTTGCACACTTTGGAGCCGGGATACAACGTCCCATCTCGGAGATATTTTACAGACACAGCGATCCCCACACTCTACAACAAGACCAAAACCGAAGTCATGGAATCACTGAAGAAAGCGGGTAGGATAGCTGTAACATGTGATGCGTGGACATCCGTATTTTATGTTAATAGAGATTCAGAATATGTTGAAGTTTGTTATAATTTGTTATTGTTGTGATTTTTACTGTAGTGAATTTACTGTTGTGAAATGGAAAATCAATAATCGCTAATAGAGAATCGTTAATAATCGAAAATCGACTGTAATCGAATCGGGACTTCAATAATCGTAATCGAATCGGGAAATCAGACAGATTAACCACCCCTACTATACTGTATTACATTTACATTTATGTATTTGACAGTTGCTTTTATCCAAAGCTACTTATATTGCATTTCAAGGTACACACATTCACATTCTTATCAGTTCTTAAAGTCAGTATTAAAGTCAGTATAAGTATTAAAGTCTATGTCAAGTCTAGAAATTCTCTGATCCTCTCCTAGAATTATACATTCAAGAACAAAATCTGTTAAATTAAATTCTTGGGAACTGGTTTGAGGATTCACTCACCTGAGAGTTGAGCATTTGGGCTCTTTGTATCTGAGACAAAACGGGACCAACACCAGCAGGGAACGGAGAATGAGACAACGGCGAGTTCTGAAAGAGCAGGAAAAAAAATGCTCATTTCAATACTGTTCAAAACCATTCAAAATAGACATGAAACCTTTTTTATAATTATGCAAACACAAATTGTGTCTATATATACACATGTGCTTAATGCAAAATAACAGGACAAACAAACAAACAGCCAACATAAGTCGTGTGTGTGTGTGTGTGTGTGTGTGTGTGTGTGTGTGTGTGTGTGTGTGTGTGAGCATATAAACCAGAGAGTAGCTGTAAAGTATAACAAATATACTATTAATACTAAAAACAATAAAAGATATCACTGGAAAGCTATCAGTAACAGATATATAACAACTATAAAACTAATTTCATCAAGATAAAAAAGAAAAGAAAAAGGAAACCATATTGTTTGACGTCATACATTAGACGTCCCCTAAAGAGAGCCACCTCAAGCTTGAGCAAATAGGCATCAAACTGCAAAATAGTTGACTTTTCCCCTGTATTCTAGCACCACCATCAGGCGGCTGATGTTGACTTAGTGAAGTGCTCTGGGACTCACAGCGATGCTGAGGAGGTTGTTGGGGGACAGACGCTCAGGGAACGGAGGTGGGTAACGCATTGGCACAGAGGCTCTCACGTGAATTGCTGAAGGGTGATTATTCTGAAGACAAAAGAAACATCTTAATTCAGTTCAAATCTTTTGCATCACTCATAAGGGTCAATGACATGACGTGTCCTAGTGCATTATTTTCTTTTTAAATAATTTGATAAATTCACGACATATATCACTTGAATCTATAAAACCTACTTAGTTTGAATTAATCTTTAACATCCAAAATGTCAGGTGGTCAAACTGTCTGAACAAATGAGAAAACATTTAAAATGGTGTCTTAATAAAAAATTGTTTTAACTAAATACTAAGGCATTAATGAAACCGTTCATACAGTATAAACTAATTTGATAAATATCAGTAGTTTTAAAGCTGTTGAGATCACTGAAAAAGTTTGTTTCAACAGTTTGTATAGTCTCACATGTAAGTGTGGCACAACTGCAAACATGGCTTTTATCGTGAAGTGAAAAGGCAACCATTTTTTGTCGTTTAAAGTCTCTTCTGTTCACAAAAACTGCATTTATTTAATCAAAAACAGTAACATTTATTATTTTCAATGTTGATTTTTTGTGTGTTTGCAAACCATGATTTTTTGATGAATAGAAAGCAAAAAAAAGCAGCATTTATTTAAGATAAAAAAAAATGTATAACAATGTAAAAATCTTTAGTTCGTTTTGATCCAATTTAATGCACCCGCTTGCTGAAAAATATCAATTTCTTATATTTCGGACAGGATGCCATCTTACCTGCTGATTGAGGATTTGACTCATGGGCTGTTTTGGAGGTGTTCCAATAGGCACAGCTCTTACAGGTGGACTTCCAATCACAGGTGAGGAGGACCGAGGAGGAGGAACCCTTTCGGACAAATCTCGCCCTTCTTCTCGGAGTTTAGGAGGCCGATTTGGAAGCCCGACCTCTTTGATAATGGACATAAGCGTTTTGTCCTGAGTGGTGAATCAAGAAGATTAGAAGAACAGCACTGAAAGACTTTATAGTTAACTTGAAGAAGCCTTTTTATATTCAAGTGCTTTACCTCTTTTTGAGAGACTAATCCAGAGTTAACAGGACCGAATCCCATATTGTTCTCCCAAATACTGTGAGAGTTTATCTATGGGGGGAAATATTAAAACAAAAATTACTATTGTAATTTATCTGTAAAAAAAATTTGACATTGAAAACACGTAAAAGAACACAGTGCCACACTTCACTTTGAAACTTGCAGCTATTTATATTTCATTAAATCAGTCTTAGCTATTAAAAAAAAAATCGCACTACAGACTATGTTGATACCATTTTCATGAATCTGATTTACAAATGGATTTACAAACTAATTCATAATGCACGAGATATCGACCACCATATCGGTATCGGCCGATATATGTTCATTAGGGGCCAAGCACTGAAGGTGCGGGCACCTATTGTATCTGTTCCCGTTCTTATTCTTCTTCTTTTTCTTTTTAGGGGCCAAGCACTGAAAGTGCGGGCACCTATTGTATCTGTTCCCGTTCTTATTAGGGGCCAAGCACTGAAGGTGCGGGCACCTATTGTATCTGTTCCCGTTCTTATTAGGGGCCAAGCACTGAAGGTGCGGGCACCTATTGTATCTGTTCCCGTTCTTATTCTTCTTCTTTTTCTTTTTTTTCTTCCGACTGGGTGTCTATGGCAGCCTATAGAACCGTTTGCGGGAAACTTATACAAATTGGCACAGTGATAGAGGACAGCCTGAACTATCACCATAGCAAATTTGGAGTCTCCAACTCATTCCCTCTAGCGCCACCAGCTGTCCAAAGTTTTACTCATGTTTATGCTAATAACTTTTGAACCACAAGGGGCTAGAAACAAAATTCTTTTTTCCTCTGATTCCTGAGCTCATGACGATTCGACTGCACCCTATGACGTCATTTTCCGTCATAATAGTTTTCCCGCCATTTTGAATTTTTCGAAAAAACTACTTTTTCGAACTCCTCCTAGGCCGTTGCTCCGAATTTCACGAAAAATGAACCAGATCATCTCCAGACCTTGCCGACCAAAAGTTATGGAATTCAAGTTGATTCGAATAACCGTTCTCGAATACCGCGCAAATACATTTTACGTAGCGCTTGCGAAAACAGACGTAAGGCCGTATCTCCACAACGCTTTATCGGATTCAGACCAAATTTGGTACATGTCATCACAAGCATGACTTGAGGCTACATGCTGCGTTTCGGCACAGCGCCACCTACTGGTCCGGAGATATGAAGAATTTATGTTTTTGGTTATAACTTCTGAACGGTTTGTCCAAAAATCATAAAAGTGGTCTCGTTAGATTTAGGGCGTCATGCTGAGTTGACTGATATCCAATTTTTCCCATATCGGCCATTTTGGCTGTCGGCCATTTTGAATTATGTGCTAAAATGCTGTATTTTATGAACGCATGAACGTATCGTTACGAAACTCAGTATGGGTCATCAGTACAACGCCCTAAAGGTACTCAAAAAATTTATGAGACAGCGCCACCTTTTGGTCAAAAGTTATAATGAAATTTCCAAAAATGCTAATAACTTTTGAATAAATTTGCCTATAGTAATGACACTGATCTCAATAGATTCCTTGGGTTATGCTGAAAACATAGATACCAATTTTGCCATAGTCAGCCAAACTTCCTGTCCGCCATCTTTATTTTCTTTTAAAACCTACTTTTTCGAACTCCTCCTAGACCGAACGTCCGATTTTCACCAAAATCGGATCGTGTCATCTCCAGACTGTGCCGAGTAAAAGTTATGGATTTCGTGTCGATAGACAAAACCGTTTTCGTATACCGCACTGGCAAAGTTGAGGCATGATGCCAAAATGACTATTCAGGCTTTATATCTGCAATGCCTTGACATATTGAAACCAAACTTTGTAAGTGTCATTGTCACTTCACTCTGACCACATCACATCAGTTTCGTAACTGCGCCACCTATTGGTCGAAAGTGATAATCATATTTTTAGTTATTGTATGTGATTTTTCAACCATTTTGCCAAAATTCATCTTCAAATGTCTTTAATTGCTCCTTGCTGCAGTTTGTCTCACACTTTCAGCCATGTAGGCATATCTCGTCGTCTGCTTTTGCGCTTGGCCCCCGTAATGGCTGCTTTCAGCTATATTTAGGGGCCAAGCACTGAAAGTGCGGAGGCACCTATTGTTTTTGTTGGCGTTCTTATTATTATTATTCTTCTTCTTCTTCCGCCATTGAAGTCTATGGCAGCCCTATGAACCGCTTGCGGGAAAGTTGATTTTATTTGACATTCTGATAGAGGACAGTCCCAACATTAAATACACCAATTTTGGTGTCTCCAACTCATTCCCTCTAGCGCCACCAACAGTCCAAAGTTTCACTCATGTCTATGCTGATAACTTTTGAACCGTAAGGGCTAGAATCAAAATTCTTTTTTCCTCTGATTCCTGAGCTCACGACGATTCGATTGCACCCTATGACGTCATTTTCCGTCATAATAGTTTTCCCGCCATTTTGAATTTTCCAAAAAACCTACTTTTTCGAACTCCTCCTAGGCCGTTGCTCCGAATTTCACGAAAATTGAACCAGATCAACTCCAGACCATGACGACAAAAAGTTATGGAATTCAAGTTGATTCGAATTACCGTTCTCGAATACCGCGCAAATAAATTTTACGTAGCGCTTGCAAAAACAGACGTAAGGCCGTATCTCCACAACGCTTTATCGGATTCAGACCAAATTTGGTACATGTCATCACAAGCATGACCTGAGGCTACATGCTGCGTTTCGGCGCAGCGCCACCTACTGGTCCGGAGATATGAAGAATTTATATTTTTGCTTATAACTTCTGAACGGTTTTGTCCAAAAATCACAAAAGTGGTCTCGTTAGATTCAGGGCATCGTGCTGAGTCGACTGATATCCAATTTTCCCATATCGGCCATTTTGGCTGTCGGCCATTTTGAATTATGTGCTAAAATGCTGTATTTTATGAACGCATGAACGTATCGTTACGAAACTCAGTATGGGTCATCAGTACAACGCCCTAAAGGTACTCAAAAATTTTTGAGACAGCGCCACCTTTTGGTCAAAAGTTATAATGAAATTTCCAAAAATGCTAATAACTTTTGAATAAATTTGACCTATAGTAATGACACTGGTCTCAATAGATTCCTTGGGTTATGCTGAAAAACATAGATACCAATTTTGCCATAGTCAGCCAAACTTCCTGTCCGCCATCTTTATTTTCTTTTAAAACCTACTTTTTCGAACTCCTCCTAGACCGAACGTCCGATTTTCACCAAAATCGGATCGTGTCATCTCCAGACCGTGCCGAGTAAAAGTTATGGATTTCGTGTCTATAGCCAAAACCGTTTTTCGTTATACCGCAGTGGCAAAGTTGAGTCATGATGCCAAAATGACTATTCAGGCTTTATATCTGCAATGCCTTGACATATTGACACCAAACTTTGTAAGGGTCATTGTCACTTCACTCTGACCACATCACATCAGTTTCGTAATTGCGCCACCTATTGGTCGAAAGTGATAATCATATTTTTAGTTAATGTATCAACCATTTTGCCAAAATTCATCTTTAAATGTCTTCAATTGCTCCTTGCTGCAGTGGGTCTCACACTCCCAGCCACTTTGGCATGTCTTGTCGTCTTGCTTGCGCTTGGCCCCGGTGATTGCTGCTTGCAGCTATATTTAGGGGCCAAGCACTGAAGGTGCGGGGCACCTATTGTATCTGTTCCCGTTCTTATTCTTCTTCTTTTTCTTTTTTTTCTTCCAACTGGGCGTCTATGGCAGCCTATAGAACCGTTTGCGGGAAACTTATACAAATTGGCACAGTGATAGAAGACAGCCTGAACTATCACCATAGCAAATTTGGAGTCTCCAACTCATTCCCTCTAGCGCCACCAGCTGTCCAAAGTTTCACTCATGTTTATGCTAATAACTTTTTGAACCACAAGGGCTAGAAACAAAATTCTTTTTTCCTCTGATTCCTGAGCTCATGACGATTCGACTGCACCCTATGACGTCATTTTCCGTCATAATAGTTTTCCCGCCATTTTGAAATATCCGAAAAACCTACTTTTTCGAACTCCTCCTAGGCCGTTGGTCCGAATTTCACGAAAATTGAACCAGATCATCTCCAGACCTTGACGACCAAAAGTTATGGAATTCAAGTTGATTCGAATTACCGTTCTTGAATACCGCGCAAATAAATTTTACGTAGCGCTTGCGAAAACAGACGTAAGGCCGTATCTCCACAACGCTTTATCGGATTCAGACCAAATTTGGTACATGTCATCACAAGCATGACCTGAGGCTACATGCTGCGTTTCGGTGCAGCGCCACCTACTGGTCCGGAGATATGAAGAATTTATGTTTTTGCTTATAACTTCTGAACGGTTTGTCCAAAAATCACAAAAGTGGTCTCGTTAGATTCAGGGCGTCGTGCTGAGTTGACTGATATCCAATTTTCCCATATCGGCCATTTTGGCTGTCTGGCCATTTTGAATTATGTGCTAAAATGCTGTATTTTATGAACGCATGTAACGTATCGTTACGAAACTCAGTATGGGTCATCAGTACAACGCCCTAAAGGTACTCAAAAATGTATGAGACAGCGCCACATTTTGTCAAAAGTTATAATGAAATTTCCAAAAATGCTAATAACTTTTGAATAAATTTGCCTATAGTAATGACACTGATCTCAATAGATTCCTTGGGTTATGCCGAAAACATAGATACCAATTTTGCCATAGTCAGCCAAACTTCCTGTCCGCCATCTTTATTTTCTTTTAAAACCTACTTTTTCGAACTCCTCCTAGACCGAACGTCCGATTTTCACCAAAATCGGATCGTGTCATCTCCAGACCGTGCCGAGTAAAAGTTATGGATTTCGTGTCGGTAGACGAAACCGTTTTCGTATACCGCAGTGGCAAAGTTGAGGCATGATGCAAAAATGACTAATTCAGGCTTTATATCTGCAATGCCTTCACATATTGACACCAAACTTTGTATGTGTCATTGTCACTTCACTCTGACCACATCACAATCAGTTTCGTAATTGCGCCACCTATTGGTCAAAAGTGATAATCATATTTTTAGTTATTGTATGTGATTTTTCAACCATTTTGCCAAAATTCATCTTCAAATGTCTTTAATTGCTCCTTGCTGCAGTTTGTCTCACACTTTCAGCCATGTAGGCATATCTCGTCGTCTGCTTTTGCGCTTGGCCCCGCAATGGCTGCTTGCAGCTATATTTATTAGGGGCCAAGCACTGAAGGTGCGGGCACCTATTGTATCTGTTCCCGTTCTTATTAGGGGCCAAGCACTGAAGGTTGCGGGCACCTATTGTATCTGTTCCCGTTCTTATTCTTCTTCTTCCGACTGGGCGTCTATGGCAGCCCATAGAAGCGTATGCGGGAAAGTTGTTTTGGTTTGACATTCTGATAGAGGACATTCCCAACATCAAATACACCAATTTTGGTGTTTTCTAACTCATTCCCTCTAGCGCCACCCACCTGTCCAAAGTTTCAGAAATTGTATGCTAATAACTTTTGAACCGTAAGGCGTAATCA
The DNA here is from genome assembly GCA_033366665.1 of Phoxinus dragarum. NCBI lineage: Eukaryota > Metazoa > Chordata > Actinopteri > Cypriniformes > Leuciscidae > Phoxinus > Phoxinus dragarum. The sequence goes on along the minus strand of JARPMJ010000412.1, from coordinate 98,961 downwards.
ACAAAATTATTTTTTCCTCTTATTCCCTGAGCTCATGCCAATTCGATTGCACTCTATGACGTCATTTTCCGTCAAAAAAATATGTCCGCCATATTGAATTGTCCAAAAAAACTACTTTTGCGAACTCGTCCTAGACGGTTTGTCCGATTCTCACCAAAATTGCACCAGATCATCTTCAGGCAGTGCCGACAAAAAGTTATGGAATTCAAGTTGATTCGCTTAAACCGTTTTTGATAAACGCACAAACAAATTGTACGTAGCACTTGCGAAAATAGACGTAAGGCTGTATCTCTGCAACGCTTTATCGTATTCAGACCAAACTTGGTACATGTCATCACAAGCATGACCTGAAGCTGCATGCTGCGTTTCGGCGCAGCGCCACCTACTGGTCCGGAGATATAAAAAATTGCTATTTTGGCTTATAACTTCTGAACGGTTTGTCCAAGAATCCTAAACGTGGTCTCGTTAGATTCAGGGCTTCATGCCGAGTCGACTGATATCCAATTTTTCCAGATCGGCCATTTTGTCTGTCGGCCATTTTGAATTATGTGCTAAAATGCTGTATTTTTTGAACGCATAAACTAATTTTTTACGAAACTCGTTACGGGTCATCAGTACAATGCCCTGAAGGAGCCTGAGAAGTTTCGAAACAGCGCCACCTAGTGGATATTTTTTTTTTTCAAATGCTCATAACTTTGGGTGTGGTCAACTTATTCTCACGGGAGGCATCTCCTTAGACTCCTGAATCGTTGCCGAGTCCAACGATACCAGACTTGCCAGGTTTCGGCATGTGGTTTGTGCAGCGTTGTAATTTAGCGCTTAAAAAACATTTGGCGATATCTTCGAAACCGCTAGTCCGATCGAGACGAAACCACCGTCAGAAGTTTGGAAACATAGGTCGATAGCTATATGACAATGCCCAAATCTCAAAATATTGATCGTAAGGGTAGTAAAATTCAATCAAAGTCACGTGTCAGTCGTTTTTGACGCGTTTTTTCACATAAATGTCTATAACGTTGAATCTAATTGAGATATTTTCACCAAAATTCACACACAGATGCATGGGCTCAGTCTGAGGACACACAAAAAAAAACTGTGGGATTGAGCCTCTTGGTGGCGCTAAAACTAAACAAAAACATGAAATTCCCATTGACTTCAATGCAGTTTAGTGATGTAAAATGCTATACTTAACGAATGCATTGCTGTAACATTATGAAACTCAGTATGTGCCATCAACACCATGTCCTGAAAGTACTCAACAGATTTAAAGACAGCGCCACCTTTTGGTCAAAAGTTGTAACAAATTTTCACGAAATGCTAATAACTTTTGAATAAATTTGCCTATAGTAATGACACTGATCTCAATAGATTCCTTGGGTTATGCTGAAAACATAGATACCAATTTTGCCATAGTCAGCCAAACTTCCTGTCCGCCATCTTTATTTTCTTTTAAAACCTACTTTTTCGAACTCCTCCTAGACCGAAGGTCCGATTTTCACCAAAATCGGATCGTGTCATCTCCAGACCGTGCCGAGTAAAAAGTTATGGATTTCGTGTTGATAGACGAAACCGTTTTTATATACCGCAGCGGCAAAGTTGAGGCATGTTGCCAAAATGACTATTCAGGCTTTACATCTGCAATGCCTTGACATATTGACACCAAACTTTGTATGTGTCAATTGTCACTTCACTCTGATCACATCACATCAGTTTCGTAACTGCGCCACCTATTGGTCGAAAGTGATAATCATATTTTTAGTTATTGTATGTGATTTTTCAACCATTTTGCCAAAATTCATCTTCAAATGTCTTTAATTGCTCCTTGCTGCAGTTTGTCTCACACTTTCAGCCATGTAGGCATATCTCGTCGTCTGCTTTTGCGCTTGGCCCCGTAATGCTGCTTGCAGCTATATTTAGGGGCCAAGCACTGAAGGTGCGGGCACCTATTGTATCTGTTCCCGTTCTTATTCTTCTTCTTTTTTCTTTTTCTTTTTTTTTTTCTTCCGACTGGGCGTCTATGGCAGCCTATAGAACCGTTTGCGGGAAACTTATACAAATTGGCACAGTGATAGAGGACAGCCTGAACTATCACCATAGCAAATTTGGAGTCTCCAACTCATTCCCTCTAGCGCCACCAGCTGTCCAAAGTTTCACTCATGTTTATGCTAATAACTTTTGAACCACAAGGGCTAGAAACAAAATTCTTTTTCCCCTCTGATTTCCTGAGCTCACGACGATTCGACTGCAACCCTATGACGTCATTTTCCGTCATAATAGTTTTCCCCGCCATTTTGAATTTCCGAAAAACCTACTTTTTCGAACTCCTCCTAGACCGTTGCTCCGAATTTCCACGAAAAATGAACCAGATCATCTCCAGACCATGACGACAAAAAGTTATGGAAATCAAGTTGATTCGAATTACCGTTCTCGAATACCGCGCAAATAAATTTACGTAGCGCTTGCGAAAACAGACGTAAGGCCGTATCTCCACAACGCTTTATCGGATTAAGACCAAATTTGGTACTTGTCATCACAAGCATGACCTGAGGCTACATGCTGCGTTTCGGCGCAGCGCCACCTACTGATCCGGAGATATGAAGAATTTATGTTTTTGCTTATAACTTCTGAACGGTTTGTCCAAAAATCATAAAAGTGGTCTCGTTAGATTCAGGGCGTCGTGCTGAGTTGACTGATATCCAATTTTCCCATATCGGCCATTTTGGCTGTCGGCCATTTTGAATTATGTGCTAAAATGCTGTATTTTATGAACGCATGAACGTATTGTTACGAAACTCAGTAATGGGTCATCAGTACAACGCCCTAAAGGTACTCAAAAATTTATGAGACAGCGCCACCTTTTGGTCAAAAGTTATAATGACATTTCCAAAAATGCTAATAACTTTTGAATAAATTTGCCTATAGTAATGACACTGGTCTCAATAGATTCCTTGGGTTATGCTGAAAACATAGATACCAATTTTGCCATAGTCAGCCCAAACTTCCTGTCCGCCATCTTTATTTTCTTTTAAAACCTACTTTTTCGAACTCCTCCTAGACCGAAGGTCCGATTTTCACCAAAATCGGATCGTGTCATCTCCAGACCGTGCCGAGTAAAAGTTATGGATTTCGTGTCGATAGACGAAACCGTTTTCGTATACCGCAGTGGCAAAGTTGAGGCATGATGCCAAAATGACTATTCAGGCTTTATATCTGCAATGCCTTGACATATTGACACCAAACTTTGTATGTGTCATTGTCACTTCACTCTGACCACATCACATCAGTTCGTAACTTCGCCACCTATTGGTCGAAAGTGATAATCATATTTTTAGTTAATGTATGTGATTTTTCAAACCATTTTGCAAAAATTCATCTTTAAATGTCTTTAATTGCTCCTTTCTGCAGTTTGTCTCACACTTTCAGCCCATGTAGGCATATCTCGTCGTCTGCTTTTGCGCTTGGCCCCGTAATGGCTGCTTGCAGCTATATTTAGGGGCCAAGCACTGAAGGTGCGGGGCACCTATTGTATCTGTTCCCGTTCTTATTCTTCTTCTTTTTTTTCTTTTTTTTCTTCCGACTGGGCGTCTATGGCAGGCCTATAGAACCGTTTGCGGGAAACTTATACAAATTGGCACAGTGATAGAGGACAGCCTGAACTATCACCATAGCAAATTTGGAGTCTCCAACTTATTCCCTCTAGCGCCACCAGCTGTCCAAAGTTTCACTCATGTTTATGCTAATAACTTTTGAACCACAAGGGCTAGAAACAAAATTCTTTTTTCCTCTGATTCCTGAGCTCATGACGATTCGACTGCACCCTATGACGTCATTTTCCGTCATAATAGTTTTCCCCGCCATTTTGAATTTTCCGAAAAACCTACTTTTTCGAACTCCTCCTAGGCCGTTGCTCCGAATTTCACGAAAAATGAACCAGATCATCTCCAGACCTTGAAGACCAAAAGTTATGGAATTCAAGTTGATTCGAATTACCGTTCTCGAATACCGCGCAAATAAATTTTACGTAGCGCTTGCGAAAACAGACGTAAGGCCGTATCTCCACAACGCTTTATCGGATTCAGACCAAATTTGGTACATGTCATCACAAGCATGACTTGAGGCTACATGCTGCGTTTCGGCACAGCGCCACCTACTGGTCCGGAGATATGAAGAATTTATGTTTTTGCTTATAACTTCTGAACGGTTTGTCCAAAAATCACAAAAGTGGTCTCGTTAGATTCAGGGCGTCGTGCTGAGTTGACTGATATCCAATTTTCCCATATCGGGCCATTTTGGCTGTCGGCCATTTTGAATTATGTGCTAAAATGCTGTATTTTATGAACGCATGAACGTATCGTTACGAAACTCAGTATGGGTCATCAGTAACAACGCCCTAAAGGTACTCAAAAATTTATGAGACACAGCCACCTTTTGGTCAAAAGTTATAACGAAATTTCCAAAAATGCTAATAACTTTTGAATAAATTTGCCTATAGTAATGACACTGATCTCAATAGATTCCTTGGGTTATGCTGAAAACATAGATACCAATTTTGCCATAGTCAGCCAAACTTCCTGTCCGCCATCTTTATTTTCTTTTAAAACCTACTTTTTCGAACTCCCTCCTAGACCGAAGGTCCGATTTTCACCCAAAATCGGATCGTGTCATCTCCAGACCGTGCCGAGTAAAAGTTATGGATTTCGTGTCGATAGACGAAACCGTTTTCGTATACCGCAGTGGCAAAGTTGAGGCATGATGCCAAAAATGACTATTCAGGCTTTATATCTGCAATGCCTTGACATATTGACACCAAACTTTGTAAGTGTCATTGTCACTTCACTCTGACCACATCACATCAGTTTCGTAACTGCGCCACCTATTGGTCGAAAGTGATAATCATATTTTTAGTTATTGTATGTGATTTTTCAACCATTTTGCCAAAATTCATCTTTAAATGTCTTCAATTGCTCCTTGCTGCAGTTGGTCTCTCACTTCCAGCCACTTTTGGCATGTCTTGTCGTCTTGCTTGCGCTTGGCCCCCGGTGATTGCTGGACAGTTGGCGTACTAAAAATAATAATATTTTTTCTTCCGACTGGCGTCTATGGCAGCCCATAGAAGCGTATGCGGGAAAGTTGTTCCGGTTTGACATTCTGATAGAGGACATTCCCAACAGTAATTGCACCAATTTTGGTGTCTCTAACTCATTCCCTCTAGCGCCACCACCTGTCCAAAGTTTCACTTATATTATGCTAATAACTTTTAAACCGTAAGGCCTATCAACAAAATTCTTTTTTCCTCTGATTTCTGAGGCTCACGACGATTCGACTGGACCCTATGACGTCATTTTCCGTCATAAAAATATGGCCGCCATTTTGAATTGTCCAAAAAACCTTCTTTTGCGAACTCGTCCTAGACGGTTTGTCCGATTTGCACCAAAATTGCACCAGATCATCTTCAGGCTGTGGGGACAAAAAGTTATGGAATTCAAGTTGATTCGTCAAACCGTTTTCGATAAACGCGCAAACAAATTTTACGTAGCGCTTTGCGAAAACAGACATAAGGCTGTATCTCCGCATCGCTTAATCGTATTCAAACCAAACTTCCTACATGTCATCACAAGCATGACCTGAGGCTACATGCTGCGTTTCGCGCAGCGCCACCTACTGGTCTGGAGATATGAAAAAAGGCTATTTTTGCTTATAACTTCTGAACGGTTTGTCCAAAAATCACAAAAGTGGTCTCGATAGATTCAGGGCGTCATGTTGAGTTGACTGATATCCAATTTTTCCATATCGGCCATTTTGGCTGTCGGCCATTTTGAATTATGTGCTAAAATGCTGTATTTTATGAACGCATGAACGTATCGTTACGAAATTCAGTATCGGATCATCAGTACAAAGCCCTAAAGGTACTCAAAAGATTATGAGACAGCGCCACCTTTTGGTCAAAAGTTATAATGAAATTTCCAAAAATGCTAATAACTTTTGAATAAATTTGCCTATAGTAATGACACTGATCTCAATAGATTCCGTGGGTCATGCTGAAAACATAGATACCAATTTTGCCATAGTCAGCCAAACTTCCTGTCCGCCATCTTTATTTTCTTTTAAAACCTACTTTTTCGAACTCCTCCTAGACCGAACGTCCGATTTTCACCAAAATCGGATCGTGTCATCTCCAAACCGTGCCGAGTAAAAGTTATGGATTTCGTGTCGATAGACAAAACCGTTTTTGTATACCGCAGTGGCAAAGTTGAGGCATGATGCCAAAATGACTATTCAGGCTTTATATCTGCAATGCCTTGACAGATTGACACCAAACTTTGTATGTGTCATTGTCACTTCACTCTGACCACATCACATCAGTTTCGTAACTGCGCCACCTATTGGTCGACAAGTGATAATCATATTTTTAGTTATTGTATGTGATTTTTCAACCATTTTGCCAAAATTCATCTTCAAATGTCTTTAATTGCTCCTTGCTGCAGTTGGTCTCTCACTTCCAGCCACTTTGACATGTCTTGTCGTCTTGCTTGCGCTTGGCCCCGGTGATTGCTGCTTGCAGCTATATTTCTTTTTCTTTTTCTTCCGACTGGGCGTCTATGGCAGCCTATAGAACCGTTTGCGGGAAACTTATACAAATTGGCACAGTGATAGAGGACAGCCTGAACTATCACCATAGCAAATTTGGAGTCTCCAACTCATTCCCTCTAGCGCCACCAGCTGTCCAAAGTTTTACTCATGTTTATGCTAATAACTTTTGAACCACAAGGGCTAGAAGCAAAATTCTTTTTTCCTCTGATTCCTGAGCTCATGGCGATTCGATTGCACCATATGACGTCATTTTCCGTCATAATAGTTTTCCCCGCCATTTTGAATTTTCCGAAAAACCTACTTTTTCGAACTCCTCCTAGACCGTTGCTCCGAATTTCACGAAAAATGAACCAGATCATCTCCAGACCATGACGACAAAAAGTTATGGAAATCAAGTTGATTCGAATTACCGTTCTCGAATACCGCGCAAATAAATTTTACGTAGCGCTTGCGAAAACAGACGTAAGGCCGTATCTCCACAACGCTTTATCGGATTCAGACCAATTTGGTACATGTCATCACAAGCATGACCTGAGGCTACATGCTGCGTTTCGGCGCAGCGCCACCTACTGGTCCGGAGATATGAAGAATTTATATTTTTGCTTATAAACTTCTGAACGGTTTGTCCAAAAATCACAAAAGTGGTCTCGTTAGATTCAGGGCATCGTGCTGAGTCGACTGATATCCAATTTTCCCATATCGGCCATTTTGGCTGTCGGCCATTTTGAATTATGTGCTAAAATGCTGTATTTTATGAACGCATGAACGTATCGTTACGAAACTCAGTATGGGTCATCAGTACAACGCCCTAAAAGTACTCAAAAATTTATGAGACACCGCGCCACCTTTTGGTCAAAAGTTATAATGAAATTTCCAAAAATGCTAATAACTTTTGAATAAATTTGCCTATAGTAATGACACTGATCTCAATAGATTCCTTGGGTTATGCTGAAAACATAGATACCAATTTTGCCATAGTCAATCAAAGTTCCTGTCTGCCATCTTTATTTTCTTTTAAAACCTACTTTTTCGAACTCCTCCTAGACCGAACGTCCGATTTTCACCAAAATCGGATCGTGTCATCTCCAGACTGTGCCGAGTAAAAGTTATGGATTTCGTGTCGATAGACAAAACCGTTTTGTATACCGCAGTGGCAAAGTTGAGGCATGATGCCAAAATGACTATTCAGGCTTTATATCTGCAATGCCTTGACATATTGACACCAAACTTTGTATGTGTCATTGTCACTTCACTCTGACCACATCACATCAGTTTCGTAACTGCGCCACCTATTGGTCGAAAGTGATAATCATATTTTTAGTTATTGTATGTGATTTTTCAACCATTTTGCCAAAATTCATCTTCAAATGTCTTTAATTGCTCCTTGCTGCAGTGGGTCTCACACTCCCAGCCACTTTGGCATGTCTTGTCGTCTTGCTTGCGCTTGGCCCCGGTGATTGCTGCTTGCAGCTATATTTCTTCTTCTTTTTCTTTTTCTTTTTCCGACTGGGCGTCTATGGCAGCCTATAGAACCGTTTGCGGGAAACTTATGAAAATTGGCACAGTGATAGAGGACAGCCTGAACTATCACCATAGCAAATTTGGAGTCTCCAACTCATTCCCTCTAGCGCCACCAGCTGTCCAAAGTTTCACTCATGTTTATGCTAATAACTTTTGAACCACAAGGGCTAGAAGCAAAATTCTTTTTTCCTCTGATTCCTGAGCTCATGACGATTCGATTGCACCCTATGACGTCATTTTCCGTCATAATAGTTTTCCCGCCATTTTGAATTTTCCGAAAAACCTACTTTTTCGAACTCCTCCTAGGCCGTTGCTCCGAATTTCACGAAAAATGAACCAGATCATCTCCAGACCTTGACGACCAAAAGTTATGGAATTCAAGTTGATTCGAATTACCGTTCTCGAATACCGCGCAAATAAATTTTACGTAGCGCTTGCGAAAACAGACGTAAGGCCGTATCTCCACAACGCTTTATCGGATTCAGACCAAATTTGGTACATGTCATCACAAGCATGACCTGAGGCTACATGCTGCGTTTCGGCACAGCGCCACCTACTGGTCCGGAGATATGAAGAATTTATGTTTTTGCTTATAACTTCTGAACGGTTTGTCCAAAAATCACAAAAGTGGTCTCGTTAGATTCAGGGCGTCATACTGAGTCGACTGATATCCAATTTTCCCATATCGGCCATTTTGGCTGTCGGCCATTTTGAATTATGTGCTAAAATGCTGTATTTTATGAACGCATGAACGTATCGTTACGAAACTCAGTATGGGTCATCAGTACAAGGCCCTAAAGGTACTCAAAAATTTATGAGACAGCGCCACCTTTTGGTCAAAAGTTATAATGAAATTTCCAAAAATGCTAATAACTTTTGAATAAATTTGCCTATAGTAATGACACTGGTCTCAATAGATTCCTTGGGTTATGCTGAAAACATAGATACCAATTTTGCCATAGTCAGCCAAACTTCCTGTCCGCCATCTTTATTTTCTTTTAAAACCTACTTTTTCGAACTCCTCCTAGACCGACACGTCCGATTTTCACCAAAATCGGATCGTGTCATCTCCAGACCGTGCCGAGTAAAAGTTATGGATTTCGTGTCGATAGACGAAACCGTTTTCGTATACCGCAGTGGCAAAGTTGAGGCATGATGCAAAAATGACTATTCAGGCTTTATATCTGCAATGCCTTCACATATTGACACCAAACTTTGTAAGTGTCATTGTCACTTCACTCTGACCACATCACATCAGTTTCGTAACTGCGCCACCTATTGGTCGAAAGTGATAATCATATTTTTAGTTAATGTATCAACCATTGTGCCAAAATTCATCTTTAAATGTCTTCAATTGCTCCTTGCTGCAGTGGGTCTCACACTCCCAGCCACTTTGGCATGTCTTGTCGTCTTGCTTGCGCTTGGCCCCGGTGATTGCTGCTTGCAGCTATATTTTTTAATGTTATCGCAATCGGCCCAATAAGAACATTTGTCCGATATATTAAAGCCGATAAATAATGGATTATTTCCTTTAGCTAAGAAAATTGGAAAATACAGTTAACTGCAACATGTGAAGCGCAAGTCTAGTCATATAGGCTACATAAAAGTATAATAAAATCATCATTATAATTGTGTGCTTGAGACATTTTTTTTTTATAATCAGGCTCTCAAAATTATATAAAATTTTTGATTTAGATATATCGGCCACCATATCTGTATCGGCCGATATATGTTCATTTTTAATGTCATCGTTATCGGGCCAAAATGAAAATGTATCTGATATATTAAAGCCGATAAATAATGGATTATTTGCTTTAGCTGAGACACTTCAGATGCGCACTGTTCAACATGATTTAGAATTGCTTGAAATATGATTGAAATCATACAGTAAAGTGACACATGTGCAGCACAAGTCTGCCATATAGGCTACATAAAATTATGAGAATATCATTATAATTGTGTGCTTGGGACATGGATTTTAATGGTGAAACTGTTTTTGTAATCAGAGCTCTCAAAAATTAAATAAAAATTTGGATTTAGATTTATCGGACAATATATTGGTAATTGGCTTTTAAATATAAAGAATTATCGGTATCGTGCAATTTTTTTATATCGGTGCATCCCTAGATGCGATCACACAAACCTGTGAAAGAGGAGCCGGCCCTCTGTGCAGGATATGCTGGTGATGTTGGTAGCTCAGCTGCAGAGGGGACAGTCCAGCCAACGCTGAGGGATGAGGAGTCTGGCCGGGCAGCTTCGGAGGAAGATGAGATCTGTCCGAGCTGGCGGTGCCCACTCCAGCAATAGCAGGATCCGAGCCCAAGATGAGACGAGTCAATGACTCCGCCAGGTCACCGCCAGCCCGTTCATCTATGTCAGGGTAGAGCCGGGAGGAAGAGGAAGGTGGAGGGAGGGGCGAAGGCTTGGCATTGCTCGCCGGCAGGAGGAAGGTCACCGGAGGAGGGATCGTCCGCTCCCGGCAGATCATCTCGCACCAGCTCGTCCAGCTCTGCGAGGCGGGCGTGCTGCTCCTGCCAGTCATCATCTAGAGAGGAAAATACACTTTAATGAGGTGATGTTACTATCTAATGTCAATGGGTGAGTTTGCAAGAAGCATTGTATTCTGATTACAATCCGTTTTAAAGTCCGATCCGAATGGAAATACTCCATCTAAACACCTCAATCGGAATTAAAATGCCCGAACCATTGACATTTCAATCGATAGGACATGTAAACACTTGATCAAATAGAAAATCTAAACTTGACATTTCTGCGCATGTGCAATGATGTAGAAAAGGGCGTAATGACGCATGACCCACAGATGGAATGAGCTGATGTTGTTGTTGTTGAATATAAAAAATGACTGTAGTGTCAATCTAAACAGATATTAATAGTTTTTATTTAGCAATTATTTCATTAAATTGTTTAAAAGTGACAGTAAAGACATTAATAATGTTACAAAAGGTTCCTTTTTCAAATAAAAGCTGTTCTTTTTAACTTTCTATTTAACAAAGAATCCTGAAAAATAAAATGTATCACAAGCTATGTTTCCATCCACACGCTTTTATCCGAATTAAGTGATATCGAATGAAAAATGCCTTATGGATACAGTACAATTCGATTGAATTTCATGAATATCGACTCAAATGAAATGCGTTCGGTCTCATCGGATTTTGTCTTGATCGATAAACGGCTTATGCGATAAACGCTGATGGAAACATTATTTGCAGAATAAATTATGAATTGCATTTTGTCTAGCAAAACTTTGTTCGTAAATGTTGGCTTGAATGTTGTACGATTCAGTGCGAAAATGAATGGAAACACCTTAAAATGTCTCAAATCAATTCGATATACCAATTTGATCACAACACAGCATGTGACGTCATTACGCACAGGTTTTTATTCGCTTTAAAGCCGTTGGATGGAAACACACTTTCACCAGCTTTATTCGCATGATTTTTTTTATACCGAACTTCAGATAATTCGATTGACAAGTGGATGGAAACTTAGCTAGTTTCCACAAAAATATAAAGCAGCAGCACAGCCGTTTTTAACATTGATAATCAGAAATGTTTAATCAAATCATCATAATACAGTGATTTTTAAAGGATCATGTGACACTGAAGACCGAGTAATGATGCTGAAAATTCAGCTTTGATCACAGGAATAAATGAAATATGAAAAGATATTCACATTAAAAACCTCTATATTAAATTGTAATAATATTTAAAAAATGTCTGTATTTTTGATCAAATAAATGCAGTCCAGGTGAGCAGAAGAGATTTACTTTTGAACAGTACTGTATAAAAATGCAATATCAGTTATCACCAAAATTATGTCTCAGTAAGATGATATTTAGGCTAACTGCTTATTTTTAAGATCAAATCTCTGTAGTTTTAATTGTGATAGTAAAACATATGATACAGTGAAATACAGTGATGATTGAGAGATGAACAAATAAACGCTCCTCAAAAGCCTTATGGATCATACTTGATACATTTTAACAAGATTTTTATGTATGGATAAGCAAGTAAACCTAAGTTGCTTCCGTCCATTAAATATTCGTCCTGATGTCTTGACATTACCAACAATATAAAATACATTCTTCTGTTACTTTATCAAAACAATTAAAGAATTCACAGTAAAAAAATTACGTGTACCACAACCTGAGGGTGGACATATTTACAATGATAATAAAAAGCCTATTGCTAAACACGTATAAACTCTCAGAGGGCAGAAGGCCTTTAGTAGATCGTGTACCAGTTTCCCAGCAAGGTTTTGATAATGTTGGTAATTTAGAGGACCTTAGAGATGCATTTATGAAATACGACACAATAGGCGTTATGGGGTAACGTTAAACCCATAACTCCAGGTGTAAGATTTACCGATTGCCCCTGCACCGAAAGTGTCATCATTGAACTGGTCAATTTCCTCTTCTTCCTCTCCCAACCCTTCCTCCTCCTCCAGGGTGCAGTCATCGTCAAAAGACTACAAAACAACACAGAAACAGTATTGGGGTAAATTTGCAAGTCATAGAAAAGTAAGGGAGGAGGAAAACAGAGATCTGAGGGAAAGATGCTGCTGTGTCCACATCCACAGGTATAATACTGTGCTTGTGCTCACCCCAAACTTACATGTTCAGTGTTAATGTGTATAATCTCAATCATGTACACACAAAAGATGTATCATGTATTAGAAATGCGTAATACACGTTACCAATACTGATTATGTAAACTGCTAAGCGCAGTAACACTTGATGATATTGAACACTGCGAAACTGACCAGAAACATCGCATAAACTCCTTTCCCCTTATAAAATCATGCTCACAGTCGCCAGATAAATTGGAAAGTTTAAATAATCCCAGAAGTTTACATTGCCCTTGTTAGTTGACGTAACGTAACGTTACTAGCGCGGCCTCGCTAACATGCTAACAAGGCCAAAGGTTTAATATCACACATCTGGGCAACACTGAACGCAAAACGGAGGGTATATGCCAAGGACACAAGCATATTTCTTTATGCTTTAACATTGTATTCAATATCAGCACCGGAGAAAACGGACGGTTAGGCCTTACAAACAAACAATTTTAGCTCGCTAACTGTGGTGTCGAAAAACAAAGCCGTAATTTCCCATCAAAATCTGAGTATAAATCTTCTAAACAGAACCCTTCAGGTTACTTTTCTTTTAAACCTGGCGATTTCGACGTACACCATAGTAAGAAAGGGCATATTTACCTGAAAACGGAACATGTATCTGTGTTTTAAAAATGATCTCGTTTAATTCTGCTGCTGCGCGAGACGCGGCGCGCGCTTCTGCACAAGATTCCTCACGCGCGAGCTTGAAGAAGAGATGGCACGCGTCTTGAGTGAAGTGAAATCACGATGCTGTGGCCATAATATTGTTATTTATATGCTTCGCTTTTTTTATTTGCCAGTTTTGTATTCAGTTGGAATTCTATTAAAATCCAACTAGGATATTGGAAATGCATTTCAAATTATGATAGAGATTCCATTGGGAAAATAATCCTGTTCACATTCCATGAGTTTTCACTAAGCATTTGAAATATGCCATAATATGAATTATGGTTTAAGAAATAAAAAAGTTGAGAAAATATTTAAAAATCATAATGCTATTAAAATGGTAGGCTATAATTCAAAACATTTTTGTAATAGCTAGCTGTAAAACAAGTGACCATGAATAACTCAACAAATCGCATCAAAAATCGCGATTAATCGAATCCAAAATAAAAGTTTGTGTTTACATAATATATGTGTGTATTGTGTATAATTATTTTGTATATAAATACACACACATGCATGTATATATTTAAGACAATGTGTTATTTATATATAAAATAGTTATATTTATATATAATTATAAATAATATAAAAATATATATGCAGTATATAAATGCAAATATTTCTCAAATATATACATGCATGTGTGTGTATTTATATATACAAAATAATGATACACAATACACACACATATATTATGTAAACACAAACTTTTATTTTGGATTCGATTAATCGCGATTAATAGTTTACAGCCCTTTTTTTCCTTCTTGTAATAATTGTGTGAATATTCAATGTGTAATCAGTACAATACCATGTTTGAAACAGAAATTACAGAAAGGTCTCTATATCAGTTACATTTTGTATGTCTTGTAGCAGTGCTAAGAGAATGAAACACAAAGTACAATGAAATAAAGGTAAATTAAACAATGCACATTAAAAAAATCAGCGCATTACTAAAATAACTTCCAAAGAAACTACAGGTACTTAAACAGATTTAAATTGTTTTATTTTATTATAATGAACTGTTTAGATATACAGTTCCTTTTAAAAAAAAATTAAACATTTTTTTGTTTTGTTTACTAGATTAGGTTCATAATGGATTTGGGCAAGTAACGGTAAAATACACTCATTTTGATTCAATAAAGTTAGAAAAACCAAACAGAACATTCATAAACAACAGTGAAAACCCCCACATAATTGAAATATATTATTGAACATAATTAATTATTGCAGGTTAGTGTAATATTCTGAGTTTGCATTTCACAGTTTGTATTAATTTTGAGGAATATTGAATCTGGTTTTGTGCAAGGGAGATGAGTAAATGTCTGCACACATTTAGTTACTAGTTTGAAAAAGTAACAGATATTTTGTTGACAATATAAAAGTAATTTGTTACTTTAAGTAGTAACGTGAAAACACTCTGCCTTTACAATTAGGTTACAATACATGCAGTCCTTAAATTAACATACTCTTTATCTTACAAGTAGCCCATTACACAACAGAACAGTCTTACAAGCAACTGCATTTTTATACATAATAAATAAATATACACACTTTTATACATCACTTTTTTTTTTTTTTTTTTTTTTTGTAGTAGTTTCATTCCGTTTAATTCAGGCAAAAGTGTGCAAAATACACAAATTAGTTATTTTCATCCATTTCTGGGAGGGTAAATGAGAAAATACAGTCATGTGTACTATAAATATACACACACAGATTCGTGTACTGTTTGTGGTGACGTCATGCACGGCGGAAATCTCGCGATATCTGTAGCCGGGCCCGTTTGCGGGAACAGTGTCAACAGAAAAGCCGGGGGCCGCGAATGACTCGTGGTGAGCGTGCTCTATTTGGGCAATATTTTGAAACTTTCCAATCAAACCTATTTACTTTTTCGTCTTTTCGGACTTGTTTTTAAAGGAATTACTCGTGTCCATAGCGAAATAACGGATTTAGCCAGCCAAACATGTCCCAAACAGAAATCAGCATGGAGCAGCAGGAGCCGCGGGAAGAGCCGAGCAAACTCGAGTCGGTCGGTCCGGTAGAGGTGAGCGGTTCATTCCCATCATATCACACTCGTAATTACACCCCGGTTCACCTGGGACTTTAAAACACGGACTGGTGGAGCTGGAAACGAAGCGTCGACGAACCATCCGCCGCGCGTCTCGTGAGAGTGCAGCTGAAAGTTTTGTTAGCATGTAACGTTATTGTTCCGGCTCTGATGAATAGATTAGGAGATCGGCGTCCATTTTCACACTCATAACAACATTTGATCACTTTTGCCCGGGTAAATTAGCAGATTTAGGGATGGAGTTGTTAGAGAGATACCCAGTTTGATGTGTTGTTAACGTCTGAATTAACGTTAGCTGAATATGACACGCAATGGTGGTGGTGTTGTTTTGTTTACGTTACTTTGAATAAAGCACATTTTGCTATATGGGTCAGGCAGACAATATATATAACGTTATATTTTTGTTTTTGTTTGTTTGTTGTATTGCTTAAGCTGCAGTTATTGGACTCTTTATTGTAACGTTAGACTTAATTCAAAATAAAAGTTTTCCTGTGTGACGTTGAACGGGGAATTACCATATTGCCCGCCACTGAATGACGCGATGTCACAAGTCACCATACAATGGCATTTAATTAGACGTATTTTTTTTAAAAAATACGTCTAAAAAAATACTTCGGAAGAACAACCAAGTCTAATACGTCTAATTAAATGGCATTTAATTAGACGTATTAGACTTGGTTGTTCTTCCGAAGTATTTTTTTAAAGCACTGTTGATAACTGCGTTTTATTTTGAAATCAAACTATTATTTGTAATAGTAATAGTTTGTAAAACTATTCGCTGTAAAAGAGGAGTTCTGGTCGAGCGTTTAGAAATATTTTTTTTATTTTGATAAAAGATAATCAATCACATTGCCCTCTTTGTGTTTCCAAAATGTTGTCCAATCAAATGTCTTAATTAAAAATATTCCCTCCCTTTACAGCCAGCATGAAAACAAATTCAACCTAATCTGTAAATGCGTGTTATAGATTTTATTGTGAATGAATCATCCATGCATGTTAATTTTCTTTTTTTAATCTGACTTCTGAATTTTTAATCTGTCCTCGTAACTCGGGTAACGATTCTGCTTATCGATTCCTATTTTAGATTCCAATGAGGTAAAACAAAAAAACTTTCTCATTCACATTTATTCTGAGTCTTATAACATTTAATTAAGGCTGAATACCATGAACAAAAATCAACAGGCTAAAGAACACTTGCCTTTTTAATATATAGTTTAAAAATGCCATAGCAAAACAACTTGCCTAGCTAATATAAATTTCAAACATTTTAAAGACAAGTAAACACTCAGTAATTTATAAATAAATAGCAAATGCACAAATAAACATAACTGAACAAAGACTTGATTGAAATAAACAGTTTTTAAGATTTTTAGGTACTTATTCAGGCATGATCCCTCAATTTTGGCTTTAAATTGAAAAAAATTCTTGCAGGACATTCATAAATGACATTATTGTTTCTCTGTAAGGATGATGCTTCAGAAAATGGGCCCGATGAAGCATCGGATACAGCAGTGGATAGTGAAGCGCACTCGTCATCACCTTCCTCAGCAAAGGAAAAGGGCCCGCCGGGTGGATATGAAGAAAAAGTGGTAAAGCCTTCTTCCATAACCATGAAAGATACTTACACTGGTCAACTTTTTGTATAACTGTAATATGCATTTTTAAGTAGACGTGACGCATCTATTGTTGACGCCAACTGCTATGTTTCAACAGAAAACAGACCGGACCAACAGATTCGAGTACCTCCTGAAGCAGACCGAGGTGTTTGCTCATTTCATCCAACCAGCTGCCCAGAAGACCCCAACTTCACCTCTGAAGATGAAGCCTGGTCGCCCTCCGGCCATCAAAAAAGACGAGAAGCAGAACCTGCTCTCTGTGGGAGAGTGAGTTTTCCCGCACTTCTCCAGCAGAATTGGTTTCAGAAGTATTTTTTTGTTATATTTTCTTCATAAAAATCATGCTGCCATTGATTAACAACCGCACGAGATCATTGTAGGTCTGTCTTTAAAGGTTAAGATGTTATTAAAAATATATTTCTGTGGAGAAAATGTATGGGAATTTTACTTGACACTAAAATCTGTTCTGCTCTATTAATATTTCATCTGCATTTTAATAGTTTGTAGCACAAGGTACTATTACAAGGGCTGCCTGATTAATCGAATAAACCACAATCGGAATATGGCTTTGCAAACACTGATTTATATACCGTTATAAATGCTTCAGTGTGAATAGCAGCCAGTGTGTTTCAGTTTTCCAGTGTTTGTCTCAGAGCAGTTTTTACTGTTAAAAAAAAAAACGTAAAAAAAATGCATTTACTGTAAAATTTCTTGTTTTGATTGATTACTTTTATTTGCTAATAAGTTATACTATTTGTAAATTGCAACATAATTTACAGCCCTACAAACAAGCACATTAAACCTGTTTAAGCACACGATTTTTAATAGAAAAGTCACAATTAGATCCCTCCCCAAATCGTGCAGCTCTTAAACTTTTACATTTACTGGTGAAACTCGAAAAATTAGAATATCGTCGCAAAAATGTTTTTTTTTTTTTTTTTTTTCAGTAATTCAACTTAAAAGGGGAAACTAATATATTATATAGACTCATTGACATGCAAAGTGAGATTTCAAGCCTTTATTTGTTATCATTGTAATGATTATGGCTTACAGTTTATGAAAACCCCAAATTCAAAATTAGAATATTGTGTAAAGGTTTTCATAAGCTGTAAGCCATAATCATCAAAATTATAACAAATAAAGGTTTGAAATATCTCACTTTGAATGTAATGAGTCTATAATATATTAGCTTCACCTTTGAATTACTGAAATAAATGAACTTTTGCTCCATATTAAAAAAATTCGAGTTTCACCCGTATTATTGTTTTGTTTTAGCTTATAACTCCAATAGTCTCATGTGTTAATGATGTGTATATCAGATAATGTCTCCCTGTTGACTGATCGTGTGTAATTTTTCCAGTAACCGCCACCCGCCGGACTGAGCAGGAGGAGGACGAGGAGCTGCTCAGCGAGAGCAACAAGACCACCAGCGTTTGCACACGCTTTGACGACTCTCCTTCTTGTGAGTTTTACGCACAATAAAACACATTGTCAATGTAGCGTCACATAATATCAATGTCCTCTTGGTAATAAAAAAAAGAAGCTTATTATGACCAATGAACATTTATTGACAGATGTGAAATCCGGCAGACTGAGAGACTACCAAGTCCGTGGACTGAACTGGCTGATTTCCCTCTATGAGAACGGAATCAATGGTATCCTTGCTGATGAAATGGTATGACGCCCATCAATTCATTTTCATTTTATTAGAAAATATACAAATATTAGGGGTGTAACAATACACGTATTCGTATTGAACCGTTCGGTACGAGGCTTTCAGTTCAGTTTTCGGTAAGCATTTGCAAACCGAACGGTTCGTTGGACCATTTTTCCTGCCGACCAAATTTTAGTTATTTCAAATCTAGGCGCGTTGCAAGAGCGCTCATAATGTAAGAGACGCTGGCGCGACCACAACATTGCCCAACATCAAATGGCAAATGTAATGTAAGCAGAACGAAACTGAGCTACTCGTTATTGTGTGGTTGACGGACCGTTTATCAGTTTGGACCAATGCAGCGTGAGCCGATCTTGATCAAGCAGCACTGTTACTACACAGTGAGATCCAGTAAAGAAAGCATTTGAATTCGCCACTGAAGTAATAACATCGCTGCGAGATCTAATGAGAAACATTCACATTTCTCTGTTATTAACGGATCAAACAGCGCTGACGTGGAAACCAGGAAGAAACATTGTGCCATGAAGGAACTATTCAGTGTCCACAGATCAGCAACATTCACCATGGATTTACTGGACTAACACTACTAACTGTAACCATGGAAGTTTGGCAGGAATAGGCTATAATGCTTTCAATTAACATTACGTTGGTTTTATTTTGACATTATGAATACAATTGCTGCCCTCAAATATTAATCTGAACTAAAATAAACCTTTGTTTATAACTACTATAATATTAGATTTAATTTTGTCCAAGGGGCTGTTTTGTTTTATATGCTCTTAAGAAAAGTCAAATATATCTCCATCATTGATCAAAGTAAAAAAAATATCATACTTTATGATGTTAGTTTTAATAAAAATATAATGAAAAAAATTAAATCAAGGAAATTTCTCTGGCATTCTTTCTTTTTGCTGTATCGTACCGAACCGTGAATTTTGTGAACCGTTACACCCCTAATGTATATATATTTTGATAAAATGATCTGTAAACTCCTATAGTCAATAGAATTGATGTAGTTGTGTTCAGCTCTAAAATATTTCAGCAACCAGAAATTGTAAATGTCTTCTAATCAAATGCCTCACACTTCTTGTCCCATCAGGGTCTTGGTAAGACTCTTCAGACCATCTCTCTGCTGGGCTACATGAAGCACTATAGGAACATTCCCGGACCTCACATGGTTCTGGTGCCCAAATCCACCCTGTATAACTGGATGAATGAGTTCAAGCGCTGGGTTCCCTCTCTACGAGCAGTCTGCCTCATCGGGGACAGGGAAGAAAGAGTACGTAGGGATTTCCAATGATTGTATTGTGAAGTAGGGCTGGATGAAAGCCTTTTTGTGACTTTTATAAGCATCTGGCCGTCTAATAACTCCCTTCTGGTTGTAGACCTGCTTTTGTCCGTGACACGCTGCTGCCCGGTGAATGGGATGTGTGCGTTACCTCCTATGAGATGGTCATTATCGAGAGGGCCGTCTTCAAAAAGTTCAACTGGAGATACCTGGTCATTGATGAGGCTCACCGTATCAAGAATGAGAAATCGAAGGTTTGCAGTTGCATCTGTTTTCAACAACGACAACAAAAAAAGCTTCTACACTTAAGTATTAATGTAAATGTTTTTCTCTCAGCTTTCCGAGATTGTGCGAGAGTTCAAGACCACGAATCGATTGCTGCTGACTGGAACCCCCGCTGCAGAACAACCTTCATGAGCTGTGGGCGCTGCTGAACTTCCTGCTGCCAGACGTCTTCAACTCCTCAGAGGTGCCACTTTCACTCAGTTCTGTCTTGCGGTCTTTGACATTATGTTGTTAAAGGATTTTATTTAGGTTGGGTAGGGTCAACTTTCTGTTAAATTTTCTTGTTACATCGGAATCTGTTATAGATGTAACTCTGTTATTGAAGGTGTTCGTTTGGATTAAGTTTGTCTTTCCACTTTGTGCAGGATTTTGATTCCTGGTTTGACACCAATAACTGTCTGGGTGACACAAAACTGGTGGAACGTCTACATACTGTAAGTGCAATTCAAAAATAAAAAAAAATAAAAATGGAAAATGTATTTTATATTAAGAAATTAAAGCCTGATTTTTGGACCCTAGTATGTATGTAGGCTTTGCTTTCTTAATGCAAAAAATAAATAACTAACACACACACACACACACACACACACACACACACACACAGTATTCAACATTTGAGTGGATCAAAACCTTTTATCAAAGTTGTACATGAATTTTGAACAATACCTGTTCTTGTCTTAGGACAACTTGGATTAATTTTTTTGATCCACTTCAAATGATGACTATACTGTGTGTGTGTGTATATATATATATATATATACACACACACACACACACACACACACACACACACACACACACACACACACACACACACACACACACACACACACACACACACACACACACACACACACATGCATGCATGCATACATACATACACACTGTAATTTGTGTATAACATTTATTTAAAATGTATTACCTTTTTTATTGTTGAATTATAATATAGAAAAGAATGATGAATATTTTGTCAAAAAAGCAATTTCTTTTCAGTTTTCTTCATATGCAGTGTAACTAATAAATGTCGTAATGATCCAGGTACTTCGTCCGTTCCTGCTGAGGCGTATCAAAGCCGACGTGGAAAAATCTCTCCTCCCCAAAAAGGAAATTAAAATGTACATTGGGCTCAGCAAGATGCAGAGAGAATGGTAAATATTAATAATAATAAATGCCTAAAATATATGGTTCTTGATTGACTTACTAGGCATATATTTTTGTTCCTTTTTTTAATTTTATCTATTAGACAGAATCAGAATCAACAGACAAATAATGACCTTTTCTTATTCTCTCTAGGTACACCAAGATCTTGATGAAGGATATTGACATTCTGAACTCTGCGGGTAAGATGGACAAAATGCGCCTGTTGAACGTGCTGATGCAGCTCAGGAAGTGCTGCAACCACCCCTACTTGTTTGATGGAGCGGAGCCGGGTCCACCCTACACCACTGACCTCCACCTGGTGGTCAACGGCGGGAAGATGGTGGTGCTGGACAAGCTGCTGCCCAAGCTGAAAGAGCAAGGTGACTGCTTTGTTGCCGGAAGTATTTTGCCAATGCAAACGCTCGAATGGTCTTGACATGTTGCGCTGAACATGGCTCTGTTTTCTTCCTGCAGGTTCCCGTGTGCTGATCTTCAGTCAGATGACCAGGGTGCTGGACATTCTGGAGGATTATTGTATGTGGCGTAACTATGCTTACTGTCGTCTGGATGGACAGACTCCTCACGAGGAGCGACAGGTATGAAAGTGAAGTGTTTTGCTTTTCTCTTTGTGCAGCAGAACAGTTTAGTAGTGAATAAGCACCAATGATTGAGGATCAAATCTGTAACATTCGTCTCATCTCCTCAGGTTTCCATCAATGCCTTCAATGAGCCCAACAGCTCAAAGTTTCTGTTCATGTTGAGCACCAGAGCGGGAGGTCTCGGGATCAATCTGGCCACAGCTGATGTCGTCATCATCTACGACTCTGACTGGAATCCTCAAGTGGATCTTCAGGCGATGGTCAGTGTTCACGCTGGCATCTTTTTCTACAAGTTTACTCTGTGTATTTGTTGTTGCTTTGATGTTTGGACTCATGGGTAGCATATTGCATTCTCCTTTCATCAGACTTGTTGATTTATTAAAAAGTACTTTTCTTCGAAGCAGCATCAAACCTCTTCTGGAATGGAATGTTAATTAATTTTCATTTGATCTTCTCTGTTCAGGATCGTGCCCACAGGATTGGTCAGAAGAAACAGGTGCGCGTGTTCCGATTCATCACAGAAAATACTGTTGAGGAAAGAATTGTGGAGCGTGCAGAAATGAAGCTCCGCTTGGACTCCATTGTCATTCAACAAGGTAAGATGTGAAACAAACTTCAGTTATTAATATTTATGATAATAAAAAATATTCTAATGAATGTAATCACAAAAATATATATTTTTTTCATAACATATATAATCTATATCATTATTTCACAATTTTATTGAATGATTTTAAACATGATTAATACTATTGCTTTCCAACTTAATTGTTTTAGAAGAGTTTAAGATTTCTTTTTTTTTACTTCAATTATTGGTATATACTTTATTTTATATATATTTATTATTTTGTAGTTTAAGTATTTTAAATAATTATGAAACACACAAATAAATAGGTTTTATTGATTGTAAACATGATTAAAGATATTGCTTTCCAACTGAATTTATTAATATTTCTAAAAATGGTATGACCTATTTTGTTCATTTTCACTTCAATCTCTTTTTGAAAAATGTTAGCTTTTTAAATTACTTAATATACTTCAATATTTATTTTATATATTTATTATTTTGAATTCTGAAATGTAAATTCACACACATACATATATATAATTGTTATTGATTGATTTTAAACATGATTGGTACTATTGCTTCTCTACAGGCAGGTTGGTCGATCCAAACATGAGCAAACTGGGCAAAGATGAGATGCTGTCCATCATCCGCCATGGTGCCACTCACGTGTTCGCCTCCAAGGAGAGTGAGATCACAGATGAAGACATTGATGCCATCTTGGAGAGAGGAGAGAAAAAGGTATGACTTTTAATCTTGGGGAAACTGCCTCGCTGAACAGAAGTATAAAAATGACCACAATGTGTCAGTTAATTCAGAGCAATGCTCTTCATGACTCTTCTAATCTTTGTTTTAGACCATGGAGATGAAGGAAAAGCTGGCCAATCTTGGAGAAAGCAACCTGAAAAACTTCACCATGGACACCGAAAACAGCGTGTACAACTTTGAGGGTGAAGATTACAGAGAAAAGAAAAAGGTAATGCATTACGAACTGCAACATGTACATGTGCAACATGTAAAAAGGATATACTGATGTGAACTCCCCCTCCTCCTCAGGTCATCACTAACTGGATCGAGCCTCCCAAGAGAGAGCGCAAGGCGAACTACGCCGTGGATGCGTACTTCAGAGAGGCCCTGCGTGTCAGCGAGCCCAAAGCACCAAAGGTATTACCAGTTCATACACGGTTGACCGCAACGGCATTTCAATTGGAAGCTGCTTTTCCTAATGGACTTTTTCTCTGATTCCCTCAGGCTCCCCGTCCTCCCAAACAGCCCAATGTTCAAGACTTCCAGTTCTTTCCCCCTCGGCTGTTCGAGCTGCTGGAGAAGGAGATCCTGTATTACAGGAAGACTATTGGCTACAAGGTGTGTCTGTGTTGAAGTTCAGGTTTGGGGTCCAAGGTACACTACCTTTCAAATGTCTTTGAAAGAAGTCTCTTCTGCTCACCAAGGCTGCGTTTCTTTAAAAATACAGTAATATTGTGAAATATTACAATTTAAAATATCTGTTTTCTATGTAAATGTATTTTAAAATTGCTGAGTTTTCAGCATCATTACTCCAGTCTTCAGTGTCACATGATCCTTCAGAAGTCATTCTAATATGATGATTTGATGTTAAAGAAACATTTCTGATTATTATCAATAGTTTTGTTGTACATTTCTGTGGAAACCGTGATGCATTTTTTTCAGGATTCTTTGATGAACAGAAAGTTCAAAAGAACAGCATTTATTTGAAATAGAAATCTTTTTGCATTATAAACATTATAAATATTCAACTGATCAAAATTGACAGTAAAGATGTGTCCTTGCTGAATAAAATCATTCATATCTTCTTCAAAAAAAGACATTTGAATGATAACTTAATACACACTTGAGTCTAATTGGGAATTACTAAGGTGTTGTTCAAAAGAAAAATATTTTACTTACAAATATGGTACGTTACAAAAGTAAAATGGATTACAAATTAAGTTTCATGTTGACATTCAGTATGTCCACACATTAACATGCAGTTCAGTGAAGCGGTGAATAATGTTATGATGTTAAGGTCCTTGCACACGGAGTCCGAAATTTTTGCAGGATAAAAAAATAAATACGACCTCACGTTGTGTCAATCACGTTTGCACACTTTCCACCAAAGTTTCCACCAAAACTTTCGTCGTTCATAAAAAAAAAATTGGATCGGGTTCTGCGTTTTTCGCATCCGTATCAAACATTTTGAGGTGTTTTGATAATTCAGAATGACGAATACAAAAAAAACGCGTATTTCAGACTCGGTGTGCAAGGACCTTTACTCTTCAGAAGCAATCATCCCTTCTGATGTTCCTAATGTATAATGTCTCTGTGCTAACAGGTGCCAAGAAATCCTGATCTGCCCAACTCAGCTCAAATGCAGAAAGAGGAACAGGCCAAGATCGATGAAGCTGAACCACTTAATGAGGAAGAGCTGGAGGAGAAGGAGAACCTCCTCTCACAGGTAAAACCCATCAGGGACTTTATGTGCCAACCCAGTGGACTGTACTTCCCCATCTTCTCATACTTGCATGTCACCTTTTAAATATAATTAATCCCACTGCATCAACATGAAACTTCTTATACTAGTCTAAATTGTGCTCTCTAATGTTTCAACAAGTCCATGAGAAGATGTTTGTGTACGGATGTTCATCCGTTATGTCATCTATATCCAGGGTTTTACTATTTGGACCAAGCGTGACTTTAACCAGTTCATCAAGGCCAATGAGAAGTGGGGAAGAGATGACATCGAGAACATCGCCCGAGAGGTCGAGGGCAAAACCCCAGAGGAGGTCATGGAATATTCTGGTATGTTGAGCCTCTGTCTGTTGCTGAAACACTGTCACATACAGGAAGCGTATGATTGAGGTGTGTTGTGTTTGTGTGCAGCTGTGTTCTGGGAGCGCTGCAATGAGCTG
This sequence comes from Phoxinus dragarum, assembly GCA_033366665.1. Classification (NCBI taxonomy): domain Eukaryota; kingdom Metazoa; phylum Chordata; class Actinopteri; order Cypriniformes; family Leuciscidae; genus Phoxinus; species Phoxinus dragarum. Next base: position 73,388 of record JARPMJ010000412.1, on the reverse strand, counting down.
CAGGACATCGAGAAGATCATGGCTCAGATCGAGAGAGGAGAGGCCAGAATCCAGAGGAGAATCAGCATCAAGAAAGCACTGGACTCTAAGGTGAGCCGCACTACATAATGAACGTGCATGGGATTGTTACCGTAGACCATTAAAATACCATGAATAATTATAGAGGCCTTATTACAAATTGTTTGGATGCTTCTTTTCCATCAACCGGTTGAATTTAACAACATAAACCGGTTGAATTTAACAACAGTGTGTGTGATGCCTAAAGGAGGCATGCGTAATCTAATGTAAACATCCTCAACTTGGATGTAAAGTCACATCTGAAATCGCATGTTGTGTAGTTCGAAACCTTTCATCCCTTAAAGTAATTCAGACATGCTACATCCGCCATGTTGTCACTGTTATGTGACCTACGGCCTCAGTGGAGTTTCTTCACTGCATTCATAAATCCTCTCCCATGGTCCATCGTGTGCACACTTCAGAATCACGCTGGACAATTTACCTACTGTTTATGAATACTATGAATTAGGGCTGCACGATTAATCGTTATTTCCATGTAATCGCACTTAAATCGAGATGGCTCATCGCGATTATGAAAACTGAGTATTTAGTTATGTGCAGCGTGTCAGTGACGCACGGCTCTGTAAACGCTGCTCACTCTGAAAGCACTGTGAGTTTGAGTCGCTTATAACGTGCATTTGAAAAAGCAACACGCGGCCAACATCTTCCCAAACATGAGAAGCATTTATGAACCTCTCGTCCAACAAAAGACAACATTTAATAACATGCTTTTACTCCAAACTCACTTCATATCGACAGTTGAGCTCATCCTTCTGTGAGATGATGAGCTTCTTACACAGAATAACGCCCGTTTCACATATACTCCGTGTGCAGTGCGTATGCGGTGCGTGTTGCGGTGCGTATGCAGTACGGGAGCAGCACGCGCTATAGTGCTTTCACATATGCTGCGTGCGTTTGCAGTGCGCAAACTGATCCGCGGCTGTACCACAAACACATTTACTCACACTATTTGTATTTCAAATTGTATTTCAAAGTTATCAGCAACTTTTATTTAACAAAAAAAAAGTTGTCAGCATTGCGATTCTCTTTGTACACATATACACTCTTTAATAGGTGTATTCACTTTTAAACACAATTTAAACAACGTGTTATTCAATCATTACTTCTATATAGATGATATAATATGTTGCTTAAGCAAGTGGTAACATATTTAACCTTACTTGTATATTAAAATAGCAGACATTTTAAATTAAAACCTAAAATTGACAAAAACGGCAGACTCATACCTTTTTCTTTTGCATAATTTAAATCCTTATACAATAAATCTTGCATGTCACAAAGAACTTGCTTTTCCACCTCCACGAATGAGACGAGTGTCGTTCATTATGATCTTGTTGAAATAATTATGAAGTAAAAAAGATACTGTGAAAAATAGTAGTATTTAATTAAAATGCATTTATGGTGAGATTACTACATTCAATTTAATTAAGTGCATTTATGATTAAATTACCACATTTTCATGTCAATTTGTGTTCATTTTGACCACGAAACATGCGCTGTCACTTTAATTCAGCGCGTGCAGCACAGCAAAAATAGACTCGGTGCGGAAACGATCTCTGCACTGCTGTATACGCACCGCAACTGGAACGGATCGCCGGACTGCATCTGCGTGCAGTGTGAAAGCTCTAACCTGTTAACATGGGTACGGAAAAAAATACGCACCGCAAACGCACTGCAAACGGAGTATGTGTGAAACGGGCGTTAGGCAGTCGTGTGTTTATTAGTCATGTTTAATCAATCAAAGCGTTTCAATCTTCTGTTTATTCAGCTACAGCGATAGGGATTTCCTGGGGCATATTTGGCATGTCTGCACGAGAGCGCCCTCTGGTGTTCAGGTGGAGCAGCATTTACTACCGATCAGCTGCACTGCACTGACAAACTGCGGATCAAATAATCGCAGCCTTTGCCAAATCGCGTGCGGTTTCAGTGCGATTAATCGTGCAGTATTTTACATCACACACACATGCACTGAAAATTTCAAAAGCTTTTAGCCTTTTAATGTTCAAACCGGAGTCAGACAATGATGGAGAGACTCAAGAAGCAAACATGTAGAAGCAACAGGACATTTCTGAATGGTTAGTTGATGAATTTATGTAGCTTATGTGTAGTTATCTTCTAGTCATTGATTAGATATTCTGTCTTGATAATCTATAAATCGTGTTCCGGGGGTGGGGTTTATGTAAATTTTAGGGTTGGTGATGTCACTAACCCGGGAGGAATGTTGTGTAGTCCCTACCAGCCGTTTGTTGTAGTCCTTAAAAAGCAATTTCTTTAAAAGCAAATATCTCCCTTTGCTTTGAACTTTGAGCGTCGTAACTTTGCAGATGTTGTTTATACTCAAACAGCAACATTACACACTAACTAAAGTTAGAAAAGTGAAATCATAATCAGCCCCCCCTTTAAGTGTTCGTGACTGCACGATAAAAGCTTTAGCTATTCTCAATATTGTTTCTCTCTCCAGATTGGCCGTTATAAGGCGCCGTTCCATCAGCTCAGGATCTCGTATGGCACAAACAAAGGGAAGAACTACACGGAGGAGGAGGACCGATTTCTCATCTGCATGCTGCACAAGCTGGGCTTCGACAAGGAGAGCGTTTATGACGAGCTGCGCCAGTGCATCCGCAACTCGCCCCAGTTCCGCTTTGACTGGTTCCTCAAGTCCCGCACGGCCATGGTGAGATACATCAGGTTTCATTTCCATTAATATTTGCAATTACTGGCTTTTTTTATAATCCCCTTTTAAATGTATATGTGTGGTCTTGTGTCAAAGACAAAAATTTAACCAATTATTTCAAACAATCAGAATACTATAGACTTGTTACTTATACAGTTTTATCAGCAAAAGCTATTTTAAACTGCAAAGGTGAAACTAAAGTTTATTTACAGACTTAATTCATTAAAAAAAACAGGGTTGCATTGCAATAGTGGCACAATCATTGTTGATAATTGCTCTTGATATTGTATTTGGTATTAATGCTGATTTAGTGCATTTGGGGAAACTTAATATATGCTTTATATCAGGGGTCGGGAACCTTTTTTGACCAAAGAGCCATTTTTTAATTTTTGGTTGTTGCATTTTTCCAAAAGAGCCACAGTAAAAAATAAATAAATATATTATTATTAAAGACGTGCTTTTTTTCCAATAAAATTTCAACAGTAGTAATTATTAGGTCCATGGACAACTAAAAACAAACAAATATTCAGCAAACAATAAATAAGTTACAATATGAAATTAATTGTGCCTGCTTTTCACTGTGAGGTTGAGTTACCAACTGATGAGCATAAATCCTCATCGTGTGAGAGAGAGAGAGAGAGAGAGAGAGAGAGAGAGAGGCTGCTTGTCCGTGTTGCGCTCGTAACACACGGAGCGCGCACAGCATCCTGTTAGTATTCAGTTCTCTTTCGCGACTTATCGCACTTTTAATATTTATTTTCAATATAAAGCACATCCTGCTTTTTTTCTTTCTCATTCATTCATGTTTTGGTATTAATAACTACAACTGAAATCTGTGCGGATTATCAAAAATACGACATTTATAGTAGGCTACATATAGGTCTCTGCGGCAAAAGTGAAAGTACCAGCAGCGGGTAAAATGTTTCGAAATGTCTCTTTGCAAAGCACCCGTTTAAATAAAAGGATATATTAACGTTTATAAAGCCTAGTTTTACATGTTCGCTGCTGTTCTAAAAATGCTGTTTTCGCCATTGCCTTAAATAAGCTGCAGCTGCTTGAATCCCTGTGCAGGAGCTGTTGCCACAGAAACGTATGGTTAGTTGATTGCTGTGGTGACTCGCGAACGGCACTGAACATGCACTTTTGCCAGTACAACATGAATATTATTATTATTATCATCATAAACTTTTTATGAACTTCCGTAGGCTGTACAACAAGGGAATTGTAATTGGGTGCTTTTGCTGCAGAGAGCCGATCTCTGTTGATGCGTCGTAATTTTTTTCTTATCGATCATTTGTTGGTAAAGGGTGAGAGACCTTGCGAGCCACATGATTTTTGCCAAAGAGCCAGGTATGGCTCGCGAGCCATAGGTTCCCGACCACTGCTTTATATTAACTTTCATGAAGTCCTAACACGGTTCTGTATGTGTTTATGTGACCACAGGAGCTCCAGAGGAGATGTAACACACTCATCACACTCATTGAACGTGAGAACATGGAGTTGGAGGAGCGAGAGAAAGCAGAGAAGAAGAAGAGAGGCCCTCGCACGTCTTCGGTGAGCTTGTGCCAGTCATGTTTTCATCACAACAGCTGCCGGAAACATTGAAGATGAGCTCATAAGAGTGTAATATTTAATGACCGGTTCCTCTTTCCCCCCTAGGCCCAGAAACGCAAGCAGGACGGCACCCCTGATGGACGTGGCCGCAGGAAAAAGCTCAAACTGTGAACGGCCAGGCGTCACGCCTCACTTGGCGAGGACCTTCAGTACAGCAATATACTTGCATTTATTGTTACGGGTTATGGATTTGCAGCACTGAACCTCGCCCTTCAAGTAGCTTGACCTTTTCAACAAGGTGTAGAGTTGTATATTAGGTCTCTCTTTTAGTTATATGATGTATTACGGCTGTGCTGTCAGTTGTGTTTTGTATTTATGCCTTTTCTTTTTTTTTTTACCACATTCCATTTGCTTGTATCAATTTGATTTGCCGTCTCTCCTCTCATTATTAGCATCTTCACGAGTGTCTCTGTACCCTCAGTTGAATAGTCAATTGGAATATGACTAATAAATGTTGTTTTTTATAAACACTGCTCCGTATATTTCCTCCAAATAAATGCAATATCTTCAGCTTTGTATATTAATGTAGTGTTGGTGTGCATATCCAACAATACACTGAGCTTTGCAAAACTGGTGTGACGGGGACAATGTGTGGGTCTTGCTTAAGAAAAATCCTCTCAAGGAAGAAAAATCAAGCTTTTTTTTTAATAAACAAAAATGGTTAAATTCTTGCAAAAAGTCTTACCTAATGTAATTCATAAAGAAATGTTAACCGATAAAGTTGGGTGAAAAAAAGTAAACGGAGTAAAAACTATTTTTTTGTTAATAACGTTGTAGTCAATAATTTATCCCTTAAAATGTTTTATCACCAAAATTACATTTAAACTTTTTCATTTTATTAAAACAAATTTCTTTATGGCTTAAAATAGCTTAAATGTAACTACACCCCAGCCTCATTTAGTATATGTGGTTCTATGAATATATAATGATAAGAAATCCTTGCAAAAAAAAAAAATTGTAAAAAAAAAAAAAATAGCAGTAGAAGGATTTTTCTTTACTTAAACAAATTATACTGGTGTCTTTTTTTTACAGTTAAATTTACAATCACTTTTTTTTCACTGATTTTTAAAATATTAGCTATTGTCATGAATAAGGGTGGTGTGTGAGTGTATTGATTGTGTAATATCTGGAAAGAATCTCTTCTGATATTGAAATCGTGTGGGGTTGATGCAGAAGGTGGCGCTGTTGCTCTGTTGTTATGGAAATACGGCAAATGCCCCTGCAGTAAAAGCACAGGAGCTTTAAGAATAAATAAAAGAAGAAAAAGAGAGATCCCTTTCTAGTTTCAACATGACTTGAAAATGTATACTATTTACTCTAAGAGCCCTTTTGAGATAAAAAATATCCCTGGAATTGAGCCAAATAGGCCCCACACAAACCAAAAAATGTTTGTTAAAAACCAATATCTAAAAGGATGTTAAGAGATCTTTAATACTTCTTTAGTTATACAAGCATGCAAACCTTGGGCAAAAAACACAAGAAATGCCCCACCCCATTTTTGATCTGTCACCATTGGCATATAATGCAACAAAGATTGATAAAGTCAACAGATTTTACTAACAGACCTACCAATTTCTGTGTAAAAAAATAAATAATGATGCTGCAATCTTTCTAAAGTCATTTTTACACTGTAATTTGGCTCCAAATCTCTGGTGAAAATTGTCATTTCTCTCTACAAAATAGTGGACTACTCAGTAAATAAACATCTGTGACATTTAATATTTTGGCTTTCTCCTCTATTTATGTTCATCTTTCTTCAAAAAAAAATATGAACAAAATCTAAAATTTGTGCCGGTATGTTTCTGTGATTTGACATTGCTGTGTGTTGCAGCTCTTTTGCTCTTTAAAGTCCCCCTGCAGTCAATAATTGTAACCCTTAAATATCAGCTTTGATCACCAAAATATTGAAGCGTTTTTTTCCTTGAAAAAAAAGTCTTCATGTCTTAAAATATCTTAAATGTAACTGGACACCCTTGCCTCATTTAGTATACGCGGTTCTATGAATATGCAAATGAGCCCCGCCTCCACTCACTCACTCACAGCCGCTCAGAGATCCACTGGTTGACGATCACACGTTGATCTGATTGGTTACAAGGTAGTGTGTGACGTCAGAAACACCAGCGATTTCAAACGGTGTTTTTGAGACTGTCTTTGGTTCCCTACAGTTTTAAGCAGAAAATACTCAGCAATGCTGTCGACTTATGAACTTACACACGGTTTGTCTTAAAGCATATTAAAAACACCACAGACACATAAACAAAATTAAAAGCTTGATTTTCACCACAGAGGGACTTTAACAGTAATTCACGCATGCTCTCTGTAAATAAATCTGTAAATGTCTGGTCTTTGAATAATGATATCTACAATAAAGGAGGTTTGCTATCAATCCTTTCCGTTTTTGTGACTGTGATTGCTTGTTAATCGTGTGAATTGCAAGTGCGAGGATTTGATTGGACGTTTGAGACGAATAAGCCTGTGAAACATCATTGTCCCTCATTACACTGGAGGTGAATGTCTGAATAAAGCCAGCAGAAGCCGTTCAATCGCTCCTCATTGAGGATGTGAATGAGATTAAAGAGTAAAGAAGCTGTACAGAACTGATGGTGGATTGTAAAAAGAGGACGCATTGATCCATCCAACACACCCCTGAAATGTTTCACTGACCGTTTGTCTGTTTCTGTTGTGCTCTGTGCAATAACCGAAGAAGAAAACAGCACGACTCACAATTTTGGAGCAGTAATCATGATCAATTTTGTTCTGCCGTCTGTTATATTGTTGGTATTGGGATATCAGAGTTTAAAAGCTGGTGCCAGGAACTATTTTATGTGTTTGAAATGCCCTGCTATATATTTTACATTCAAATCGGGCCAGTTTTTTAGTCAACACTAATGTGAATGTTGTTAAAAGAGTCTCACTCAATCATCATCATCGGTCACCGTTTCTGCGCTTTCCCCACATTCTCCTCGTCCTGACCGAGACATGTCTTCCTGTTGTCTTGTTTACAGTCACCTGGGCTTGTGAATAATGCAGTGTGTCCGTTGCGTGCATTGCTTTGAAAGCCTATTTGCCAAGAGCGTCCTCAAATCTTTGGTGGACCGCATGTGCCTTTTAAAAACAAGCTGTAAAAGGCCTTCAGACTCCCCTGCTGGACCCTCTGGCATCCTCTCTGGCCACTCTCTGTGTTTACTCCCGTCTGGCTGCAGGCGAGAGCCGAGCCCGCGGTGTTCAGCCACGAGCCTCTGATGCTGCAGAATCAACCCGACGAGCAGCCGTTGTGTGTTGAGCTTTTGGTGTTAAGTGTTTGCTGAGTGATCTCTGTGTGTGTGTGTGTAACAACATTCTATCTATCTATCTATCTATCTATCTATCACTATCTATCTATCTATCTATCTATCTATCTATCAATCTATCTATCTATCTATCTATCTATCTATCTATCTATCTATCATCATCCTTCCATCCATCCATCCATCCATCCCATTCATCCTTCCTTCCTTCCTTCCTTCCTTCCTTCCTTCCTTCCTTCCTTCCTTCCTTCCTTCCTTCCTTCCATCCTTCCATCCATCCATCCATCCATCCATCCTTCCTCCAACCTTCCTTCCTTTCATCCATCCATCCTTCCATCCATCTATCCATCCATCCATCCATCCATCCTTCCTTCCTTCCTTCCTTCCATCCATCCATCCATCCATCCATCCATCCTTCCATCCATCCATCTATTCTTCCATCCATCTATTAATCCATCATCTATGATCCATCCATCCATCCATCCATCCATCCATCCACCATCTATTAATCCATCCATCCATCCATCCATCCATCCATCCATCCATCCATCCTTCCCTCCTTCCTTCCTTCCTTCCTTCCTTCCTTCCTTCCTTCCTTCCTTCCTTTCATCCATCCATCCTTCCATCCATCCATCCAACCATCCATCCACCATCCATCCTTCCATCCATCCATCCTTCCTCCTTCCTTCCATCCATCCTTCCATCCATCCATCCATCCAACCTTCCTTCCATCCATCCATCCATCCATGCATCCATCCATCTATCCTTCCTTCCTTCCTTCCTTCCTTCCTTCCTTCCTTCCATCCTTCCTTCCTTCCTTCCATCCACCCATCCATCCATCCATCCATCCATCCATCCATCCTTCCTTCCTTCCTTCCTTCCTTCCTTCCTTCCTTCCTTCCTTCCATCCATCCATCCATCCATCCACTATGCATCCATCCATCTATCCTTCCTCCTTCTTTCCTTCCATCCATCCATCCATCCATCCATCCATCCATCCTTCCATCCATCCATCCATCCCATCCATCCATCCATCCATCCTTCCATCCATCCATCCATCCATCCATCCATCCATCCATCCATCCATCCATCCATGCATGCATCCATCCATCTATCCTTCCTTCCTTCCTTCCTTCCTTCCATCCATCCTTCCTTCCTTCCTTCCTTCCTTCCTTCCTTCCTTCCTTCCTTCCATCCATCCATCCATCCATCCCTTCCTTCCTTCCTCCTTCCTTCCTCCTTCCTTCCTTCCATCCATTAATCCATCCATCCATCCATCCATCCATCCATCCATCCATTAATCCATCCATCCTTCCATCCATCCATCTATTCTTCCATCCATCTATTAATCCATCATCTATCATCCATCCATCCATCCATCCATTTATTCTTCCATCCATCTATTAATCCATCATTTATCATCCATCCATCCATCCATCTATTCTTCCATCCATCCATCCATCCACCCCATCCATCCATCCATCCATCCATCCACCCATCCATCCATCCATCCACCCATCCATCCATCCACCCATCCATCCATCCATCCATCCATCCATCCATCCATCCATCCATCTATTCTTCCATCCATCTATTAATCCATCATCTATCATCCATCCATCCATCCATCCATTTATTCTTCCATCCATCTATTAATCCATCATTTATCATCCATCCATCCATCCATCTATTCTTCCATCCATCCATCCATCCACCCATCCATCCATCCATCCATCCACCCATCCATCCATCCATCCATCCATCCACCCATCCATCCATCCACCCATCCATCCATCCATCCATCCATTCTTCCATCCATCTATTAATCCATCATCTATCATCCATCCATCCATCCACCCATCCATCCATCCACCCATCCATCCATCCATCCATCCATCCATCCATCCAGAATGGGTGAGAATTCGGGCAGTGTTCTGGCACATACATCCCTACTAGCAACTGCATAGCAACACCCTAATAACCACACCAAGTACCCTAGAAGCACCCTAGCAACCACCCAGAATTCCCTAGCAACTGCACAGCAAACAATTATTTCACTGTCAAACTTTGAGCTTTTAAAATTGATTCAAACTTAAAACCTTCAAGCTTTTTTAAGCTATCTCTCTTTCTCTATCTAAACTATTTCACACTTCAATATTTATTAAGTAAAGAATTATTTTTTGTGTCAGCTTGGATGAAACTTTTTTATTTAGATTCTTTTAACACATTAACCAATTCCACTGCATTTTCTCTATTTTTAAATACATTAGAGACTGTAAACTTGATGTACAGTCAAGTACATCAAGTTTATTTTGTATATTGTAATATTGTAAGAATTTATCTTTTGTTGACATGATTTATTGTAAGTCCTAGTCAGCTGGCTGGAATTTATCTTTTAAGTAAAAAAACATGTGGAGAGCACATTGATTCATTCAGTGTCTTGAAAACTACCAAATCTCAAGGGCACCGAGAAATTGTGCGGTGGTTAACATTACTTCCTTTACAAGTGGTCTTGATGATAACAGATGTTCAAAGGATACGTTCAGGATTCCTTACAGCTTTCTGCAAACTAGGCTTCTGCAAAACAATTCATTATAAAAGCTGGCAGCGTATGACTTGGCAGTGTGAAATCGAACGCAACGTATTCATATCCTGCATTTATCAAGTGACCGCGGGGTCCTGAAGTAAAGAGACTGCGTGCCGAATAGCACAATGATCTGTAATAGCCTGCAACATGAGATAGGAGAATGCTCTGACAAATTGAATTTGAATTGGAAATTTTGATGAATGATAATTCAAGATGTTTGATATGATAATTGTTTTAACCTTTATTTATATAGCGCTCTCTATAGAATCGGAGAATGATTCAACAATGCAAACACAACAGTTAATTTCGGCTGTACGGCATAACATATAGTATCATTGTTCAGCTGAAGGTAGTTGATTCAGTTCTATTGTAAAAATCATCAATTACCGTAGTTCATTTAATCTATAAAACAGCTCTGTAGAAAACAGTGATGTCATCGTCCAGCTCAGTTCAGCTCTCGTCCAATACACTGAAAAAAACAATAAGTCAAATGTACTTCTTCTTTTTTTTGGCAAGTTTTTGCACTAATAATTTTTACGTGAATTTCACACGCATATTGTTTAAGTAAATTTCACATATGGAATTAAGTAGACTCTACTTAACTAAGTTAAGTGAAAGTAACAAAGAAAATAAGTAATTTTTACTTGGCTAAAAGGTTGAGTAAAATCTATTTAGTTACAGTTTCCTTTGCTATACAATTCACTCAATCAATATAACATTGAATTAAACCACACTTTTAAGGTGTATGCTTTACTTAGAAACATGTAAGTTATTAATACAATAGATAAAGTGTGTTTCACCATATCAACATTTCAGAAATTGTCTGTGAACGCAGAGACCTTAAAACTTAGTAGATAATACACAATGACGGTAACATTTGCTGGAACGTTTTTGTGTTTGAATAGAAACATTTTGAGTAGAAAATTAACTCCAAATATCACAAAATGGCAAGTTACTAATCCTAACAAAAAAAACAATGATAAAACAGTGTAAATACAGCTGGAAAACAGTGAAAAATCAACCTAATTAATTATTCGCGGCCCAGTGCATGCTGGGAAATACCAGTATTTACACTTTCATTTCTACACGATTGAATTGAGTACTAAGATAGAATCTACTTCGTTTTTTTATTTATTATTCTTGCCTGAACTAACTTTTTCATGTGAATTACGTAATTTTTTTCTGTAGTATTTACTTCATCACAAAATATTTTTTTATCAGTGTCGTGTCAGTGCAGTCCGATCAAAAATATTGTTGAACAAATATCCCCAACTTAGCAGCTAGCAAATTTCACTGTGTGACTAAAACATTTGTTTTTTTTTAGCAAATTTCGAAAACATTTGTTTTTTTTTTAGCAAATTTCACTGTGTGACGAAAACATTTGTTTTTGCGGCAGAAGCGTATAGCAAAAAAATTAATTCATAGTTTTGGAGATTATTTCGTTTTATGAACTGCCAACTTCCCGAAGGAAAGCTACTTCTTTGACGTCGACTTGGTGTCACAACCTTAAAATAGATAGGCCTACCTAAGCAGTAAAAAGTTAAAGAATTAAACTTAGAACATTTCAATGTTTTAAAACTCAATATGTGGCCGGTCACCGTCAGATTTAAATTACATTTAAAATAGTGAATTTTAATGTTAATCATATTTTTTTTAAGTAAATCTAATAGGTTCACACTTGGCTTGGAAGAAAAAAGGAAAAGTCCCCATCAGCAAAAATGACTCTACCGGTATTCAAACACGCTGAAGGGTCGGACATGATAACATCTAGGCTACGGCAGGCAAGAAATAACATGAAGAACATGTGTAGAATCCATAATTTCACACTGTATTTTTCCCTGCATCCTAAGGGAATGATAATGAGTTTTGCACAAGGACATAAATGACTCCATCCCTGTGCAAAATAAAAGCAATTGGTATTTAGAATTGAAATCTGTTTCAGAAACTTGCTTTGGTTCCTTTATGGTAACTAAGTAATGGGGGTTCAATTGCTTTTAATCCATGACTCAGCCAGATATCTATTAGGCATCCATGTTCAGGAATGCTTTAGTAGCCGAGGCTCTCTCAGCGCGTGATGTTATTCCTCAGTGCATGGCTGCCGTGTCTCCTGGTTAATGGGCTGGCGGTTTCGTGGGATTTACCGCACAGTTGTTAAACCCTGAGATCATCTAAACGCCGTCTCTGGAGATGGACTGCTCTACAGGCATCAGATAAACCCCAATTAGTTCCCCCAGAAAAGATAAATGGCCATATTTGCATGCCATCTCATTAATATTCCTTAACATTTTTGCCCTGTATTCTTAGACTTTGCCTTTTCCCCCGTTTTTTTATTCATTTATTAGATCCTCGGCACTGCATCTTAAAGCTGCACTCTGTAATGTTTGATCACAAATAAACAAAACGTACTTTATTAAACATACGTATGCTTTGTATAATCGCAGATGGTTTTTATGCGCTGTATTAAGTTTCAGAGTATGGACAAAAACAGTTGAAACATTCATTTTGTGGAATATTTAAACCATATTTTTGTCCACGTATATTATGTTGAACCATTTATTGAACAGTTAAAATGGCATTAGACCTTATTGACCTTTATTTTGTCCATTCATCTGCCCATCATCCATCCATCCAATTGTCCATCCAACCATCCATCCATCCATCCAATTTTCCATCCATCCATCCATCTATCCAATTGTCCATCCATCCGTCCATCCATCCATCCATCCATCCATCCATCCATCCATCCATCCATCTGTCTATCCATTCGTCGATCCATCCTTCATCCATCTGTCCATCCATTCGTCCATCCATCCAACCATCCAATTGTCCATCCATCCGTCCATCCATCCATCCATCCATCCATCCATCCATCCATCCATCCATCCATCCATTCATCTGTCCATCATCCATCCATCCAATTGTCCATCCATCCATCCATCCATCCATCTGTCTATCCATTCGTCGATCCATCCTTCATCCATCTGTCCATCCATTCGTCCATCCATCCAACCATCCAATTGTCCATCCATCCATCCATCTATCCAATTGTCCATCCATCCGTCCGTCCGTCCATCCATCCATCCATCCATCCATCCATCCATCCATCCATCTATCCAATTGTCCATCTATCCATCCGTCCATCCATCCATCTATCCAATTGTCCATGCATCCATCCGTCCATCCGTCCATCCGTCCATCCATCCATCCATCCATCCATCCATCCATCTATCCAATTGTCCATCCAACCATCTCTCCATCCATCCATCCACTCAATTGTCCATCCAAGCATCTCTCAATCATCCGTCCATTCAACCATCCATCCATCCATCCATCTGTCCGTCAACCCATCCATCCATCCATCCATCCATCCATTTGTCCGTCAACCCATCCATCCATCCATCCATCCATCCATCCATTTGTCCGTCAACCCATCCATCCATCCATCCATCCATCCATCTGTCCGTCCATCTGTCCGTCAATCCATCCATCAATCCATCCATCCATCCATTCATCCATCCATTTATCCATCCATCCATCAATCCATCCATCCATCCATCCATCCATCCATCCATCCATCCATCCATCCACCCATTCATCCATCCATCCATTCGTCCATCCATTTATCCATCCATCCATCAATCCATCCATCCATCCATCCACCCATTCATCCATCCATCCATCCAATTGTCCATCTGTCCATCCATCCATGCAATTGTCATCAGTCAATCCATCCGTCCATCTGTCCGTCCGTCCATCTATCCATTCATCCATCCAATTGTCCATCCATCCATCCAATTGTCATCAGTCAATCCATCCGTCCATCTGTCCGTCCGTCCATCTATCCATTCATCCATCCAATTGTCCATCCATCCATCCAATTGTCCATCCACCCACCCGTCTATCCATCCATCCATTAATTTAGAAAAAAAATTAAACCATTTTTTTATCCAGATATATTATGTTGAACCCATATATTGTACAATTAAAATGCCATTAGATATTAATGACCTTACTTTTTTGGTCAAAGCCTTTCAAAATATCTTGTTTTTTTGTTCCACACAGAGAAAAGGGAGTCATACAGGGTGAGAAAATTATTCATTTTTGTGTGAACTGTCACTTTAAATGAATTTAATTATAAGACAGAAAATGTTGTTTAGTAGGCCAACAGCATTCTGAGTGGATTAATTTGGTATTTATTTATGGACAAATTTGAACGTTCTTGTCTAATCATTGTTATTAATATTGCATTTGCAAACTGCAACATTAAAGTGTACCGTATAGAAATCGTGTTTAACTGTAAGCGTGGATGATTCAGGATTTAGTTCAAAACCCCCAAACTTTCAGAGTTTCCCAAGTTTATTATGATATCCAGGCACGCAGAGACATAATTGGTTAGAAAAATGATCAATTGGGAATAAACACAGGGTGAATGCCCAGAATCACTGAGAAAACCTCTGACAAGATTGTAATTGGGGGCTGGAAATGCACAAAGCGCAATAAGGCACCAGTGACAGTGATGAGATGGGACGGTATCTGCACTCTGATGGTAGAGAGCTCTGCCGGTGAACTGGTGACGGGACTCCTGTGGATGTGACAGTATTTCACAGCTCACTGACGCGTCTATAATTAAATGCCCTGTTAAGCAGCACTCCAGCGCAACACTCGCCACAACAGTCAAACACTGAATAGAGTCCACTTAATGAATAAACTTTTTAATGAGCTCTTGAGTTTCTCATAGAGCCATTGGCTGATAAACGATGTGCTTCGTTTTCTTGGTTCATGTCTTAACTGTGCTGCTCTTAATTTAAGCTGCCCGCAGTTTGCTCAGTGATTAATTGAAATGCTCTGCAAATGTGTGTGTGAAATTACATCTATTTATAGAGTCTGATAGTGTCACACACACAAAATGGTTCTCTTTTGCATTCTTTACTAATGTAATACAACATTTTTCATTAGAAACCTAAGATTTGAGAATTGCCCATCAAGTGCACACATAGACGCTTAATTTATGATCGGAAACTTTTTTTCTAAAGAAATTTAGTGATGTTTGGCTTTAATTTGCATTGAAACCCTCACCCCTACTTGATCACTTCACCTAAAGCCTGCTCGCTTTAGCCTTTTTATTTCAACATCATTGTAATTTAGTGTTTCACACGTCATTTGACTGCTTTCCACCCGGGGTTAGCCTGGCTTTTTGTAGAGACAAACTTGGGTTATTAAACGACGCAATGTTAAGGAAAGTTATTAGAATATTTAGGCTTTTTTTTTGTCCATTGTATTAAAATTGCTTTAGATCCCATTGACTTGTATTTTATAGAAAACATCATTCAACTTCAAACTATCTTGTTTTGTGTTCCACACAAGAGAAAGAAAGTCAAACAAGTTTAGAATGGCATGAGGGTAAATAAATAATAACAGAATATTAATTTTTTTGGGGTGAAATATGTCTTTAAATCAATTGAATTCTAGACTTTTAGAATAATTTGAGTATTTCAGAAATCTTAAAACAACCCGAGTGGATTAAAGTTCACTACATCCATCCATCCACCATCCATCTATCGCTTCATCCATTCATTCATCCATCTGTTCGCCCATCCATCCACCCCTTCATCCATTCATCCATCCCTTGATCCCTTCGTCCATCTGTCCATCCATCTATCTGTCTGTCCATCTGTCAACCCATTCATCCATCCATCCATCCGTCCATCTCTCCGTCCGTTTATCCATCCATCCATCCATCTACCCAACGTCCATCTATCCATCCATCTCTCCGTCCATTTATCCATCCATCCATCCATCCATCCACCCCTTCATCCATCCATCCCTTCGTCCATCTGTCCATCCATCCATCTGTCTGTCCATCTGTCAACCCATTCATCCATCCATCCATCCGTCCATCTCTCCGTCCGTTTATCCATCCATCCATGCATCTACCCAACGTCCATCTATCCATCCATCTCTCCGTCCATTTATCCATCCATCCATCCATCCATCCATCCATCCATCCATCCATCCACCCCTTCATCCATCCATCCCTTCGTCCATCTGTCCATCCATCCATCTGGCTGTCCATCTGTCAACCCATTCATCCATCCATCCATCCGTCCATCTCTCCGTCCGTTTATCCATCCATCCATCCATCTACCCAACATCCATCTATCCATCCATCTCTCCGTCCATTTATCCATCCATCCATCCATCCATCCATCCATCCATCCACCCCTTCATCCATCCATCCATCCATCCATTCGTCCATCTGTCCATCCATTCATCCATCCATCCGTCTGTTTATCCATCCGTCCATCCATCCGTCTGTTTATCCATCCATCCATCCATCCATCCACCCAACGTCCGTCCATCCATCCATATCTCCGTCCGTTTATCCATCCATCCATCCATCCATCCATCCATCTGTCCATCCATCCATCCACCCAATGTCCATCCATCCATCCATCTGTCCATCCAACCATTAACCTAGCAAAGTGAAAGTAGTTGCTAACCCATAAAGGATGAACGATGTGAAACAAGATGTCCCCAGGGTTAAGTTAATGTAGGGTTAACAAATTACCAGTGTGAAAAGCCCATTACCCTCCCAATGACCACCAACACTTATATTTTGCTGTATTTGAACTGAAATTACCTCTCAATAGTAATCTCTTTTGTTTGAATCTATTTATTTAGCGTGTTGTCATATGAACTCAGGGGAACAACAGAGCAGACGTTCAAGCCTCCAGACACCGAACACTCCTTCTGATGTTCCTAAAACGCTGCATAAGTACTCAGTGTGACTTCAAGCTCCTGCAGGAACTAGTACAAGTGTCATTCAGGATACACGTGTCCTCTGAGAAGAGCGCAGTTAGCAGGAGAGATTAAACACCGTATTGAGACAACTTGGACGGGGTATTCTCATTACTCTTTATTCTGTCATTTGTCATCCCGCTGGTGTTTCTGCAGATTGGCTGTCTGCCTTGAGCTCCTTCCTTTTCCTTCTCTGTCGTCTTCTCCATGGCTCATTTGAATGATTAGAGGACAGAAGGATAAACCGTATGTTGCTATCTGTGTCCTGGCCCATTTAAAAGCACACAGTTGTATTTTCTTCAGATCAGTTATAGCAGACCTAGACAAAAATCTGCAGACTTTTTTTGTTGCATTTCTTGTACTTTTTTGTGTGTGTTTCAAGTTTTCTGAAGTTATTCAAAAACTTTAAGTGAGGAACAAACTAAAACTGAAGACATCATTCACTGAACTCATCGTCGTCTTTGAAGCTCTAAAATCTCATACGCATCTGTACCGTATATTTGAGGCCAAACGCCCTTTTTGGTGAACTATTGCTTTAGACTCTTATGGATAATATTAAAAACAACAACAACAATGGGCTGGTTTCACAGACAGGGTTTAGATTAAGCCAGGATTAGGCCTTGGTTCAATTCAGACATTTAAGTAGCTTTTATAAGCATAAAAAAAACATTACTGGTTTGCAGATTAACACAAAACAATGGCACTGACATATTTTAAGATATATCAGTCCAAGTTGCTTTCAATAAAACCAGCTCAAACATGCATTTTAATCTGGGACTAGACTTAAGCCTCGTCTGTGAAACTAAGCGAATATGTTCAGAAAATGTAAATCTGAAATGCAATTGGAGCAGGTTGTTACAGTATCTTCATTCTTACTGTGAATCTCCAGCCTGAAGTCCTCTTTCATGATCATGTTTGTCTTTGGAAATAGGAAAGTGATATAAAGCTGAGTTATCTTGTCCCATCTTTTACTATCGGCTCTGGGAAAATGGTTTCTCTGAACTGTTGTTACACCCGGTGCCTCGCATCAAAAATGTGTTGACGCTGAACAATTTGCTATTCACAAAACCAAGTAATGTGTGACCTCGTAAATACAGTGAGAGAAAAGGGAGGTTGCTAATCCCGCCGAAGAAGAAACCGCTCGATGTGGGAGTTTCACAACACTCAAGACAAACATGCACTGTGCAGACTCGGGCTTAAAATAATGTTTCTTATTTTGAAACAATTTCCTCATAAATATTTGCTTACACTTAAAGTAGTTCAACTGGTATTTTATTTCTTAGAAATATTCTAAATATTTAAACAGACTATTTATACAGAATAAATAAATAAATAAATAAATATATATATATATATATATATATATATATATATATATATATATATATATATATATATATATATTGTGTATATTTATTTACACAGTACACTGAAAATAAATATTTTTGCTGCTTGTTCTAATTGCTAAGCAACACAATTGCAATACATTTTGTCCAAACTTAATTTGATTGTGTTCAATCTGCTTAAATATATGTAAAATTTAAGTTTACTTAATCCATTTGTGTTGGATTACCTGAAACTGGGCGGTGCTTATTAGTTCCCAGCATGCTTTGCATATGGCTGAATTAAGAGAGAATAAATGTTGAAATTAAGTGTTATTTTAGTGTTTTTTTTAGAAAATTATAAAAGGGGAAGACTTGTGTAATTGTGTTTAATATTCCATTACATTCGAATTATTAGAACCATTTAAATTACAGAGGGTTACCATTGTGGAGAAGAGTGAGCGTGTAAACTTAGCATTTAACATTGATTCATGCACTGATAAAAGGGAGACTGGTCAGCTGTTAGATTTATCAAATTATATTTAATATATTTTACTTTGTTGATTGAACATGAATAGTCTGTGTTGTTTAAACGTGAATAATCTGTGTTGATGGAACACAATTGTGTAAGTGGCTACCAAAGCAAACAATTTGTGTGCAACCAATGTCCACTATTTTTCAGTGATAGCACTGTGTTCATTGTGAGGATTTGCCCTCCACAAGATGAATCTTCAGTGTCTAGCCTCACATTTCCCAAGATATTGCTTAATGCCTTGAACAATGTGCCTGTGAGAACAACGTTCCTGAAGACCATAAATATAGCCATTTCTCTTCTTTGTCTGTGCGAAGCTGAAGCGCAGGGACTTAAATCCAATGAAGGGAGGAAAAACGGGCCTGTGGTCGTGAGTGCCATTTGTAAAAAAATTCCCTGGATTTGAACGGATTCACATGGAATGAATGTTAGCGGCCGTGGCAGGTCATTAATATAGTGCTGTGTTGTGATTTAATGAGGGAGTGTTGAAATGCCACGGGAGATGCGGTGCTACGAGAGAATTTTTAATTCTGGTTAAACGCTTCCAATATGCTTCTTTATTTCTCTTACCACCATAACAAACCTACAACACGTCGCACCACTTTAGCACTTTTTACATTTAAAGCAAAGCATTTATAAATCATAAGATGTAGATGCACAGTAAAGTTTTGGAGCGCCATACATCACTCAAAAAAATGATATGTTGGCTTTAATTAACTTTTTTATGTCAACAGGTTCCACATAACTGGATTACATTAAACAAACATAATTTGTTCATGTAACTTCAACATCATGGAATTAAGTCATTTTAAGCGACCCAATTTAAGTAATCTCAAAGTTAATTTTTTAAGGTTTCCTGATATGTTTTAGGTTTTTATTTTCATTCATCCATTACTATTTCATTTATTTTAGTGACATATAATTAAATTGATAGACTATAGCTAGCTATTTGCTAGCAGAAGCACATATTAGCATCTTAAATGCTAAGATTTACATGCTCCTTCAACCAAAGCAGTCATAAGTTACCAAATCAGTCCTTAGCCAAACAAATTAAAATTGAAAATTAAACACAATTACACGCTATCAAGTCTTCCCCCTTTTCTAATTTTCTCAAAAAAAAAAAAAAACTTAAAATAACACTTAATTTTAACATTTATTCTCTCTTAATTCAACCATATAAAGCATGCTGGAAACTAACAAGCACCGCCACGTTTCAGTTAATGCAACACAAATCATTCATGTAATCCAACACAAACGGATTAAGTTTGTATTAACTTAATTTTTACATATATTTAAGCAGATTGAACACAATCAAATTAAGTTAGGGCAAAATGGCAGTTGGCGTCGCACTATACCGCCACCCTCTGGATGTACGAATTTTTTACTTAACATAAATGGCTTGTGTTTAGACAACGCGTTAGGATTTTGTACTGTTAAGTTGAGACATAATTACGTGGACCTTAATAGAATAAACACATTTCAAGTCAACAAACACAATTATTATAAGTAAACTAAATATAAATATATTATGTAAAGTGTACAACCTTCCTAGTTCATTTTTTTGAGTGATGTTTTCAATGTTGGAGATTTTCAGAGACACAAGTGATCACTGATGTGATGTGGCGCAAAAAAACGTTGGACAAAGTTTGATTTTAGGCAAATGAGAAGTGATATGATGAGGCTATAACATGAGTGAAGAGATACGTGCAGTTGAATATAGGCCTACGATATACCATTCAAGCGTATAGGCCTACGCTATACATTCAAAAGTTGTTTTTTATGGCTTTTTTTGTTTTAATGATAAATTGATCACAAATAATTTAAACACAGTAATATTCAGAAATATTATTTACATTTAAATGAAGTGTTTTCTGTGTGAATATATTTAAAAATGTATTGCTGTGATGCCAAGCTGAATATTACTCCAGTCTTTAATGTCACATGATCCTTATTCTAATACGATGTTTTGACGCTCAATAAATGTTCTCATTATTATAAATGTTTTACAGATATCTTTTGTAACATTATAAATGTCTTTTCTGTCACAAAATCAGAAAAGACACAAAATTGATCAATTTAATGTAGCTTTGATGAACACAAGTTAATTTATTTAAAAAAAAAAAAAAACGTACTGACCCCAAACTTTTGAATAAGACATATAAGACAATATATTTTATCCTGTTTAAGCAATTAGTTTCTGTGTGTTTTCATACGTTTTGCGATATTGCATTTTAAAAACAGTGCTGGATGGGGAATAAAATGTCCAAATTGCCTAAAAACCTTTCTTGCTAAAGGTGAATATATTTTAAGTGGGTTTGATCAATGCTTATGTAATAATGTTACATCATTATGTTCATAATATGCAGAAATCTTACACACAATTGCCGTCCCCTCCCGAGTTTTCATTCTTAGCTTCAAGGCTGAATCCTTGTTAAAATGGAGTGGATTTTATATTGTTTGGGAAGCACAGCGATTTATTTATATTCAAAAGTAATGAGCAGTTTTTGAGTCTCTTTAATGCAACTGATGTCTTGTCTAGGTCAGGGTTTCTGGAAAGCAATTGTTTGAGCTGTTTAGAGCAAAACCATCAAGCTTTTAAAAAGCATTCACTTCTCCAATTATCCACATCCCTTACTATACTGTTAGTTATTTCAAAAGAAAAGATTCTCTTTGAGTCCATTCCTTGCTTCCATCCTTCCTTTTTTTGGAGGGCTGCTCATCCTTTCAAGTGGTCCTCTAAACACGGGCCAATTAACCGATTTTCAGAAATATTTCTAAATCTTTTTGGTGCGGGCAGGATGAAAGCTTTGCTCTTTCTCTGGCAACCGCCTATAACATTTCCACATGGGGCTCTTTCTTTCTCTTTTACTCTCATTTTCGTACTGCTTTGTCACTGCCCTTCTGAATGAAGGAGGAACAGTCACTTGTGTTTCTTTGCTCCACTAACCAAATGTTCCTTGACGTATGGAACAGCTATTCATTTTTGATTATTTACCATTGGTAATAGCACTCTTAGATATAAAGGTTTTCACAGTGATGCCATAAAACAATCATTACCGGTGCCCCAAAGAACCTTTCAGTCAACAGTTCTTAAAATAAAATATTTTAGTTTTAGTTTAGTGTGAAGAACATTTCAAAAATAAAAAATCCACTATAAAGAACCTTTTGTGGAATGGAAAGATTCCATGGATGTAAAAGGTTCTTAATGGAACCATCAATGCCAGTAAAAAGCCCCTATTTTTTAAAAGTGTACTGTGGTACTCTGTGAAGAGGTTTAGGATCTCTGACTCGCAATTGCGACTTTAAATTTCGCAATTCTGACTTTGTAACTCGCAATTATGACTTTATAACACGCAATTGCGACTTTAAATCACGCAATTATGACTTTACAACTCGCAATTGTGACTTTAAATCTCGCAATTATGACTTTGTAACACAATTGCTACTTTAAATCTATCAATTATGACTTTATAACGCAATTGTGACTTTAAATTGCGCAATTCTGACTTTATAACACAATTCTGACTTTAAATCGCGCAATTATGACTTTATAACTCGCAATTGCGACTTTAAATCACGCATTTCTGACTTTATAACATGCAATTGTGTCTTTAAATCTCCCAATTATGACTTTATAACTCACAATTGCGACTTTAAATCATGCAATTCTGACTTTATAACTCACAATTGCGACTTTAAATCTATTAATTATGACTTTATAACACAATTCTGACTTTAAATTGCGCAATTCTGACTTTATAACACAATTCTGACTTTAAATTGCGCAATTCTGACTTTATAACACAATTCTGACTTTAAATTGCGCAATTCTGACTTTATAACACAATTCTGACTTTAAATCGCCCAATTATGACTTTATAACACGCAATTGTGTCTTTAAATCTCCCAATTATGACTTTATAACTCACAATTGCGACTTTAAATCACGCAATTCTGACTTTATAACACGCAATTGCGTTCAAAATTGGTGCTAATATATTTAATTATATAGGCTATATCAAAGGTTCACAAGAAGATTTTGTTGGTAATATGAAATGAAAACAACATTGAGCAAATAAAAGGCAAATTAAAATAAGCCCATTTAAATGTTCTACAGCATGTGTCATCATTACACTAGTGGGCAAAATTGGGCATATAGTTCTTACATCTGGCCGATCAATCCTCATAGCTGAAGGGAGGACGAGGTAAACGGCTTCATAACTCTGTGTTTGCTAAGGCTTCACCCCCTCATATTGATATCCATCTGTCTTGTGTTATAATTCACCAAGCAGAAAGGCATTTGAAACGTAGCCAATATGTTTTGAAGCATGATTTTCACAAGCAAATTTGTTGAAATCCTCTCAACGGTTTGTGTATGTGATCTGCTCCTGTATTGATGTTTCACTTAGCGCAGAGAGCTCATTATATATTTCCAGCACGCAGAACTGGGACCCATCATCACCTCTCTGAACTTTATTAGAGCGATTCCCTGTGGTGTGTGCAGTTGAACGCTGACATTCAGTGATTTTACAATACAAAGAACAATTCTTTTGGTGGACTTCCATATAACATACATGCATGTGCGTGTGTTCTCATAAATATATGTATGCAGGGTAATATAGTGCGACAGAAAGTCTATATAATATATTATGCAGCATTACAAAGCTCAGTGTCTTCACGGTAACTCATAGGCATACACATACTGGCTTGATTTGTGGCATCAAGAGAAGCCATGTATCTACTCCTGGGCTTCGGTTTTTCTGAAATTAAATCTCAAACTCTTGATTCATGGTTCCAGTCTGGCCTGCCCTGTGTTTCTATTACATTTTTTTTTTGTCCCCAGTTCAAACATAATGCATAACCAATGGGCATCTTGACAGGCCATAAAGAAATCCGGCAGTATAACATAGTGTGGTTCCTATAACTTTCTTCCTGTTTCTATTTATCTCTATGTCTCTCTGGGAATCTTAATAAGAGCCGGTGAAGATACTCAAACTGAATCTCCAGACAATCATTCGTTAATGGTTTTTGGATGTCTGCATTCTTGTAATAGTTCCCCCCCCCCCACCCCCACCCCATGGGTGGGGGGGGGGGGATTTTCATGATTTGTTATCACAACTTTTATCTTTTGTCAAATCAACTTCGATAAATGAAAGCTTTAGCGTAAGTTCTGCTGGGAAGACTCAATTGTTGCGTCACTTATTATCTTCTATTCAATCACGTTTTAATACTAAGTATAAAAGACCCGTACTTACACTTGTCTGAGTTCGCAGATGCTGACGCTTCACTCACCTCCATCCACCCCTCCACCACCAAGATGATTTCTTCCCTCCATCAACGAGATGGGTTCCTCCGTCCATCCTTCCTATCACCATAGGATTTCCCCTTCAACCTCCCCACCACCACCAGGATGGTCCCTTCCAATACCGCATTGGGGGTCGGCTGCGCCCCCGCCATCTTCAGGCGGGAAATGCTGAATCCGTACCCTTGGATTGCGAGTTACAGACGGGGCCTACGCCAAAGAACTTATTGCATGTGGCTTGCTGGGCTGTTAATAAATGCATAATTATCGAGTATCTATTCTCCGAGTCTTTCTGGTAGAACTAATGTGTGAAGATAACATACTATTTTGAGTTTATGTTTATTTAACCATTCTTCTTCATTGTATTAACTCAAATCTTTAATTACAACGAACTAAAAAATTTAAGGAAACAAGGTACAGTAACTTGCTTTTTTAAGTTAAACCAAAACATTTTTTTACATTGTGGATTGCCAAGCCCTGCATAAACATAATAGAGTTTTTTGTTGTAGCTAAAAGGTATTTTAACTGTTCTTTAGTGCAGGATTGTTTATAAAAGACAAATCCCTCAAAACGAGTATTCCTCAGAAACAGCCAAAAGTGCATTGAGAAGCAGATTGGTTAAACTCCTTGGATTATCTCTGTTTCTTTCCACTCCTCACATATTCCCATGTTTCTCTCATTCTGTTCACATTATCGATCCTCTCCTCTTTGAAAACATATTTTCCTTCTCCGCGTGCGTCTAATGGTTGCAGCACGTTTGCTTCAGACTCCTGGACTAAATGAATCAGGAACGGAGGAGACTCCAGTATTGGCAAAACCTCTGCATCTCCTCCAATGCTCAGACGGTGATGTTAACCGCTAACCCATCGTGTCCTTCCATTGATTCTCTTCTTTGTCCTTGTCTTTCTGTCTCTGCAATCCTTTAAAGCTCCTTGGAGCAGGAGTTTTAATGCTCACCTTGGCAATAATTATTATTATTAGGGCCTATTTTTTTTTTTAAATAAAGTGTTTGTCTACACTTGTCTACTCCACACAAAAATGGAGACTTGTTTATTAACTTTAAAATAGAAACTAGTTAAAAACTAGTTTAAACATTATCAGGTGTATTGAACATCAAACAATTTAAAAAAATATATATTTTAATATTATTTTAAAATATATTTAAGTTTATATATATATATATATATATATATATATATATATATATATATATATATATATATATATATATATATATATATATATAAAATATCAAAACAAATTCATAAATTATATTATTATATTATTGTGTGTGTGTGTGTGTGTGTGTGTGTGTGTGTGTGTGTGTGTGTGTGTGGTGTGTGTGTGTGTGTGTGTGTGTGTGTGTGTGTGTGTGTGTGTGTGTGTGTGTGCGTGTGTGTGTGTGTAGGCTACAATAATATACAATATTAATGTATATTACTGTATTATATATATATAACATTTGTTTTATATAAAATGTATATTATTTCATAAATGTAAATATTATAACATTTAATTGTGATCTAATTAATAATAGAAACTTAATTGAAAAGATATTAAAATTAATCAGCTAAAACTATTATAATGTCAAATACACAAATAACGTTATATGATTTAATTAATAATAGAACATTTAAATGTAACAAATTAAAACAATCATAATGTAATACAATACATTATACTATAAATATAAT